>VZTE01005256.1:3999850-4059999 GCA_013397775.1 Eulacestoma nigropectus | reverse complement strand
AGCCCGAGCCCGGCACACCGAGGAGGGTTCCCCGCATCGAGCTCCGCGGGCACCGCAGGAAGCGGGGCCCGGGGGCGGGTTCGGGCTGATGGGGAGCGATTAATCCCCTCCATCTCCGCGGCGGCTCCAGGCTCGGCACGCAGCGCGTTATTTGATGTGCTGCGGGGGTGCGGGAAGCGCTGCCCGAGTTGGTTTAGTGGTGGGTTGATGAAATGAGTAGGTAAAGTAATTTTTCTTATTTAATGGGGGCTGAATGCATTGGAAGCTGCACACGGGTAGCCAAGACACCGTTGCTGCTCTACAGCTGTTCCAGCATAGTTGATGGCAAGGGCTGTTGGGGAGGTTTTTTAATCCTGGGGGTGTTACCATCTGGTAGTATAAAAACCTGGAGTTTACAGCTGTGACAAGCTTCTGTCATTTGCAGTGACAGCATAGCCCTAGAATACAATCACTAGACGAAAACATAGATAAACAGGGGAAAGTTGCCAAGTGCATGTTTTTTGTCGAGTCTGGTTTGTGTTTGTTTGCTTCAGGTGGGAGAGGGCAAAGAATACAGCAAGATTAGCAAACTTTATAAGTGCAAGTGAACTTTAATATGATGCTGCTTGATGGTTTTTTTTCCCCCCCACATCCCTGTGCCCCAAGATGGGGTTGTCAGTGTCAGACACCAGTTTTCAGGACGGTATTGAAAACACCCTTGCTGCATCTCAGGCCGTAATTAAACCCTAATCCACTTCATGTATCTTAAAATATATTGTCTAAGTGAACCGACTGATCAGGTGGTTTGCTGCTGAAGGCTTTAGTCCCCAGAGGATACTGTGTTCTTGTGGAATCCTTCTCTCTCTGTTTTTATTACTTTCTGTCACCGTTGTATTGGAACCTTTTGTTTCCTCTCCAAATATATGGGTTGACATGACACAAGTGGAGAAACAAATCGTGTTGTTTATGCAGCACTTGGATAGGAAAGCCCCCTTGTGATCAGGACCTGTATTCAGCAGTGAGGTTTGATTTTTATCTTCTCTGTAGGTTTCCAGCTTGAATCACCTTCAGAAATGACACTCAAAGAGCAAATGTTCCATGCTTTCTGGAAAATGGACCTGTCTTAGGGTCGATTTTTTTTGTTAAATATTAAAAAAGAAAGAAAGAAAAGTTAAAAAAGGAGTAAATCACCAGCCCTCAATGTGTCCTTCCTGTCCCCAGCTATTAAGACAATCCTTTTGTCTTAACTTCTTTTGATAATACCCACCTTAGGAATGCATCCTGCTGTAACAAGAATTTGTCCAGTGCTCTAACCCGGATTTCTCCTGAGACCTCACTTTTTTCTTTTTTATTATAAACAATACCTTGTAAAAGTATCAGTTTTTGCAATGATTTCAGGACTTCCTGCAGGAGTGATTCCTTGTGGTGTGAAGGAAGGATGATAAAAAGGTTTCTTCCCTTAATTGGGTTACTGCATCCCTTCCTCCTTGGAAGAGTAACTGTTCTGGGATCTCTTCCATGCTGAAATGCAGACAGGGTGAGATCCCAAATTAATAGTACTTGGCAGAACTGTGAGCAATCATCTGTAGTCCTTAACTTGCTGCAGGTATATCAGGGAGATAATAAAATAGAAAAAAATTATGTTTGCATGTCCTTAAATGAACAGCTCTGTTTGTTGTGTTTATGTTGTAGTTCTGTGTACAGTTTTGATGTACAGGTTGAAACAAAAACAGGCATTAGGACTTCATTGCGTAGCATGGAGCTGGCAGAATAATTCTGAAAGGAGATGCCTAGGACTTACAGAAGCACTTTGTTTCATCCTGGGCTTACAGGTGTCAAGACCAGGAGTTTCCTTGTTAGGTCGACTACTTGGAGCATCTTCACTCTGCACCTGGTATTGAAATCTTGAAGCAGAGGGTGGCTGCACTGTGTGGGCAGGAGCTGTGCTCTCTCTGGGGAAGTGCTGCTCATTTTCTAACCCCAGCTCTGTTTTAGCTCTGGGGAATTCCCTCTCTCTCTCTCTCATGTCTTGAACTCCAGGTAACCCTGACAGACAGCCCCCAGCACAGCCTGTCCCACCTCAGCTCTCCCTGGGGCTGCAGGGAGCTCTAGGAGGTTTTTGAGGCTGGAGAGGTGAGCTGCTCTCGAGCACCTTGCAGTTGCTCCCTCCCTGCCCTGCCTCAACATGGAGGAGAACAGGGAGAAATAAACCTCAGGGGTTGAGATCAGACCAGTTTGATAACTGAAACAAAATAAATACAGTATTAATACTAACAGTACTGATTATAAACTAACAATAATAACAGTAATGAAGAGAAGAGAGAGGAGTAAACCCAAGACAAACAAGTGATTCTCAATATAGTTGCCCACCACCCAGTACCCAGCCTGTCCTCGAAGACTGATCAGCAAGTCCCAGCCAGCTCCCCCCAGTTTATCTACTGGGCATGGTTCTATGGAATACCCCTTTGGCCAGTTCAGGACAGCTGTCCTGGCCGTGCTCCCTCCTGCCTTCTTGTGTAGCTCCTCACTGTCAGACCATGAGACACTGAGGAATCCTTGACTTAGAGCACAACTGAGCAACAGCTAAAACTGCAAGTGTTATCAATGTTACTATCACACTGAATCCAAACCACAGAGCTGTACCAGCTGCTAAGAAGTTTAACTCTGTCCCAGCCAAAACCAGAACAGTTGCTAATTTCTGAAATCTCACTGTTAATCACTTATAAATACATGCATTCAACAACTGAAAACAGGCAAGCTTTCTAAAATTTTCATAGGTTGAGCAAAAAGAACTTGTGATTTGATGTTTTGCCCTCACTTTATCTCTTTCCTGAACAGAGATGTGAAAGAACAGAAATAAAAGAATGGGAGTGTAGGTGAGGATGTTCAATTTTATTTTTTTAAATATTTATTTGAGCAAAGTAAATCCATTAAAATACAACTTTTAGAAAAACAGAGGCATACAACTAGCAGGAAAGATGTAATTATGAAAAAAGAGTAAAGAGGGAGTAACAGATGATGCTTATTAGTCTTAGCAGTTATGCAGTGAGTTGGTGTCTCAGTGCTTACTATGAAGTGTTCTTTAGAGAATTGAAGTTATTATAAGGGCAGCGGGTCTGTTTTTCAGGATATTTAGTAATGTTTCACTCACTGGAAAGCATAATCAGACTCCTGATGTCTTTCATATTGTGTTTTTAGGAGACACTATTCCACAATGGATGGGGGAGATGGTACTGCTGACCTTGTGATTAACAAGAGGTTTGTGTCCGAAGCAGAGCTAGAGGAGCGACGAAAGAGAAGGCAAGAGGAATGGGAAAAGGTCCGAAAACCTGAGGATCCAAAAGGTATGGGATAAATTGTAATCATTACAAGAAGAACATCTGAGAATATTTCACTTTTGTGGGAAATAGCAATAAAAAGTAATGGCTTGTATTCTATAATTTCAAAAGGTTTTTACATGAAGAAACTGAGAACTGTTGGCAGTTTAGTGTTTCTAACATATGGTCTCCCTTCCTGATTTGTTCCTTTCAGAATGCCCAGAGGAGGCATATGACCCACGGTCGTTGTATGAAAGGCTCCAGGAACAGAGAGAAAAGAAGCAGCAGGAGTTTGAGGAGCAATTTAAATTCAGTAAGCACCAGCAGCGAACTGCATGTGTTGTATGCACAACTTCTGACTAAAGGACGTATCTGTGTGTTTTATCTCCCTCTCTGAGAGGGAAACAAAGGCTTCAGGAGAGTGTTACTGAAATCGTGGATTTTTAGAGGAACACGTTCTGGATACTGAGGCAGCACTGCACGCGTGCAAAACTCAGAAGGTGTTTGCAGTTACAAAGCTGCATTCCCGTAAAGTGTCGAATACTAGGCTTATATTGCATATAAAATAAAAAAAACCCAGACAAAAACCAACCAAACTTGATAGCAATTCGTGGAAAAGTGGAAGTGTATTGTGGTTTTGTGACTCTTGAACTTGTGCTGTAACACATCTGCTTGAATCAATTAAAGAAATCCTATTAGAGCAGCTATTACATTTCCAAGCCATAATTATTTGACTGAAAGTGATTTGAGAGTTAAGATTATGATTTGGAAGAAGTAAATTTACATTGTTTTGATTCTTCAAGAGGAGATGTTTGACTCTTCTAATGAAATGAGAACCTAATTTCTATTGATGTTTGAATTTCTGGTTTTATAGAAAAGCTCTTTGAAAAGTGGAAAGTACAGATAGCAGCATCAATGCATTAAAGTCTCCAGCTGGAGCTGCAGGATTCTTTCCACCTAGAGAGTTTCCAGTTGACTTCAGTAAACTTTAGATCCCAGTCATTTTTGGTGACATGACTAAGCAATTCTTGCCCAAGGAGCCACCCAAAACCTGACTGCTGTCAGCCTGAATGGGAAGGGCTTCTAATAGCTGTCTAAATTAATAGTTTTCCTTGCCCAGTTTTATTAGATCTGCAACACCTTTGCTTTGGTAAACCAAGTACTGGAATGGGAAGCAGCCCTGAGAAGTAAACCCACTTCTGCTTTTAAGGCAACCACAGCAGAATATCAGATAGCAGCTAACCTGGGGAACAAAACCTACTGCAGAGTGCCTGGGAGGGAACCTCAGTTAAACCTCAGCTCAAAGGACCTCAGTGGCTGCTCCTCTTAGTTTGCAGATAAGGCAGGCAGAAAATGAAATTAATTCATGTCACTTGCTTCAAAAAATGTCCCAAGTTTCACTACTTTTGCTCTCTGAAGGGGCCCTCAGCAGTAGTAGTGAGTGCTACAAGTTATTGTTTAAAGACTTATGAATGAGCTCTGCATGAGTTGGAAGGAGCAGGGATTGGCTTTTATAAAGTAACCTCAAACACTAATTGATTTCCAGAGTTTTTCTGACAAAGACACAAGCTTGCCAATTATCAGCGTAAATGGATTTCCTAGTTTGCCCTTAAAGTGACTAGGGCTAGCCTATGTGGGTGAAGATTAAAAATATGGTGACTTCATGTAAAAGCCAAAAAATCCTCGTATGGAATTAAACTGTAATTAAGACTAGAGGTGATGTTTGGGCTAAGATTTCTGTCAATGACTACAAATGGCAAGATTTGGTCTTTCTAAAACATACTGTTTATTGTCATTCTAATTAAATCATTTGCTCAAGAGACGCTGAACATTTGCAGAACAGGAAATAAAACATCTTCCTGCTGCGTGTACTTTCCTTAAAGTAGGGTAGCATGTTTAGAAGGAATTTGTTTTTATTTGGAAATTAGGAGTTGTCTTGCTTCTACTTTTTTTTTTAACAGGTGTTAAAACTAATTAGCTATGAATTATTTGCTCTAAGAAAATGTACTTCCTCTTTTGAGGCAACATTTCTGAAGGAAGAAGTAATGTGGTTTTTTTAGTTATTGGTTGGTTTAAGAACATTCTGAGGAGACAGATTTGGTGTCTGAAACCAAAACAACAAATTTCTTTTTTCTTTATTCAGAAAATATGGTAAGAGGCTTAGATGAAGATGAGACGCATTTCCTTGATGAGGTTTCTCGGCAGCAAGAGCTACTAGAAAAGCAACGAAGAGAAGAAGAGCTGAAAGAACTAAATGAATACAGAATATCCTTTGCACTAAAATGGCTGGTGGTTACCTAGAGGAGGGTAAGAGTGGGCTGTAGTTTGTTCTGTCAGTTGACATTCTTTTTATCAAACTGCTTTCCAGAATGTGTATAATGATACGCGTTCAAAGTTTAATGGTTTCATTGTGGCTTTGATAGACCACTGCAATGTTTGATATTCCCCCCTCAACTCCCACTTCTTTGGTACTTTTCTTCCCTTCTCCCCTCTTAGTTGTTTTGGGGTTTGGTTGTGGTTTGGTTTTTTTCCGTTATTGGGATCATGAAATACCACTACTAAAAAGAAAACCAGCCGATTATTTCTAATATTTTCATTTTGTCTTCTCAGAGAAAATTAAATAATAATTTTTGTATTTCTATACAATACACTTTCTTATTGTGTTGTATATTGCCTATTGATTTTAACATATCTGTTTGAAATAATGTTTGAATTGCTCTCTTACTCTTCTTGAAGTGTTAGATACTTTCTCCCTTGCTAATACCTGCAGGATGAGAAATTAAATACATCTGTGCAGATGTGCTGACTTTCTTCTGGGAGAAGCCCGTGGAGACTTGGCTCCTTTGGGTAATACACACTTGTAGGCAGGACTAAAAGCAGGAGAGTTTGGCTTTGCTGTTAAATGCCTAATTTTTTTTAAGATATGCTAGAAAATCGTATCGGATGCTTTTTCTCTCTAATTAGTGCCAGTCAAGGGAGGTTGGAATGATTTGAGAATTTCTGTGCTAAGCAAAATGTTGCTTTTTTGAGGTTTACTTGACCTATGCAGAATCTTATGGTTTCTTTGTCTCCATTGCTTTTGAGTCATGGGTGAACAAAACACAAGTTCTCAGGGAAGCTTTAGTATAAATGAAAGAGTTTGTGGACACAAGGAGGTGACCAAAACGAGTCAGCAAATAAAATTGAATAGTGCTGATGCTACAAAGATTGGTCTTGCCTTGTGTTAGTAGTCAATGATTTACTATTTGGAGCGTGTGTCCTCTGAAGAGCATCTCAATTAGCTCAGGAATACGTTTATGAAAAAGCAATCCTGATGCATTTTTTTTAACTTCAGAAATAGGTTGCAGTTAGTTGATGGATTTGGAGTATTTTCTTGATTTGCTGGATCTAATAATGGGATATTCATGGGATATATTTAGTTTCAGTGGTGGTTGCTCGCGGGGCTGGCTGATCCCGAGTTGTGCAGTGTAAGATTGGGCTGTGGGAGCAGCTGACAGCTCTCGTTATGTCACGTACATCTGGGGTGAACCATACCAGCCTCGAGGGAATCTTGAGTTGCCTTGAATTAGCCACATAACACATAGATCCCTGAATGGCCTGATCAAGATGTACAGGCCATCTTACCTCAGCCTTAGTAATATTGGTGGCTCTGAATCCAAAGTCTTGCTGTGAAAATTAAACTGTAGAACTTACTGCTGATGGGGAGGAGGAAGGGAGAATGTTTTACAGTCACCTCATCTCATGAGAAAATCAAAAGTGTTGCCCATTTAATTTCCTTTTTAAAATTCTTTTTATTTAACCATAGTATTTCAAGCAGCCTCGGAGCAAAATGACTTGTTTGTTTGAAATTTTTGGTGGTGTTCTGAAATGCAAAAGTGTTTTTTGCTTCTGCAGGTTGTTACTAATGGTTTATCACTGCAGTGACAGAACCCACTGTGTACTAGGTAAACATGCTGCATCTATAGGTACTGTTTAAGTGCTCTTCCAAATTAATAAGAGGAATGTCAAACCAGTGGGTTTCATTATTTGCTCTTTTTCCTGGTATAGCATCTAATTTAAGCTACCCAGAGGCATTAATTTCATGGTAAAAACTGCATCAATATTCAAGTAGAGAGATTTTTTTTTTCCTTAATTTTTCAGGTTGAACAATCACAAAATTAATCTTCAGGATAAAAATGCCTTGGAATATTTTAATGTACTCTTGAGCATAAGAAATTCCTATGCATGGATGAGTAGGAATGTTTCTTTCTCCTGCATGAACAACTAGGTTGGTTTGTTCCTTACCCTATCCAGACCCCCCTGTCCGGATAAAGATTTACAAATATTTTTTAAGCCATTTCCAAGAAGTATTTGAGAACAAGATCATCTTGTCTTCACTGCTATCTAAATGTAGGAACAGTTCCCCTCCAAGAAGCTGGCTTTACTGAAGGACAGCTTGTTTAGTGCAGTTGATATTTAAGATTGAGGAGTTTATTTCTAATGTTGTCTTCCTGAGAGGGAACACTTCTTGGCTGGGTATAGCATTACATTTGCTAATGACAGCAGGATGTATAAAATACCTACTAAAAATGTGCTCTGCCTTTCTAGTTGAGGAGTTTTAGGAGAATGCCATCCTGGATGGAAGCTAAAAGCCTGTAATTTGGTATCTTTTAAAAGAAAAGCCTTTGAGTTCCTTAGTCAGGCTTAGACTATAACAAGGTAATGAACTTAAATGTGGAAGTTGAACACTGCAGTGTGTGGAAGAATTGTGTGGCAACATCAAACCGTGTTCAGCACAAGGAGTTTTCAGATGGCTTTGGACAGCCACAGGATGGCACTCCTGTGCCATCTCAAAAACAGATAAAATTGCACAGTGGTTTGGGCTGAGAAGACTTCTGGTTGAAGTAAGGAGCAGTCTGGGTTACTGCTTTATCCTTAGGAAAATCAAATAAGAAATGGCGTCTGAATGTTCCTGACTGTAAAGTGATTGGAGAGCGAGTGTGTCACTTCAAAGCAAAGTTTAAGAGTTTTTGATTTGTAGATGTTCAGTGGGGAAAAAAGCTATGGCTTCAAATATATGGGCCATCAACGGGAAATTCACTATCCAGTATATATTTGCAGTGACTGGGGCACCTGTGAAACGCCAGTTTGTGGAATTGTAGTCGGAGGAGAAACTGTTAGAACACTAGATTTGAGTTTATAAACATCCTTTTAACTAGGTTAATTTGCCTTTGCCTGTGCAGTTAAAATTTTTGCAGAATTTTGCGTGACTCTCCTGGCTCCTCATCTACAAACAGGGTCTTTGACAGACCTCTCTTCATCAGATACAGCTGGACATTGTTATCAGATGCTGCCACAAGGAGGTGTGTGCAGGGTGTGCCCTAATAACAAACAGACCCAGCTCCTTCTTATCCCATCTGAAAACCTGCTTAAGCTTCTCCACTTCATTATAGGTTTCAGCTGCATTCCACCTTGCTAACACTGTTTAAATCTACTCAGCTTTCCTTTGCTGTTGCAATCTTTTTGGGTGAATCTTGGACCACATTCCCCCTTAACCAATTTGTCTCCTTCCTCTTGGGATTGGTGCTTGGACCAGCAGTAGCAGCCTTGTGGCCCTTAGAGAGAGATGAGCTGAAAAGGTAGAGTGCTGAAGACCAAACCCAAAAAAATGGAACTGTTCTGTCTTGCTAGGCTGAAATCTGCCGGGCTCAGCAAAAAGATGGTTTGAGGAGTGGAAGTGAGTGCACATATTGCTACTTAGCTTTTCTGGTAAGGATTAGAGTGTGGAGCAGCAAATTTGAATTACAAATGTGTTGATCCCTATAGAAGGGGAAGTACTGCATTGCTTGTTTGGTTTGTTTGTGTTGGTACAGCCTGACGTTTTTGCTTTTCTAAGGCCTTTAGGAAAAGGCAGTGTGGTGGATATGTTTACAGGTGCTGGGTGTACACCTTTCTGGCTTCAGAACAGCAGCTCCCAGGCTGCTGCTTGGACATCGTCACAGGGAGAGCTGCTCCTGATACCCGACAGAGCTCCAACCCCAGAGGGTGAAGTAGCTTCTCTTTTGGCTGAGGGTACCAGCTAAATGTCATTACAAATAAGTTTATTTTGATAGAATATGTGAATGAACTTCGGTCGCTGCTGTCAGCAGAGCTGGCTAAATATATCAGGGAGGAAATGTCTGTTCTCCCCGTTCCTTCCCAGTTGATCCTTAACCCTTAATTCACAGCACTCTCACTAAAGTGGGAGTCAGTATGGACCCAAAGAAGGAAACTGAGAAGAAATTGCCCATGAAGTCAGTGGAAAACAAGAACAAATTTTCTCAGGCAAAGCTGTTGGCAGGAGCTGTGAAACACAGAAGGTTAGTTTCACACCTCTATAAATTCATGAGGAACGGAACCCAGTTAGCAGTGTAAAGGGAGACAGGCCAAAACTGCCTCCAGAGAGTGAGGTGTAAACCTTAGCCCTAAAGAAAAAACGGGGAAGGTATAAGAAAAGACCAGTCTTGTTTCTATAGGCTCTCACAAACTGTGGGGAAAAACATGAAGCAATTCAAATAGATAAGCGTGTGTAAAGCAAGTGGGTAGACTCTTCATTTTAGAGTGCCAGGCTTGGGCAATCCTGCTTGGGGATCGAGGGAATCTATTTTATGTCTCTGTTTGTAGATATCAGTGTCACCTCACAAATGCAATTTCATTCAGATTGCCTAATTTATCAGCCAATTTCACCTGTGTTTAAAATGGTTCGTTTTAATTGCTGCTGGGGACAGCATGGGGGAGACAAGGTTACGAGAGGAGCTTTGTGTGCCAGTTTGGTCCTGAGGACATCAGAGAAACTTCCCGTGTTTCTCAGTGATTTACACTGATGTATCAACACCCTTTCCATCCCAGGGAGGTGGCAGCAGGGTTTGTGATGTGTTAGCTGCTTTGATCTTAGCCTGCAAACACAGCTGCTGGTGTACTATAGGTTATGGAGAAACCAGGCATGTGGGACCAGACTTATTTCCCACAGATGAATCATGTAATACTTAAGATGATTACTGACATCTCAAAATTCAGTGTGTTTGAATCGTCTCAGAGAATGTGAGATTATTTTAGAAGCTTATCTTGTAGGGTGATGTTTAGCTCCCAGTACAGCAGTAATTGCATGTCTGAAAACCTAAGTAAGCACTTCCACCACCTAATGTCTATGGGGTTGGGTGATAGTTTGGGTTTTGAGAAGGCAGAGAAGAAAAACCCCGAGCTGATAACAAGCAGCCAATAATGTTGTTTTTGTCTTGTAATTACTAGTACTTAATCCAGTAGGAGGTAGAAAAGGAGCTAGCATGTGCTTAATGGTACTTCTAAAGTCTGCAGATGGCATCTGTTTAAAGAGAGCATCTTAACTGACATGTCAGTGCCATTGCAGACTTGCTTTGCAGTCTTCTATTTTTGCCATCTTATCTTTTATTGCGAAGTGGCCCAAAGCAAGTGTAGTGTGAGCTCAACATCTGTTCCCTGAGCTTTGTGATTTCCTGTGAAGGATGTATTACTATTAAAAGCTCTCTGCACAGAATAACCTTTCATCTGTACTGCATGTTCTGATAGGGACAGAAAAGAGTTAATGCATAATAATGCTCATGCTTCATCAGTTCATCACAGCTGAATCTGGGAAGCATTTGTTTATAGGGATGGCTTAGAATTGGGAACATGCAGGAGCGAGGGGGGAATCTGAGCAGTGACAGGGGAGAGCTATAGAAGCTCTGAACAGTCAGAAGTCCAAGCCATGCTGCTTTCTCCCAGTGCCACTTTGGACCCAAAAAGGACCTTTCTAGACACTGCAGCTGTGTGAATTGCTATAAAACTGTCTGGGCTTACTGGGTGCAAGATTTCTAGATGTTTTAGAACAGGCTCTGTAGATGCTTGAAGGAGGGGAAGGAAGCCCTGGAAGGGAAAAGCCATGGATGTTGGCACCAGCAAGCACAGTAATCATCCACATGTGCAAGGCTGTGGTCATGTGGGTGCCTGAAGCTCAAGTAGTCATTCCCAGTCTCTTGTGCGGCACATCCTGCTGAATAGGCAGCTCTGGGTTGCTGTGTAAGGAGTTTGACTCTGACTCCACGAGGCGTGTTCCTTTTGCAGGTTAACAAGTGATACTTGTAGTGTAGGTGTTGATGCTTCCTTGGATCCTGCATGTTCCCCAAGGAGCCTCAGTTACTGACAGTTGGAAGTGGTTATGGTCATCAGGGGACCCTGCTGGCATTTGCTGTAGCATTTGAGGCAAAGATGTAACAATGGCTTCACAGTAATTAAGTGGTTGCCTATAAGGAACAAGACACTTTCTTATTTTTTCCACAGTTCAGATGGTGGTAACAGTGTGAAGAGGTTGAAACTAGACACTGACCATGATGAAAAGAATCAAGGTATGTCCTAGCTTCTGCATATGGGAAGCTGTGTATCTGTCACTGAACAGCAATTGACTTGGGGTTAAATCTCATAGAGGTTTGGCCTTCCTGTTCCTTCACTGGGCAAGACAGCATGGACTTTGATTGGCATGTTCTCTTTTAAAGCAGGGGAAATGGTGAGCGTGGGTGCTGACAGCCTTCATGGAAAATAGGGCTGCAGGGAACCTCTGCAGGTTACCAGGATGTCCGCTGCCTAGACCGGTCCTGACAGATGTTTGTCTAAGCTCCTCTTAAGTCTCCACAGATAGAGCCTGTGCACCTTCCTTAGAGAGTTTATTCTAACACTTAACTGATTTAATCTCAAAGAGTTTAACCTGATAACTAATGGAAGTCTCCTTAGGTGCATTTTAACCCTAGTGTTTGTTCTGTGGGCAGGAGACCTGGAGAACAGATCATCCCCTTCCTCTTCACAGCAGCATTGGATGTATTTGTATACATCCACTTCAGCTTTATGCTCCGAAGTGATTCAGTCCATCCTGAAATCAATTTGTTTCAGAAAATTGTGGGGAACTAGAAGAAAAATTAAGTTGTGTTTCAGCTTTAGCTGTCAGGGCTGCAATTGACTTGCTGTCAAGATACTCTGACACAAATCGGGTGAGCTGCAATTGTGTAACGACAACCCAAGGCGCTTCCTGAATCTCCTTC
Organism: Eulacestoma nigropectus; assembly: GCA_013397775.1. Lineage (NCBI taxonomy): Eukaryota > Metazoa > Chordata > Aves > Passeriformes > Eulacestoma > Eulacestoma nigropectus. The sequence continues at coordinate 4,047,638 of VZTE01005256.1, read as the reverse complement.
TGTTCAGTAAACTTTCAGAACAGCAGAAATAATTAATTAGCCATGGAAGATGGGAGATGTTGACTAGCAGAACGATGGAATAAAACTTTTTCTCAACTATGCTGTTATATTGCAAAAAAAATACTCAATTACTCAAAGCAGAGCCATTTATTCTTATTTAGTGGGTTTGGTACTTGACAAGCATCAAACTGACAACTTTAGAATAAAAAATCTGTAATGCCAGCATAGACCTGGGCTTAAACTAGCGATGAGAAGAAAAAAATCCCCTGAGGTAGCAAGTCCTTCCTGTCAGAATGGCTTTATTACAGCATAAAGCTGCCTTATGCTTTAATTAAATCCTGAAATCATCCGCCACTTACGTGGGAAGAGCAGGTGAGTGACACGTGGCGGTTGCTGGACTGATTGAAAGCCCTTTCCTGCACTCTGGTTTTTGACTGAGGTTTCTCTCTTCCAGAAAAACCTTCCTGTGTTCCCTTGGGGAGCAGCTCAGTGGGAGGCTCCACAGTGCATTGTCCCTCAGCAGCCGTGTGCATTGGGATCCTGCCTGGCCTGGGTGCCTACTCGGGGAGCAGCGATTCGGAGTCCAGCTCGGACAGCGAAGGCACAATTAATTCCACTGGGAAGATTGTCTCTTCCGTCTTTCGTGGCAATAGTTTCTTTGATGGTCCATAACAAAATCCCTCCGTGTGTAATGTAGTGCAGAATATCTTCCAAAGCCCTGGTGGATGCTTGTTGCATCCTTCTGCCCCAAATATAATCTTTCTCACTAACCTCTCTACTTTAATACACTCAGATACTCCTAAAGTAACTCATTATTTCCCCCCCACCCCCAACTTTCCATTTCTGGGGTGCATACTGAGCCTGGAAGAAAAGCTGTCATCCTAAAGCAAAAGGCACACCTAACCATGTAACGAAGGTCTGAGGGTATGGAGGAGAGAGCTTTATCTTTTACAATTCTTATGGAAAGAATTATGTTGATTTAAGAAGTTTATACAGGACTAACAGGCAAAAAATAATCACTTGAACAGTGAAGTCTTGTAGAAGCAGCCATGTGTTCTGTTTTAAAATGTCATTTTTATTCTGTATTTGAAAAATGGGGGCAGAACCAAATTTGAGCAGATGGTGAAGTGTAGATTGCCATGACACTGTAAAGAAGTTTTAGTGTTACATGATTAAAGACGTTCTGAATGCATTTTTTTATCTCTGCTTGTGCCATTCATAATTGTTCTCATTCCATTAATCAATTTCTGCTCTACCTAACCAGCCCTTCCCTCAAACCACCATCCAGGAGAGGTGTAGGTCAGTTTCCCACAGAAGCAGTGGAGGTGATGGAAAACTTGGTCTGAGTGAGTTCACAGGAGCTGCAGTTGGCTTTTCTGCTCAAAGGCTGTTGCTCCAGCACTGAGGCTTGACAAGTCATGCAGCTTTTCAGCAGCAGTGTCCTGAAGAGCATGAACGCAGAGTGGGTGGAATTCCCCTGTTCAGCCAAACTCCTTTGTACAGAAGCTGGAGAACTGCAGAAGTAGGGCTGAGGGTTCATCCTTTTAATCTCAGTGTGCTGATGGGAGTTTGGAGGGTTGGAACAGCTCAGCTGCTCAGGGGTGGAAGTGTCTTTGTGCAATCCTGCTCCATGTACTACACTTGGGAGACAGCAGTTGGTCAGTGTGTACCAACAGGCAGTTACCTGGATGTGACACTGAGGGACTTGTGAGGGAGCAGCTGGGCTAAAAGCAGAGAAAACAAGGCCTGCAGTGGATTCATGCCTCAGCTTGAGTGTTGAACTTTCCAAAGGAAATGCGGAGAGTTGTGCTCACAATGAAGCTATCCTTAGCCAAATACTCTTTCTGTTTGTACAGCCCTGTGCTACAATCAGATCCTTACAAACACACTGTAATTCCTGCCCTGTTCTGGGCTGCCTGGCACCTCCTTTGTTTGCTCCAGAGTTGCTCCTGCCTCCTCTCTAGCTACTGTAATTATGGCACTTTCAGGTGGAAAATAAATAGATGTCGTGCAGCCTCCCTAATGCTTTGCTTGTGGTGACTTTCATCTTACTGAGCTATGGAGTGAAATGGAAGTGGTGCACAAAAAAAAAGGCATTTTTTAAATTAAAGTTGCATGGGCAAGAGCCTCGAGGAGGTGGTTTGAGAGCTGCTGGTGTTCTTCCCTGGCATTAAACTAGATCAATACTCTGGCTGTAGAGTCAGAGCAGCCTGGCCGAGCTGTGAGCATGCTGGGGCCATTTTCCTGAGTGGTATCTTGCACAGCTGCAATCAAAATGCCTGATTTAGACAGAAATTTATAGTGGGAGTTGCCAGCCAGTTGTGGTAGATGTGGTGGTGGGCTGCAGGTGAGATGGTGTTTATACTAAGCCATGCAAGGCCAGGAGGAGACATAATCTAGGAAAAGCAGATGTGAGGGCCCTCTCTCCTTCTCCTGTTCCTAAAAGAATGGAATAGGACACTTGGGGAATGCCTTTGAGTCTCAGGGCCTGGCCTGTGTAAACAAAACTGCAGAGCTGTCCCAGCTCCTCACTCCATCCATTGGTCCCATTTCCCTTCGTTCATCAGAAGCCATCTGACATTAAAATACTCCAGTGCCCTGGGAGATGTGCTGGGAAGTGAAGAGTGCATGGGATGGAGGATAAATCAGACCTGAAAAGGGCAGCTGTGGCAGTAACCTTGCCCTGGGCCGCCAAAGCTGGAGACGAAGAGCTGGCTTTGGCTGGCTCCAGCAGCTCTCATTCACTGGTGGATTTAGATATTTTTTTTTGTTATTTTTAAGAAAAAACCATGACTGCATAGTGTGTGCTTCATCCCCTCCCCAGGGACAGCTCAATAAACCGCTTGTTGTCTGTGCTAGTTGTTAAAGCTTCAGCGAGGTGTTAAAAAAACCCGACAAACCCCCACAAACACTACTAGCAGAAGAGCTTACGAGCTCCTGCAGCTGCGTGTGAGGTTCTCTTATGGAAATTTAAAAAAAAAAAAAGTAATTTTTCCAAAGCCGCAGACTTCGATCTGGAAGCTGAGCTGGATACAGCATTATTTTTAAACAAGCCACCCTTCAAAGGCTGCTTCTCCCTTTGGTAAAGGGTGGTATTGGTTGTTTATTTTCCCTTCCAGGAGGTTTTGCAAGGCAAATGTTTCACGGAGCAGTCCCGCCTCCCCCAAGGGATGGGGTCTCACCCAGCACTGTGCTTAGAGCCGACTCACTGCCCGGGGCCGTCTGTGTGCTGGGTGCCTCGGTGACAGCAGTGACAGCCACAAGGTTGCTGGGTGGTCGGTGGCAGAGAGCACAACCAGTAGCACACGCATGTGCAGAAAGGGCTGCACGCTTTATATAGGGACAGCAACCTACCACCTCGGAAGCTTCCACTAACAGGGAGGAGGGAGGTCAAGTCTACTTCAGTTTGGAGTAGTGCTGGTGATCCTTGCTCGATATTCAACAGCATACTCAGCTTCAAAAGACCTTAATCTAGTTAGGAACAGCAGAAAGCAGCAATTAGCACATTGCTGATGAGCAGCTCAAAGGAGCTGCTGGAGAGCAGGATTTCATTACCCAGCCCATCTTCTCCCAGGCAGCAGGGAGCTTTTTTTACTCAGACTTGGAAAATTTTCTAGAGTTGAAGCAGCAGTGAACCATGAAACTCCTGTTGATGGTTTGTTGTGGGGTCACCGGGGTTTTCCCAAGCACACAGACTCAGCTCAGGCAGGCATTGAGGGCATGCTGCCTTCCCCAGGATATCCACCTTCACTAAATCTCCCTCGGATGCTGCCGTTGACAGCGTGCGGCTGATCCTGGGGCACAGCCAGCAGAGCATCTGAGGGACCAGGACAGGCCCTGTCAGGGTAACTCCAAACACGAAGCACTGCTGACAGCGTAAGCTGCTCCCAGACCTTCCCATCTAGGAGACTCTTGTTCTAAATGTCCAAGTTTCTTTATTAACCTGAGTATAACAAATATAACATGTACACAGTATAAAAATGAACACGGAACCTGACAGATGTACAGGTACAACACAAATACATGAACTATACAACAACCAGTTCATTGAATGATAATAATATATTAAGCATTTCATTGCTTGGAAAAAGCAAGTTTTGATAATAAAAATTGTATCCTGTACCACTGAAATTATACAAAGTACATTCAATACTGAAAAGTGACTCAACGGAGCAGGACCAAGGCATGGCCTGGCTGCTTAGTGTTACCTTGGGCCAAGACTGTACAAAATGAATCCAGACGCTTCGCTGGGATGAGTCTTAAGAACTTAGCAATTAAATTAAGAAGTACAAAGTGTTTCAGGGAGGGTATTCTTCTCTTAAAAGCATGTGGAACGTGCTTTCGGCAGGACCAACAGGCTTCGGCAACATGCAGAGGGTGCAGCCTGGCACAGCTCTACGCGGGCTCCGAGTTGATGGGTGGCAGGTTTTGGTGCTTGAAGTACTGCACGACTTGCTGGGGCAGCTCTGCCAGCACAGCTTTGGCCAGGGTCTCCTTGGGGACCTGTGAGCCAAAGGGAAACAACACCAGTGTTAGGACAGCCACAGGGGACTGACTGAGCTAACATGGCTGGGCTGTCCCCAGCTCCAGATCTTGGCATTTCATTTAATACCCCCTAGAGTCTACTGATAGCCAGCATTTTATACACCTGGGATTATTGTATTCTATACTATCCTTCCCTCCAGGAGATAATTCACTGGTACAGAGAAATAAAATATTCTGGGTAGGTCAGAAAAAACAGCTATGAGAAGCAGGAGCTGAAACAGACACGGATCAATTGCAAAAAAGGGGAAGATAAACACAAGCTGCATCCTTGGCAATCAATCCTGTGCCAGCAACAGCCTCTGTCCCAGAGCCGTCTCCTGCATGATTGCAACGGACCCATCCCACAGAGGGGACGTGCAGGGCCAGTGCCACCACTGCCCCTTCCTACAGGGGACCAGGGCTCGTCCTCAGGACAATTAAGCATGAAGCCCTCGGTGTGTGGCACATAGGGGTGCTGGATGAGACCTGAGTGGGAGACACAAGCACAGGACTGTGGCAAGGGACGTGAGCCCAGTGCTGCCCCAGCTTGCTGCAGGAACCCAGAGCCTGCTCCGAGTCACTGGTATTTGCTCCCACCTGTCTGACAGTGACAGGGGGTGGAGAAACGTGGCATGCTCAGGTGGAGCCCACTACAGAGCTGCAGAGCACAGTTACTCCTCCCTGCCCCTGCCTGCAGCGCTGATTTATGTGATCCATGCTGGAGCATCTCTGAGGGATGGTAAGACGGGGTCAGACAGGCAGATACCTCTTACCTCTGTGTGCCTGTACCGTGGTTGTTCCACTTCCAGGATCATTTCCAGGTTTGACACCCCACTTGTCCCCGTGATCACCTCCCCGCTGCCCTCACTCACGTTGCGGAAATTCCGGAAGGGCACGAACTGGACAATGTCGCGCACGGCCTCCTCGCCGGTGTAGGAGTGCAGCACCCGGCTGTCCCCATCTAGGAACTCCATGGCGGCAAAGTCAGCATTGCCCACGCCCACGATGATGATGGACATGGGCAGCTTGGACGCCTGCACCACGGCGTGTCTCGTCTCGTCCATGTCGCTGATCACCCCGTCCGTGATGATGAGGAGGATGAAGTATTGCTGTGGAGGGGAAGGCACAGGGTCACACCCGGTGGGATGCTGGTACGCCCTCACACTGCAGCCAGGGCTCACACTGAGGGCTGTGAGTGGCCCACATGTCGAGGGATGGCAGGTCCCCTGGGGATTTGGGAGTGAGGTTCACCATTTCCCAGGACAGCTGGCATCACTCCCTGTAGCAGAACCCAGAGATTCAAGTGTTCCTATTCCCCCTGGCTTTTGAAAGATCTTAAACAAATAACAAACCAGCTCCCACCCCAAAATATTTTTCTGAATTACTGATTTACTGTACTTAATGATGCAAAAAACTCATCCTCTGAACTGTACAGGACTTTTATGTTAGGGCCAGGAGGAGTGCAGGGTTGGGACATGAGCCCAGCTGGGAGATGAAATTTCCCCCTGCCCACACACAGTGGGGTATGTTTTGGGGTGCTCCCCATCAATATCTCCCTGCACTGATGAGAAGCATCTCCTGTATTGCAGTGCCAGGCTGTGGGGCCATCCCATGCTCAGGGCTTGTCCATCTCCTGTAGAAAACCATGGGTATGGCAGGCACTGAGGGGGGGATGCAGAGGGTACCAGCAAGCTGGGGGATGACAGAGCAGCAGCATCAGAAGCTGCTCTCCTTCTCTTGGGAAAAGGAGGGCACCAGGGCCAGTCCTGCAGAGCTGGGGAAGGATGGGCAAGCAAACTGATGGACAGATGGTCCTGGTGGACTCAGCTCAGCAAATCTGGAGGACGTGGACCCCACAAAATCCCATCTCCTCCATCTCCAGGGGAAGTAATGGCTCAATTTTGGCACATTACAGAGCTTGTGTGTGCTGGAGAAATGACGAAAACAAGCACTTAAGAGCTTTGTTCCTCTCCTCATCCTTTCCACTTCCTCTGAAAACCGCTAGTGCAGCATCCTGGAAAAGCAAAGGAGGGAGTGCTGCCCCAAGCCTGTTTTTCTGGTCTTCCTCCAGCCCACATCTCCCAAAACCTTCCCTAAGCTTCATCTTGTCTTGATGCTCTCCAGTGCTAAACTCCAAGTACAAACAGGGCTGAGTAGAGCTTAAATACAACTTGAGGACACAGGTGAGGAGGTTTTCTCAAGCCAGACCCTTCCCCACTCCAGCCCCTTTTGATGCATTAACCCTGCCTGCACAGCACTGGCCAGGGCTTAGTTTTTATCTAAATATGAACTTTTAAGAGCAACTCACGGTGAAACGTAAGTTTGCAGAGCAGGACCGCAACACCTGAGTCTGGAGGACAAGACTAAACTTCAGGAGAGGACTTGCACTGGTCGTAACTGGAAGCAGGACTCAGACCTTGCCCTGTCTGGGAACCAGACAGTATGGGAGGAAGAGTAAAAAACCCTGAGGGGAGCAGCTGATAATGTCTTTAAACTGATTGTCTCCTTCGAGCCTGGCCTCTCTACTGGAAACATGGAAAGGGCTATTTCCCCTTGTTCCCTTTTTTCTGTGAAATCCGTAACAGGATCAGAGAAAAATGCTGGAAAGTATGCAGGAAAAACAGTGGGGAGGTAGGGCTTGTCAAACGTTTATCACAACATATTTCAGAGGTCAAAAGGAGGAAGAGCTGATGCTGTGGATCAGCCTCAAAGCCCAGAGACTGTGTAGGGGTGATGAGCATCACTATTAGCAAGGGAGCAGCGGGCACTGCCAGAGAGCATCAGTGGGAGATTCCCCAAGGAGCAGTGACAGTTTTGGTGGTGTCAGTAAATGACAGCAGGACAGGGGTGCTGGTGGCACCTCTGAGATGCAGCTGCAGTACCCAGCCAGGGTGGCACCTCTGCCAAGCCACAATCAGAGCTGCTGGTGCACAGTTACCAGGCTGGGGGGTCCATGGCACACCAATCCAGCAGCACCTGCCTCCTTTCTCCTCTTTTTGTAGTTAAAATGGCTGATCTCTGCATCCACATGGGCTCCTGTGATGATTCCCGATCCATTTGTTAACGATATCAGCAATTAGGCTCAGGCAGGTGAGAAGGACTTGAAGGGATCAGGTAGCATTAAACAGCATGAGGTAAGAAAAGGGGCGGTTTGGATGCAGGGACCCTGCTGGAAAGGTGAGTTTTAATTCTCCAGAGCTTATTAATCCTTCCCCAAGAGTCAAATTGTGTAATATCCCTCTGTCCCTCCCCCAGCCCCAGGATGTTTTAGTCTCCCATCCCTTAAGAGCTGAGGGCTCTGTTTGTGATCTATGTTGCTATGGAAAAACTACGAGTATTTTTGGTTTTATTTGAAATGCTGGGAGCAAGCAAGAGCAGGAGGAAGAGGAGGGCAGGTCCAGGCAGCCACTGAAGCCGTCAGCACCAGGGGTGGCTTTGATGCAAGAGCTGAAGATGGGATGGAAGAAGAGAAGACCCCGGGGGAGTGAGATCCCTCATCAATAATGCTTTGTGCCGCCAAAAAAAACACCCAAGCCAAGCCAGGCTTGCCTCTGACGGCACTATTAGTGCCCATTATTTAAAATCTCCCTTGATTAAACTATTAGTGCCAGCAGAGGGGTGCAATTTGCATACGATTAGCGCCTCTGCTCAGTGCTGAGCCCGTGGGCTCTCCCTCCCCCACTGACAGCGACAGAGAAAACGAAAAAATGAGGAGCGACCTGGATCTGTGCTGAATTAAACCAAATTCAGTATTTCCTTATGCCTGGAGCTGGGAAGAGCAACAGCACTCACAGCAAGGCTGGAAAAGATCCTTGTGGGGAAGAGGTTTCAGGTGTGATCCTGCTTTGCTCCAGGCAGGAATCAGGGAAGCTTTTACCCCAACAATCTCCTGCCATGCAACTGCTGATGCCCAAGCTGAGCTGTTTTGGCCAGCAAAACCCAGGGGCCAGACCTACCATCCTCCATGGGCAGCCTTCTGCCACAGGGACCCAAGGGAGCTCTATGTTGCAGACGTCAGATGCTCTTCACACCCCTAAGAGGACACCCTGGTCACCACTGGCAAGGCTGGACCCACAAAGAAGGGAAAGACACGAAACCCAGCTCAGGCTTTGTGCTCCCCTGCCCAGATCCATCAGGATTGCCATCATGTCATGGAATCTTACGGACTGACCGATGCAGTTTCCTGTTGAGTGGCTTGAGCTGCAAAACGGGCCACGTGGTTGATGATGGGGGAGAAGTTGGTGGGTCCATAGAAGCGGATGTGGGGCAGGCAGGCAGAGTATGCTTGGACAATGCCCTCCACACCTTCAGGGAAAGCAGAGAAACCACGCATTACAGAGTGTCACAACCTAGGACCACAGCAAGCCCAGTTAGGAATCACTAGCTCATGCTGTCATGGAGCTGAAGTCAGATCTATTCCCCCCCACTTCCTGCCTGACTCATCCAGATCCACAAGTTTCTTCCACCCCAAATTTCTCAATACCCAAGCTTTGCTCTTTAGTCCCTTTGCAGTGGGTCCTCAGACCTTCTGTGGTAGGGAAGCCCTTGTAGTGCCCACAGTCAATGAAGGCATTCCTCGGGATTGTGAAAAAATCTCAGAATCAGCCAAGGAGGAGGAGGAGCAAAACGAAAAGCAACTCCTGGTCTCTGAACATAACCAAAAAAACAGATAGAGAGGGTCCACAGTAGCCCTAACCACTTAGGATCTGAGCAGTCCTTCAGCCATCACTGTGAGCAGCTCTCAGCTGCTAAATGGAGCGTTAAGTCTGAATTCCCCATCTGCTAAACAGGCCCTGTGTTTCTTGCAGCCTTGCTGGGGGAGCAGACGGCTGGCAGGACACACCAGACAGCAGAGCGAAGGCGGATTTTACACAGTCTGAATCCAGTTGCATTTTACCCTGGGCCTTCCTACACACCCCCAAATTTTCTCTGCTTTCCTGAGTGTGCCTTTAGCATGTGCTCTGCTTCACCGCTCGTGTCTGTCTCTGAACACGCCTTGAAAAATCCCCATGATCATAGAATGGTTCAGGTTGGAAGGGACCTTAGAGATCAACTAGTGCCAACCACGCTGACATGGGTCGTGATGCCACCCACTAGATCAGGTTGCTCAGGGCCCCTTCCAACCTGGCCTTGAACACCTCCAGGGATGGAGATATTGAAGAAATGCAGAGGAAGGACAGAAGGTACTGAAGGCACTGAAGGAGTCCTAAAGGCCTAGTGATGCTTACCTGAACAGAATGGATTCCTGGGATTGAAGTTAATGGCAAACTCATGGGATACCTGTGGAGAAGAAAAGACCCAAATTAACTTGGAGGGCCAGTGCAGGGCAGGCAACTCACTATCAGTTATGGGGATGCTGCAGGGCTGGTTTAGGTATGATGCTTCCCTGGAGCAGAAGCAGGTAGTCACAGAGTTATGGTCCATCCTGCTGGGTCAGTGACACCTCCCAGCCCCCTGCTACCCAAACAGCAAACACAAACATGGTCAGGGCTGAGCAGCACTTGAGGATGAATCAGTTCCCCAGTGCCCCTATCATGGAGTCTCCTGAAATTATCACCCCATACATTCTTCTACAGTTATCAAAGCAGCTTTGTCCACATGGCTTCCCACTGGCAGCCCAGAGGGGAAGCAGGCAGAAGGGAGGCTCTCAGCCAGTTGTGCCATCTCACCAGTCACTGGGAGAAATGACTTCATCCTACTGCAGGTTATAAAGGGAGAAAACTCAAACTCATCAGAGAGTCCCACTCCTGGCAGCATCTCCATTCCCCATCTCTCTGCACGAGGATGATGCCACAGCATATCCAAGATCCTTTAGCTTTTCCACCAGCTGAGGGAGAGGGTCTTGTGGGACACTGGCAAGAGCAGACAGCCCTCACACCTTGATCCCTGGCCTGATGCACTGGGCAGCAGTTGCTTTGAACCTGTCTCTGCCAGCAAAGGCAGCTCAGCAGCCCAGCTGAAAGAGAGGGCTCCTGGCTTCCAGTATGAACCTTTCCAGTGCTGGTGTGGGTCGACAGCCTGCTTGTGGAACAGCCACCAGATGTGTGGGGTTAGGCATTCCTCACTCTGCTCCCAGCAATTTAGGCACTCTAAGAAGCAAACAAACTCTCAGGAGCATCAAGAACGTGCAACTGCCTCTTCCAGCACCTCTGAAAGTTGAAGGGGTAATTTGGGCTTTCAGGCCACCAGCTCAAGGACTCTGAAACAAAAAGGTCCCACCCTGTTTGTGCCAGCGTTACAAAACAAGGATATTGTCTCCCTCTCGGAAGGGTGGAGGTTTGCTGAGCTTTTCAGCAAGGGAATTGCTTGGGGACACACATATTCCCAGTGCTGGCAAAACGAGTGTCCTCCAAAGCGCCGTCTGAAGCTGGAGTCCTCCCGAGGCTGCAAACGCAACGTGGGTCTGATTCAGACTTTCCAGTTATGCTGGGCATTGTGTCGAAAGCAGCACAAACTGTTTTTACAAGAGGCTGTGGGGTGGGAAATAGCAACCAAACAAAAGTAAAGTCGACCAAAAGTCTTTCCCCTGCTGCAAAGCTGATGGGCTGCCCGACCGGCCACTGCCTGCTCAGGTCTCTCCAGGCCTGCAGAGCACAACCAGGAACACTCAAAGCCACCAGGTTAGAGACAAGCTGAATGCATGACTGGGTTTTGCGTAAATCCCTTCTCACAGAAGCCTTGATTTTGGGCAATATACCCAAATTCAATTGATTTGCAGTTGTAATGGGCTTGCTTTTTTTTTTTTTTAGAAGATGTTCAAAATTCTGCCACGAGTATTTATAGACAAAGCAGGCAGAAATATTTCCATGTTTTGCACTGCAAAAGAGAGGTTTCTCTTTCTTTTAAGAAGCAATGAAATGGTTTGAAGCTGTGTTCCTCACTGTCTACAGAGCAGAACCCCTACGTGGCAGAAGTGGTGCAAAACGTCCTCTGGAGTTTTTATGAATTTTACATATATATAAAAATATATGTATCTATATCTCTATATATGTATCTGCTAAAAAAAATCAACAGGAGGGCTTCAAAATAACAAAAAAATTAAAAGAAAGGATGTCATTCCCTATTCAGCTTGTACTTTGAAAACAGTTTCTGTGGAGTCCAGTTAAATGTACATGGAGCACCTACAGGTATCCCATTCCCCAGTAACTCACAGGGAGAAACTTTTGAACCACCCCAAAGGGTAAGACCAACCCCACAGAGGGTTCTCTGGCATCCCCTCAAGGAATCCCACCCCTGCCACGACTCAGTTTCCCTATATATATAAACGGCAAAAGGATGGGAGCTGCACATCGGTGACGCCGCCAGCTTCCTTTGGCTGATCCCATCTCCCAAATCCAGGTGACCGCTGTGGCTCCGACATTAAGAATCCCCCTCTCTGCTGCTGCCTTGCCTTTGCTCATCCCCCAGAAACCACAACCCATCTGCTCCCCTCTCCTGTTCCCTGCTAGGAAACCACTCAAGGCTCTCTACAGAGCTGTTACATGGCAAGATGTTCTTTGACATTTCCAACGCGACTTTTGTGTGCAAAACATCTCGCTCCGATGGGTGCCTGAGAAGCATTGGGGGAGCCATGGCAACGGGAGCACAAAGCACCATTTATACCTCTTGTATCTCTTGGCAATCTTTACTTGGGTCTGTGGGTCCCTGCTTTCTGTCCACTGTCACAGGTTTTCATGAAGAGCTGCTGCTTTGGCTTTGAAATTACCCAACAAGCCTTGATAACCAAAAAATCTTTAATGAGTGAGTGGAGCCAGTGATGCTCAGAGAGAGCTGGGGAGAGATGAAGCCCCACGCTGGAGTGGTGCAAGATGCACCAGGGATGGCCCCACTGATAACATGAGAAAACTGATGGGTCATGGGTGAACTGTAGGCATGGGCCAAGCACCCGGGGAGGGAGAAGCTGCTCCCCACTGGGGTTTATTTGGGCTTAGAAATCATCCTGGGGAAAAACAAGGGGTTTTTTTCTGGTAGCTTTTACAGAATATCTCCAGGCCCACAGGAGGCTGCACGAGGCACGTGCAGAGCCCCCAGCCAGCACCCTCAACCCAGCACCCACCTCCAGTCTTGCCAGAAGGGCTGTTTCCAACCCAGCAATGCCCTTCCCGTGGGCACTGGCTCACACACATGGGCAGCAGAACAGGATGCTCTCCATGATGATCCCGAGCTGCTGGGCCCTTTCCATCCCTACTGCATTTGCCATTCCCATTCTTCTCCCCAGGTAATAAATCCCTGGCAGCAGCTGGCTCTTAGACCCTGGAAGCTGCCTACCTAGATTTTCCCAACAAAAGTGATAAAGTGACAGACCAGAGACATTTGCAGGCCAAGGAGGATGAATCAGCCCCCAAGTGCACATGGAGGGATCTCCTTAAGTGGCTGGCAAACAGCAAGAGCTCCCACTTGAGTCATATGAATTCTGGCTGCCGGGAGAGCAGAGAAAAGCACAAAGCTGGAGCGGGCAGGACATCCCCAGCCACGAGGGCTGGCAGTGATGAGCTTCCCAGCCCAGTTCCCAGCTGCTCATGACTTATGTGCCCCGCTGTGCTCAGCCCAGAGCACAGCTCCCCTCCCACAGAACACAAAGGGCTCGCTGAGATTCAACCCCAGCCTGAAGCTGGGAACGCCTCAAAACCAGCGAGCAGAAAGAAAATGCACATGAAGGGCGTGAGCAAAGAGCGGCCAAAAGACCCAGCCAGTTATTAATGATGGTGGTGTCCCAGCACATTGTCTCAGCCGTGAGAAGATGCTCCCCATCTGCCAGCCAGGCTGCAGGAACAGCCCCATTCCCTGCCCTTCAGATGAGCAGGATGCACAGCTCAGCCCTTGCAGGACCAGTGTCTAATCCTAACCAAAGATCAAGGTGAGTTTTTGGGAAAGCTCCTGTGCTTCAGTCCTTGCAGGCTCTGCCTGTGCAACATCACATCAAGGCTCCCCTGCTCCCAGCCCCCTTCCAGACTTAGCTGCTGTTTGACACATTCATCCAGAGGCCTTTTCCCTTCCCCAGAATTGTTCCTGCCTTCTGCCAGGAAAATTCATCAACGCCTGGCTCTGCCCATTAATGCCAGGGAGCTGCTGCTTTCACGCCAGTGCAGAATGAAGGAATGGGCTGCTTATGCCCCATCCTTGCCTTGCTGCCCACCCACACTGACACATCTCACCGGCTGAGATTCCACATCTGCCCATTCCCCCTCTCCCCAACAGCTTTTCCCTGACCAAGCCCAGACAGTTCTGCTCCTGCCCAGGCAATATCAGGTCAAACCCATCTCAAACACTCAGGTGGCCACAGCACTTCACCTTCCAGTCTGGCGGGAGCTGGGCACCGAATCCCAGAGCAGGAAACATCTTGTCTCTAAAGAGAAGAAGGAAAACATATGGGTGTACTGACACACACAAAGCAGGCTTGCACAACTTCTCCCAAAACATACAGTGCTTTTAAACGGGAGCTGAACAGAGAGAATAGATATTTCCCCTTGAATCTGATCTTTAGAGAAAAAAAGAGTCCAGCTTTGCTCTGTTTCCCATAGAGACTGGGAGCATCCCCTTGTCCAAACACAGGCATCTCTTGCAGGCATGTAACCCTGGAGATTTTAAAAAATGAACAATCCACTTTGGTCACAAAAGCCATCACAGTGAGAGCAATAGACTTCTGTTTTGTTTTCTCTATCAGTGTCTGAGATGATATTTTTCTGATATTTTCTCCACTCCTCAGGATGTCTGAGGAATGAGGCAATCTGGGGTCACAGTAAACAGTAAAAAACAGCAAGCTGAGGCCATCTGCCCCCAGCAGAGGATGTTCCACCTCTGCTAACGCTCCCTCCTCTCCACAGCAGCAATGAGGGGAGAAGAGAAAGCCTGTCCCAACCCTCTCTCCTCCTGCATCCTGATGTTTATGGTAAGTAACATCCTTAAGGTATTACTTAGCCCTGGATCAAGGCAGATGCATTCCAGAAGCCTCTTGGGAAGCCAGGGAAACATCTGCAAAACAGGGGTGGTGGCAGAAGGGCACGGTGCTTACGAGTCATAGTCCTGGATGATCTGTCCGACAGCCCAGATGGCTGACAAGTACTCGTTTGTTCCCAAGGGGTTGATGTAGTGCAAAGAGGAGGGTTCTTGGGGGTTCCCGTTGGAAGCTGTGAAGTCAATCCCAACCTGGAGGACAAGAGAGATGCATAAACCCATCCTCTGTTAGCAAATGCCACCAGAGACCTGGCCCCCCAGCCTTCATTGCTGTGAGGCCCACACACAGTTCCCTCAAATCCCAAACCTCAAATTTTTGAAAAAGTTTAACAAAATCCATTTCTTCACCTTCCCTGCGAAAAGCTGGTTAAATACTACATTAAGCAAAGTCATTCACTCTTACACCTCCACTTTTCATCAACAAGCATCACATTGGGTGTCCCCAAGCAGCCTCTACTCCTGGAGCAAGCCACCACCATCTCCAGCTCAGGACTCTCGCTGCCCATCTCCCAGGTGCACAGGAACTGAGTAGCCCCATGGCACCAAGGCAGCCAGGGCCATCTGGGTATTTGGATCTCAAGGTCTTTGGCCAAAGAATCACAACCCTGAGCAGATCTTTCCCTGCAGGCAGGAAGATCTGCTCTTCACCAGGCTTCCCCAGGGAGCTATATATGCTGAGCTCTCAGGGGACTCTGTCAGGAAGGCACTCATTTTTCTCCCTCCTCAATTAGGCTTTCTATTTAAAGGCATTTGTAGAAATGCCTATCTCAGACCCAGTTAAATCTGGTCAGAAGAGGCGAGATGCTGAGGCACCCAATTTGATATGATTGGGAAGGAAGAGTTGGGAAGAGGCAAACCCAAAATAACTCCACTGGCTAAACTGAGCTCAGGGATTTTGCGAGAGATTTTGCTCCAAATCCATAATGGGAGAGGACGAATGGCAGTTTGCCTGAGAAGGGACCTTGGCCTGGCTGGGGCAAGAAGACATCACAGCCCAAGACATGCCACCACCTTGTACCAGGGTGGCTGGTAAAACAGGCATGGCAGGACAAGGGAACATGCTTTTAAACTGGAAGAGTGTGGGTTTGCATTGGAGATAAGGGAGAAATGTTGCACAATGAGGGCGGTGAGGCACAAGTTGCCCAGAGAAGCTGTGGCTGCCCCATCCCTGGAAGTGTTCAAAGCCAGGCTGGATGAAGCTCTGGGCAATCTGGTCTAGTGGAAGTTGTCCCTGCACATGGCAGGGGGGTGGAACGAGATGATCTTTGAAGGTCCCTTCCAACCCAAACCACCCTATGGTTCCATGAAGACCCAACTTCTTCATCAAACAGCTGTACAGCCTCACCAAACCTGTGGATCACCTCTGTAATGCCCCTGCACCCAGCTCTGGCCAAGCCACCATGGCCAGAGAGCAAGAGGGAAACTGAGGCACAGGGCGGGGGCTCAGTGGAGTCAGACAGGCGGGGGCCCTGCTCGTGCAGGCAATGTCACCAAGAGCAGGACTCGGGCAATGGGTCTGAGAGGGACACAGCTGGTCTGCTTCCAACACGAGGCATGCGACTGGGCCCAAAGCCCTCTTCTCTGTGGCTTCAGCCCTTCTCTCCCCACCCCGTCCCTCGGTGGGGAGGACACCAGAGGCCTTTCCAAATTGTGGAGGGTGTGTGCAGCATCCTCCTCCCAGCTCAGGTGTTTCTGCAGTGTTACACCCTTTAGAAACAAACCCTTTGGACCAAAGATGCCTTGGGAGGAGGAGGAGCCCTCCAATAACCAGCAGATCTTTAGATGGGGGGAAGATTTGTGCATTCAAACCTAATTCACGCCAAGAGCTCTGTACTACCAATAAATTCAGATTTTCTCTTGTTTTCACTCTCCAGCACCAAGACCAAAGCACACAGAGGCAGAAAGCACACAAAAAGCTCTCCCAATCATTGCGGTTCCTATGGCAACTCTTCCTCCTCCTCCTACTCTTCCCCCATCATGTTTTCAGATAAAACAACAAAACACAAACTGAACTAACTTCAAGTGCCTGCAGGTCTCTGGATACTGCACCAGGAAAGTTTGCAGAAATTGAGAACCCCACTTCTGCATTGTGGTGGTTTCACTCAGGATTGTCATGTTCTTGCTTATTTACTCCTGACAAGCTGTGGTCCAGCTTGAAAGAAGGTGGAAATGCCAGTAGAAGGGCAGAAAACCATCTCTTTAACATCCCAAAGCCTCTCATCTGGATTCAGAATAAGGAGAGCTTCCATAAGAAAAAGAGGGTGGTTAAAGCCTGAGATGGGGAGAGAAATTGGTGACATTTTGTGAAGGGTCAAAAGGTCTTTTAGAAAGTCTGGCCTTCAGCCAAAGTCCAGCCAGCTCCCTCCATGCTACTGGAGGTACCTGAGCATCCCCAGAATGCCCAAACCCACATGGTTTAACAGCAAAACGGGCAGTCCCTCACTATCACGAGAAGTCACCCCAAGCTGGTGCCAAATCTCATGCAGAACCTCCCTCCCCTGTTCTGCCCATTACATAGGTGTTACTATTACTGGGCAAAGAGAAGCAAAAGTCCTTACGGTAAACATCAGTTGGCAGCCTCCCAGGATGTAGTCCAGAAAGGAGAAATCTCTGGTTATCTGAAAGAAAAAACAAAAAACCAGTGTTTCAGCAATTGTCACCATTATTCAGGCTATGCAGGGCCTGTCCTTGGAAACTCAAGGGAGGCAGAGGCAGAAGGGATGAGGGGAGCTTGAGAAGATCCAAGCTCAGTCAGGGGCTGAAGGAAACATCTCAGTGACATACTCACTTTGCAGGATTTGACAATGATGATCCCAGAGTTCTTGTAATTCTTTTTCTTCTTTTGCTTTTTGGGGTTAATGCACTCTAGCTCGAGCTGTAACACACGAGACAGACCGTGGTATGAGAGCAGTGCTGGGCTGTGCCACGTGGCTGCAGATGCCACCAGCAGCATGTCCTGGGGGTACCCTCCCCCCAGTGCTGAAAGGGAAGATTCTATTGCCAGGCTATAGGTTGCAAATCCAGAGGAAAAACAGGCTCAATGCCTGACTCTGGCACCACCACCTTGTGCAGTCCTAGACAGGGCACTTTCATGCCTTTGTGCCTCAGTTTCCCCAGAGAGGAAACTCAGTGCACCACACGTGGTGTTTTACATCCCCCCATGCCTCAGCCAAGATCTCCTGGTTTGCAATCCTAGTGAAGGCAGCAGTGCAAAGCCCTGCTATCCAGGGGCCTTCACAACGCACCTTCAAGCAGGAGGCGTCTGCCAAGGATCTCGGCGAGCACTTCTGGGGAAAATGGGGACACACAAAACTGGCGTGGCGTTGCACAGGACCTGGACTTCTGGAAACCAGGCTGCCCCTGCTGCAGATGCAGCCCCAGCAGCAAGTCATACGTCCCCTTCTGGCCCCCCAAACCACAGGGCACCCTCAAATCATCGCTGCTTCAGACATCCCAGCAGAGCCTGATTTTCAGCAAAGTCTGCTTTAATTCTCTTTAGCTCAGATGTTTTAGCTGCAACCATAGCCTGGGTCACTCACGGTGCGGGTGGAAGGAGAAAGGAATTTGGACTTGCCTTCTTCTCAGCACAGGTTGAGGGTGCAAGTACCAAAGTCTATCACCAACCCTGAGGAGCCCCTTCCTCATTCTTCCCCAAAAGCATGTCAACACTTACTGGAGAGGCATCTTGGGCTTCACACAACCTGGCCACTGAGGTCTGGAACTCCCCGATGAAGTCGTGTCCCCCATCACTGTCGTAGTCGTAACACACCACCTGGGGTGGAAGGAGCACAAACCAGCCTCAGACACAGGAACTATCTCCAGCAAGGAGACCTGCTGAAGTCCCCAACCTCTCCTGCTGGAGTCTCCAAACAAGGCGTTTTTTGTTGTTTTGGAGGTTTGTTGCTTTGGGGTTTTTTAATAAGCCAGCCATGGGGGTTTAGATGTTTTACAGTCAGTCCCAGAGGCTGATCCCCACAATACAAGCTGGAGGGCTCCCCGTTACCTTTATCAGCTTCTCCATATCTCCATCACACAGTGACACCAAAGGCACGGTGAACGGCTTCCAGACGGGGTCCAGTGTGTATTTGATCACCTGAGGGTGGGAGCAGAGGGATGCTGTTACAATGGGCACATCCACAGGTAGAGATCAGGACAAAGCAGGGACACATCTCCAAGAGCGACCCTGAACCAGGTTCCCAGTGGGGCAGGGCAGGCAAGCTATCTCAGCCCTCTCCTGCCTCCATAACTCAGACACAGCAGCTTCCCCTTCTCAGGCTGCAGCACGGGTGAGTGAAACCAGGTTTGTTTTCATTGCACTGGGTGATTTATCCACCTCTGGGAGCAATGAAACAAAACAGCCTGAGAGAACAGCTGTGGCACAATGGGCAGCACGGGCACAGCCACTCATGCCACAACTCCCAGGCCAGCAGCTACTATTTATGCCCTCTGCATCCCACTGCTTGCCCCCTACTCATTGCTTACAGCCCCCCCAGCACCCAAACACAGCCTGAATCCATCCGGGGTCTGAGCACGGAGAAGATGGAGCAGCAAGATGCTGCAACCAGCCCTGGAAAGCCAAAACAGCCCTGGGCACATTAAGCTCTCTTGTCTCATCTGTGTAACATCTGCTGCCTGAGCTGGAGAAATATTAATTGATGCTTTTTGACATTTCCTGAGAGAATGCAATCGCTTAGTAGAAACCTAAGCAAACTCGAGCGGGCTCCAGGCACATGCTGAGTACAGGGGGCAGGCAAAGATCCTTTCACAAAAGGTGTGGTGCTCACAAAGAGAGATTCACATGGGTATTAAGAAAGTCAGGCACGGGCAGCAAATTAACCCTTCTCTGTGCAAGGCAAACATGGGGGATATCTGGCGCAGAGGACCTTGGATCTTTGCAGCTGGAACAGTCACAGCACAGAGCAGTGAGGAAGAGATCCACGGCTGCTGTGGGCAAACAGCTGCACGGGACCTGGAACGGGCATCTTATTTGACAGCCAGGCTCTTACTGAGAGCGGGGGAAACCCTGACACTGCAGGAACAGTGTAGCTGAATTTGTAAACACCTCCTCCAGGAGCCTGGGAGAGCAGGGGGAGCCCACACACCCCAAGATGCTGCCCACAGGTTGCCAGGTCACCAGGGTGGGTGGGGAAGGATCCAGTGTCTCCCGCTGAGCATTCACACTTGTGCTTAGATAACAAGCTGCAACAGTGCACTGGTCCTGCCCTGTCAGACCTGCCCTGTCTGTTGTGGCAGGAGAAATGCCAGCATCAGACTGAGAGCTGGTTATATTCCTGCACTGAAAGCTGCAAGAATGGAGAACTTTATTTCTTTGTATCCAGCCTCAAAACACAAAGATGGTCGCAGAAACATAGAATGGTTCGGGTTGGAAGGGGCCTTAAAGATAATCCAGCTCCAATCCCCTGCCATGGACAGGGACATCTTCCATTAGACCAGGTTGCTCCAAGCCCTGTTTCAACCCGGCCTCGAACACCTCCAGGGATGGGTCACCTAGTGTGGGTTTCCTCTCAGGGCAGCTGGATGCATTTGGGGCTGCTAAGGTGGAGGCTGCTGGAGCATCCAATACTTGAAAGAAAACTCGGCTAGACCTTGATCCAGTGAGACAGGACAGTGGAGGAACTGGGCAGCAACTCAGAGGAAACACCAGTATAGACATCTGCTCCCCACAAACATGACCTGCTTATAGAGACCCCCAAAATGGCTGTGGCACAGTCACCTTCCCAAATCCCACACCTCTTCCAGGAGGAAGGGCTAGAGGCCACTCCAAATCCCCACATCTGAGAAATATGTCTTGTTGAGTCAAAGCCCAGCTACCCACACTAAATCATGAGAAAAAAACTAAGCAAGGTCCCAGCCTGCTCCCACAGAAACACAGGAGAAATACGAAGGTTGATATGAACTAAATGTGCACGGAAAGGTGTGTGGGAAAGGACCAAAAAATAAACAGCAGAGCTGGGATTATAAGGATGGCCTGTATTGGTACCACAGGACAAAAGGTGTTACCCACATCCCGGTGCTCATGTGCACGTGGGTGTGTGAGTGAAGGAAATCCTCATGGACTTCGCACAGACGTGGTAAAACCTAACATATGGAGAGACTTTGTAAATAAACACCACTTTCTCCTTCCACCTGAGCTCACCCTGTGTTTTGTTACAGCAATTTCCTGTGATGGTACAATACGCTTCTTAACCAGGCCTTGAGGGGACAAGAAAAGGGATGGAAAAAGAAGGGTGTGAGATGGAGTGAAATGGAGCTCTCTTCCTCTGCCACGGAGGCTGCTGTGAGTCCCCTCCTCCAGTGATTCCCCCTCCTCTGTCTGCCAGCTGCCAGGAACTATGTGCAAACTAAAAAGGCCTTGAAACAAGCTTTGAGGAGAAGAAAACAAGCAGTTGAAAAGTACTTATTAGTCCATTGTTAAAGCAGAAGCCAGCCTGTTTCTCCCTGCCCGTGCTGTGCCTGGTATTCCTAACAGCACTGGCTTCAGCAGCTTGAGAACGTAACCAGAGGGAGCTCAGATCAAAATATCACAGCAGGTATAAATGAAGGAGAGGAGGGGTCAGCTGGCCCTGATCAGATCTACCAAGACCCCGCATCTCCGCCTCCTTGGCTGTGGCTCTGGCTCAATGAAACAGGAGGCCAAGTGCTCATGCACTGAAACTGGAGGTGCCTGAACACCCAGCTTAGGTGAAGGTGTGGCAAAAGCTCATTTTAACCTTTCCCCACCTCACACCACCTCTCTCCACCATCTCCCCAGGTGACAGCTCATCCTGATGCTCCTGCAAGTGCAGGGAGAGTGGTCCAGGGCTCAGTCTAAGCCCAGGATGAGCCTAGAGATTATCTTGGGCTTCATGACCATCTCCCTCTCTGCATGCTAGATATAGCAGTGGATAGTACAGAAAAGATCTCAAGACTTTGCTGGCCTCAGAGAATCTTCATCTGCTGGAGTCCAGCAGCCTCAGCTGGACACCAGGAAGAGACCTGTAAGGTTTTGAAATCCCTGGATCCCACTCTGCTCTACAGGCGATGGACGAGAGAACGCCAGGAAGGGCAAGAGGAGCTGGTGTGAGGATGGAGCATGGGGGTGTCTCAGCAGCTCAGGATGGAGTTTTGCTCACCTCTGTTCTGTGAACCAGCATCCACTTCCCATCATCACCTGGTTTATGAAACTCCAAAAAGGGGTCTGACTTCCCAAAAAGGTCCTGGAGGGAGAAGAACAGAATGGGTTACATGGTGCTCTGCGAGCAGCAGAGGTCCAAGAGAGATGTTACCCTGGCAGTGCCAGCCCTGCAGACACTCTCCTGTCCTCATGGGGCCGGGTCAGGCACACTGGCAAACAGGCAGCACCCACAGGCAGCATCCTGCCCACCTCCCTGTCCCGGTTGTGTGAATGCCCTTGATTTCCCCACCACATTTTGGCACAGTGGGTGTGTTGGCACCCCAGCGTGTGCCTGTACCCAACAAGCTCTCTGGACACAGATGCCACGGAAAACAACCCCAGCTGGGAGGCAGCTGCGTTTGGGCTTGGAAAAACATCCAAAGCTTCAAAGGAAAAACAGAATTATGAAGCGTCTTGGGGGAGAAAGGAAAAAAATCCACCCTCCTACACACAGCAGTAAAGCATAAGCAGAGGAAATCTTTAAGGAGCGAGCTGCCCTGGTGTTGACAGAGATCATGTAACACCCTCCAAGACACGCAGCCCTGAGTCAGTGTGTGCTGCCTCTCCTGCCAGCGTCTCCTCAGATAATCCCCCGACAAAGGGCTGCTGCTTTATGAGGAATATGTACACATACACACACACCCCTGCTGGGAATCAGCACGGGGGCTGCTTCGGCACCCGCAGCCCAGGCAGGTGGGAGGCGCTGGTGGCACCGACAGGGAAACTCCAGCTTGTCTAGGCAGAACTTCATTCCCATTCAGAAAAAACCAAGAAGTTGCTAACAAGAAACTAAGTCCCAAATATTCCAGACGATCTATTGAGAATTCAAGCTATTTCAGTTGGGTTTTCCTCCTAGAGGGAGGTGGGTGTCTGAGTCCTTCAAAGAGCTGGAGGAACTTTTTATGGGTTTGAACAGGAGCTTTTTGGGCTTCTGAGTGATGCAGTGGGGATGAAACGGGCTGTGCATGGACGAGGAGGAAACATGGACACTCCAGGATCTCCTGTCCACAACCAGCCCAGGAGACAGCAGCTGGGATGCACATGGGTTGTAGCGATGTCCCAGCAAAAAATCTGTCAACATTTCTATCTAAATCCCGTTTCTGAAGCCACCCAGAAAAGTAAATCACTGCAAAGTCTTTTGGCTTGAGGAAACTACAACCTGCTTCAGTGAAAATTCTTCTGCAGAGAAGCAGACCATAAAGGCTCACAGGGATGCTCTCTGGTGAGATGAGGTTATTTTTTTCCTACCCTTTTTCACACGTTTATAGGCTAGAAACACAAGCCATTCCTTCTGCAGCATTATGGTTATAGCACAGCTCTGATCCTGCTCACCCAACACCTGGACTTGGCACTTTCAGGCTTCACAGACGGATTAAAGAACCAGTGGTGGGTACCCAACCTTTCCTGTGCTGGCTTAACCTCCAACCCAAGGCAGCTTCATCAGCACCAGCCCAGCGTGGGCTGGTGGAGGCAGCAGCTCCCAGGGCAGCGGGGAGCTTTGAAGGATGTCTGCTGCCATCCCACCTGGATCAGCCTGGCTTGCAAGTCCGGCCGGCCTTGTTCTGTTCAAAGCAGGGTAGGAGATGCCTTCGAGCCACAAGATTGTGGGCTGCTATTTTAAAACATCAAACCCACACATATCTCACCCCTGCAAACCTGGCGGGAGATGGAAACTGAGCAACCAAAGAAGCTCAGCAGACCAGATCAATCTGCAAACTGATCCAAGAATCTAAATGATTCAAACTGGTTTTTGCACACCATGGAGAAGGAGGGCAGAGCTGGCACTTCCAGCAGATACAGCTCCCTAAATCACAGCCTGCAGCAGCAGTCCTGGCTCGCAGCGCTTGCTGTCCCCCAGCCATGCTGAAGCATCACTGCCCTCCTGCTGTCCCCACCGCTGTGGTGGCACAGACAGCTCTGGGCTTCAGATGGCTCGTCCCAGGTGGAAGTACCTCCTCTTCTGCAAGACATTTTATCTTTTCAACAACTCTCCCAAGAACTGCTCTGACATAAGGTACGAGAGCCTCAGGCTGAATCTGCTGCTGACATGCTCCCACTTTGCAGCTTCAACATTTAAATCAAAGTAGTGAGCTGCAGGTGGAGAGAATGGGTATGTGATGGGGAGGAGGCCCTGCCTGCAGCCTCAGAGAGGTCCCAGCCTCAGGGTAGCCATGGCAGAAGGAGCTGCCTGGGCCTGAGCACAGCTCCAGGCTGGGTTTGTGGCACAGCTGCCAGTAAGGGATGCCCACAGCTTCAGCTTGGCGTGTGCAACAAAGATGATCCCCTGACCCCACCACAAAATCCTGTGAGATCCCCTTCCTATAATGTCTGAGCCTCTAGCCATGCTCCCCAGCTCCATGCTGTGTGGTACAGGGTGCTGTAACTCCCCAGGCTGCAACCTTAGCCTTCGTTTTCTTTTGTTCATTCAATTTTTCACTGTCTTTCCTAAGCTTAAACAAGTTTTACCCAGCTCCCATGACTGCTTTTCATCTATAAGCAAAAATGATCTAAAAATACTATTTTCCATCAAATTTCCTTGTTCAAGGGTCATCTTAATTTGCATGAAGTGATCTGAGCATCCTTTGCTCATGAGTAGGATTTTGAGCACTGGAACTCTGTCCTGCAGTATGGGAACTGGCAAAGAAACCTTGTTAGTTCTTGGTGACAGCAGGCGGTCACTGAGCACAATCTTTCTGCTAATACCTAGAGATGAAATGGAGCTGTTTGTTATTTGTTACCTCTCAACAGGGGCATTTGGCTCCTTGCAGTAGGCAGGGTAAGTAGAAGGGCGAGAAAACAGCCATTTCCGACGGGTGGGAAAAAACACTTGGATAAACCAGATATCCGTCCAGTTTGGACAATGGGACTGGATGAACCACATCTGCCCCAGCAAATACCCTTCTGCCTGGCAGCTCGCTTTACCCTGTTTTCAAAGAAACTGAGGGCCATCCTGCCAATAAAACAAGCTCTGGAGAGACTAGGAAGAAGGAAAAAATAATATTCCCATCGATTGCTTAGCAACAGGACTGGTTCAAGAGGAATAGCTCTGGTTGCCTGGTAAATAAGGTCAGAAGACACCGTTCAGAGAGGCTCACTGTTTCCTGTGCATCATATCCAAAGCAGAGCTCATGTGTTACCTGCCTCTGTGAGATCCACGCTTCTTCCTTGGAGAAGACAGGCCCTACAGTTTGATACAGAAGCAGATGTTTGCTCCCTTTCCAGAGGGGCTGAAGGCAACAAGCCAGGAGCTCTCAGCACATCTAAGATACGGAGTCAAGGGGCATTAAAACTTCCAGCTCTGTCAGGAGGCATTTCCAAACAGCTGCCACTGAAGCAGTGAATCTGCTGTCTCTGAGACATGCTGATACACAGGTCCTGTGCCACACAGAATCCTTCCATCTCAAGACATGTGATGAAGGAAGAAATACCATGACAGTGGGGAAACTGAGGCACAGCTGTACCCAGCAGCCAGCGGGTCTCATCCAGTATCACCCTGATGTTTTCTCCAGTGGGACTGCTTTCTGTCACTGCTACACCCAAAGCAGAGATTTCTCCAAATCCAAGGACAGAAGTTTAACATTGCATCCCCCAGACACAGCTCCACTCACCTTTTTATCCAGTTTTCTGCCAGCCATGCTCAGAGTAATCACCCTGTTATCTGAGAGCTCCTGGGCAGCTATCTGAAAGACAAGGGAAGGCTGCCTTCATTTTCAGCACAAAAAATGAAGATCTGGTAAAAAGCTCAACCCCTTTCTTCAGTGTCATGCTGGACTTGGTCTCACATGGCTTTTCTGCATTAGGGCTCACTCAGGACCTGGAGAAGTGTCCAAGGACTGAGCCAAGAGGAAGGCGAAGCCATATAAACCCTTGCCAGGAAGATGTGCCACCTCATCCTCCATGTCCTGGGCTGGGCATGGCAAAAACAGTCATCCCATCCCTTGGGGAGATGCTTGTGGAACCCACGACTTGAGCCATGTCTCCACAAAACCACCTGATGAGGCAGCTCCAAGGATGAATATTCCATGATTGCTGCTGAGGACCTGCAGCAGGCAGGAGCACAGCCCAGACCACTTCAGTTTAAGAGACTTTATTCACACGTGCTCCAGAAGGGCTTCGGCTGCCAACCCCCAGCGGGCCAGTTTTGTCTGGAATATGGTCTACTCAGTCTCTTGGTATTTTAAGGGAATGTTTATAACAAAAACCCACATTTATTCACTTTTATTACAAGCCATTTTCTGAATCACTTGTCTTTTTTTTCCTGCCCAAGCATCTGCTCCCCACCTCTCCTTCGTGTGATCTTTCGAGGTGGGCTGAGCTGTTCCCCAGCACTTCCGGCTGCATCCTCCTTCTCCCAGGGCAAAAGCCAGCACCAGAACAGCCAGGAGCACAGCAGGGACATCATCCTTGTGCACAGTGTCCCAAGCATGGCTGGTTGCTGGCTCTCACAAAGGGCTGTCCTGCACTGAAGTTATGCAGTGTCATTACACCAAGGCTTTTAGAAAAACCTGCAGAACTCCAGGGGACAGTTTTCTACAGAATGAGCAATCAGAGGGTTATTGGCACTTAGGAGAGCTGGGGAGCTGGCAGAGATGAGGAGGCAGAGATGCACTTTTGCATCTGCCTGGGCAGCTGGGTGAGGGGATGAGCCACAGCTCCTGGACAACCTCCCGGCCTGCCCATGGCAGACACAAATCTTTGGTCCACAGAGGATCCATTCACTGCATACGAACCCCAGGTTTCCCCTCTGCTCCATACAGAAGATCCCTATTGCCATGGCATGGCATTACTTTTCTCTCCCACTTAGTCCCTGGTGGGTGTAAGCAGTCATCAAAACCAGCAGGAGGAAGAGGAGCTGTAGGGAAGAGGATGAGATTTGCCCTTTCCCGAGCCCCACAAAGCATGCCCAGTTGGTATCCAGCACTTCAGGGCTTGCTGTAGGCTGTGTAAAAGCCAGGCTGTGCAGACAAGCCAGGAATGTCCTTGTGCCCCCCTGCCACAGGTTGCTGGTGGCATCTTCTCTTGGCCAGCAGGGACAATGACAACATCCCCTTCACTATGTCCAGAAGAGGTGTGCAGCAAGATTTTAGGATTGACTTCTACAATCACAGAGGTTTGCTTTGGGAGGTTTGCTTCAAACCTAGGGACCCCTACACAGTCCCATCTATTTAGCCAAGGTTCTTCTGCTGCATTCACCCTTGTGGCATCTCAGTTAAGAAAACAGATAGTTGGGCAAAACTTAAGGGAATGAGGGCAAGGAAGTCAGGCTTTGGCTCCAAACTCTCTGAAGCCTGCTCCTCCAGTGGTGTCCATAGCCTGTGCTCCAGCACCGTGCCAAGCAGCAGGGAAAGGTGCCCACCACACACAACCCTGTTGCCATCACCTAGTCCAGGCCAGGGCAAAAAACCCCAGATCAGGAAATCATTTCAGTTGTACAAAATGAAGCAGATGTCTCTGCCCCTTCGAAGTTTAATGACACATTAGTGACAAAACTAATTCCTAACTCACTTCCTTTTTCTAAAGCATGTAACCTTTGAACTTGACTGGAAACCTTTCCAGCCCTTCCCACTCAATCATCGGATGGGATGTTGAGAGCCTTGGGAATGGCCCCGCTTCTAAACCTCACTGCGGCTTTTCCTCTCACATTTAAAGACTAACTGCAGCAATTAAGAGAGAGAAATATCTTCCTCTAAAGTGAACGGCAATGGACATGCACCAGGTCCTGGGCTTTTAAACCTTTCCAGTGCTTTTAAACCTGACAGAAGTTTAACTCCTTATTGGCCTTTCCTTCCACAACTTTGCAGCCCAGCTGCGCATCTCACAAAACCCGTAACACAGCCGAGATCCAAAAATGATGGGAGCTGTGGTAGAACAGAAACACACCTAAATTTAGTCTCTTCTTTTTAAAAAAAAACATCACTAAAGAGATCCGCAGCAGGAAGGCCACTGCCCGAAGGGGTCCGCATCAGAATCAGTGGCTGTTGCTATGAGAGTTGTTGCCATGGCACATCCTCATCCTACAAACAAAATCACCCATCACTGGAAAAGGAATGAGCCCTCCTACCTGTCACTGCACCAGAGAGGTCTGAGCAGGCACCTTGTACCAGATAACAAACAACAGCAGCATAGATTTACTCTGTACTTCTCCAGACTGAGGTTTTTTTTATTTCTGAGACTGAAGCAGAAGTTGAAGACTCAGTGCTAAGCATCAGACAGACATTGGGCAAGACTGTCCCTGTCCCAAATAAACTGTCCCCCAAACAGACCAAAGTGGCGAGGAAAACAAGAGGTAAAGTGAAAAATATTCAAGAGAAACACCCCAATCTCCTGGACCCCATGTGAGTGTCCTGCATTGCCCCCACCCACCTTCACACAGTCAGTAGTAACATAAAGGAGCAAACTTACCGTTATCATCCCCTTCCCAGCCGGCTTGCCATTCCCCAGAAGGAGAGTCCGTGTTATTTTCTTGCTGGAGACAATCTAGAGAAGCCAAAGACAATACAGCCATGATAGTACAAGTGATCAAAAGCAGACTCATAAGCAACTGATCATTGCTCATGTTAGTTAATTCAGGTTGAGCATTCGCAGCAGTAGAAGAAAGGCACCAATATCCAGGGATGACCGTGAGAGTGGGAATATTACCACTGACAGCCCAGCCCTCAGGGTGCACGATGCAGAGAAGTGATGGCACAGGAGGCTGAAGCATCACTGTCCACTGAACCCAGGGACCAGCGGAGGAGATCAGTGGGTCCTCAAACAGACAGAGCTATTGCAATTTGTTCCCAGCAAAATCAGCACTCAATCTCTCAAACCCCATTTTACATACTTCTAACACAACCCCTGCCAGCACCCTGCTTGCAGGACACACTTCCATGGGTGGATCTTGACCACAAGCTGAATGCTCTTCTCCAGCATCATTCTCGACCCCCTGTGCAGGGTCAGCACCCCTAAAGGCATGTTCTCCCCTTCACTTCTGGTTTGTTACAGGATAGACAGAATAAACTGGGAGATTAATTAAACTCTTGAGATTTTTCCCAGCTCAGTGAGTTTCAGTTTCCTTCAGATCCAGGGAACCTGTAATTTTTCCTTATGAGGTGCAGACACCCACACGGAGATCCAGCAACCTGCTGGAACCACCCGTGCCCTGACCCCACATCCAGTGGGTCCTCTTCGACTAGATGAGCTTTAAAGGTCCCTTTCAACCCAAACCATTCTGTGATCCTGTAATTCTTGCAATTTCAAAGCAAAACCCCTTTCCATTTGTGAGGAGCCAGCCAAGTCCCAGTGCTTTTGATCCACAGGAATCACCAGCCAGTGTAACCAGATCTCTGTGCCACACTGTGTACGGGCAGGACAAACCTCCTCACAATCCTAGCAGAAATCATGGACACCCTCCAGCCTGGAGCCTAATCCCTGCTACATTTCTTTTGGCCACAGAGGTCATTACAGGCCTAGGAATGATCCAGCTGTCCTTTTAAATCCTACTACAGACCTGATTAGCTGCACTAAGCAATCCAGCTAATCTGTCAGAGCTCTGATGCAAACTCAGAACTGAAAAGTCAGATTCTTACTGCGCAGTTGCTGCTGCTGCCCACAGCTGCTCTTGTCTTCTGACACCTTATGGAAACATCTCACCAGGCAAATTCCAGCCACCAGGAAACCCACAGCAGGGTGGCTGAACCCAGCCCCCACCCACTTCGCTTCACCCCTCTCCTCACCCTTGCACACATGCCACCCCTCCAGTCCACCTCTGCTCCACGACTGGGATATGCTGCGAGCCCATGCTGGCCACAGGGAAAGGAGGCTAACAGGATTTCAAGGGAAAAAGGGAAAATAAAAGATTCCTCCATTCCAAGCTGGTGTCTTGTTGTGGACTAAATGGCACCAAGAAGCTGACATGGGAACTGCTGCAAAAATTGGGCACAGGTCAAGTTCTCTTTTGCAGATTGAAAATACTGGTGTGAGTTTACAGAGTTCCAAGCTCTCTTCTTTCTGACAGACTAAGCCCACCAGCTGTGCCCAAAGACACAGCAGACAGTGATGCCACCACGGCAAAGCCATCAGCTGCTCTGAGAGAGCCCCTGGATGTGAGACCTGGCAACAGCTGCCCATCCCCAGCATTACCACAGCCCAGGAGGGTCTCTCCAGGCTCACCTCTGACATAATCACCTTCCCAAGCACCAGAACGGTTGAGATCATCTGGGAGACCCAACAAGCAGGAGGAGATGGTTCAGACACTTCCACCTTCCTCCCCAATGCATATGGATAATGTTCTTCTCCAGCAGGAGCCTGAAGAGCCCTGGACTGCTGCAGAGCCACATTCAGGAACAGCAAGGTTTCAGCTTTGTTTCCTTATGTCCATGAATTCTCTGCTTGCTGCTTCCACCAAGGCCATGACCTTCACAAGCAGCCCTGGCTGAGCTGCCCCACACTGGAGCTGGATGTGTTTCAGCAACAACAGAACTAACAGTAAAGGATGGCTTTGGGCTAAACCACTGAACATAGGCCAGAGCTGTTGTCTGCACTGTCTCTTAACTTCTGCAGGAGCAGAACTAGGTCATCACAGAGCACTTCCAAAATTCCAGCCATTAAACTTCAAACTCTGTAAATGTCAGTGCTCTTCTAACACGCCAGGCTCTTCAGCTGGCAGTGGTAAAGTCCCTACTCCTGCCTGTCACATCCAGTGCCACGCTGCAGTCTGTGTAACAAAGCAATTGTGTCCATGAGCCTCCCTGAGCACCTTGGGCTGGCTCCCCATGCTGACCCACCTATTACAGTACCTCCTTCCTCCCCATCCCAGCACTGAGCACAACAGAAGCAGTTTCTCCCAGCCTCTGCATTTGTGCCAGGTACCACAGCAGCCCTCAGCTGCCAGATGCTTCAAAAAGATGGAAAAAATCCCCCTCCCTCTCTGCTTCTGAGCCAGAGGACAAAGACATTTGGAGAATGTAGCTGCCAGCTTCTAACAGGGTCTGGGCTCATGAATGAAAAGACTTTCCAAAAACTTATAAAATGCATTGTGTCCCAAAAGCTTTTCCACAGGAAGAGCAGAAGACACATTCCAGCACCAACATGCTCAAGCAGGAGGGACGTTTTGCTGCACAACAGCAATGGACAAAACCTTCGGAAAGAGAAAAACCAAACTGAGATACAAAGGTAGACTGCAATGCATCCTAACTTCAAACACCTGAAAGTTTCCCAAGACCAAATCCAATGGGTCATCAGGGCCCTGACTATAACCCATGGTGAGACAGAGGTACCTCCAAAAGCCCCCAGCTGATGCCTCTTTGCCAGCACCAGAAGAGACCCACAGCGTGATTAGCTTAGACTTGAATGAATAGACAATGGCCCTGATGTGGAACAGTTCAACCTCAACAGCTGAAGTGTGACAAGCAAACTCAATTTTTCTTTCCCAGGAAGGAGCCAGAAAACTTTGCATGAGGTAAGAAGAGGAGCTGCCATCTCACCACATCCCTGTGGCTGATGTGTTTTGGGGTCCCTTTGCTGCAGGGACCTCAGACTCACCGTGCCCAACGTGCAGGAGAACTCGCCCAGGAAGTCATGCTCATACAGCTGCGTGCTCGACTTATCCTGGTCAAACAGGGCAAACTTGAGCTTCTGCACTTCTTCAAAGTGGTAGTCAATGATGAACTTCTTGGCAAAAGCTGGGTTGAGGTTGTTCACAGCCGTCTCTGTCCTGTCGAGCTGCAAAGAAAAAGAGGCATTTAGGCAAGCACATCTTACAGCTTTGTCACCGAAACTGAGTTCAGCCAGAGCCACCCAGAAACCCAGTGGTGACCATCAGAACGAGCAGGCCAGGCCCTCAACACAGCTGTCCCTAAACACAGGCTGTGACACCCAGGTGCACAAGCTGGGATCCACGTAAACACATAGTGGCACATCATGCAGAGCTGCCTCCCTGAGGATGGGGTACACAGCACTGGACAACCCACCCCGTCCAACAGCCAGGATGGAAGCACCCACCCAGCCAAGGCTCGGCATGGACTTGAGGATCACTGAAGCCAGAATTGCTTCATTTGCTTCTAAGCCCTGTTCTCCCAGGAGCTGAGGCTCTAACACACCTCTGATCCTCAACCAGACCCTCACAGCTGTAGTGCCAAACTTGTTTCTTTCAGGCTGTGCAGCCAGCAACAAGGACAAGCAACACATGAAGTGTCATGAGCCAGAACACAACTCTAGCATTTCCGTCTAGACTTTAAACCAAAACATCCATGTGGTTTCTTCTTTATTGGCCTTTCATAGAAAAAAAGATTAAAAACCATCACTGCCATCCCTTTTTCATGGATTTCATCAAGCATTAGTAGAAACAAGAGGGAGGAAGGACCTAGAGAGAAAACTTCAATAGACATTGTCACTCTGAGCTATGGCGAGCAGGCTGGAAGCAATGATGCCCCCGAAGAATTGGAAGGGCATGCAGAGAGGATGATGGAAATTGGAAGGCATGTGGGGAACACACCGTCAGAGGGGAAGCACCATGGCTCTCTGCAGCATCCCACAGCCAAGAGCAGAGACAGGAGCAGAGGAAACTTGGCAGACAACTGGCAGTAGTGTGGGTTTACAACACTGTGTGGCACAGGTGGACAGAAAGCCTTGTGTGAGCCAAAAAAATAAAATCCTGAGGGCAGTCACAATGGAGATCCCAGAATGCTGCCCTCCAATAATGGAATGTTGGTCCAAGACCCCATAACTCACACTGCAGGAGGGCTGGGAAGGGTGGCAGCACCAGCTGGGATCCTGTCATGAGCTTGCACAAAGACAAACTCCCACGATTTTGGCCAAAGTGTTAGAAACTGGGAAAACTGGGACACTGAGACTGAGAAAAGCTGGTGTATTTACTTCTGGAAGTCAATGGGCAAGGAGAGTCTGAATTCTAATGTCAGGACCCATATTCCTCCCCAGATACCCGGAAGGGCATGAGACCAGGGAAAGTTTAGAGCCCAACATGCAAAATACCCTTATGAAGCTGAAAGCAGGAAGGGCATGGGCAGCAGAGCCTGAGAGCTGAACAAGAAACACCCACAGCTGGGGGGAAAATCCTCCAGCATGCAAAGCAAGCAGGAGCTTTGTCAGGAGAGCAATAGTTGGTATCACATTGATATCAGTGTTCAGCCTGGAGAAGATAAGGCTCTGGGGAGACCTCTGAGCACTTTCCAGCATGTAAAGGGGTCCAAGAGATCTGGAGAGGGACTTTGGACAAAGGTCTGGAGCGACAGGACAAGGGGGAATGGCTTCAAACTGACAAAGGGCAGGTTTAGATTAGATACTCAGAAGAAATTCTTGCCTGTGAGGGTGGTGAGGCACTGGCACAGGTTGCCCAGAGAAGTTGTGGTTGGCCCATCCCTGGAAGTGTTCGAGGCCAGGTTGGATGTGGCTCTGAGCAACCTGGTCCACTGGAAGGTGTCATGACAGCACCGTCATTTTGCCACATCACTCCATTATCCCAGGATATGGTAACATGGATATTAAAAGAGAAGGGAACAGAGGCAACGTCCAGTGTGATTTTATCAAAAGCTGCTGCCCCCAGTGTCTGGAAAGACCATCTGCCTGTGGAAGAGCACGAAGGCCAGCATTCCACCTCGTCTTGTAGCCAGGACATCCAGTCCTGGGCAAGGCTGAGCTGCCTGTGCATCCCAGATCCCAGGGCAAGACCTCTCTGGAAAGCAGCCCCTGTGCTGGCATCCCTGGGCAGCACCAGGCTGTGGGACGGCGGGATGTCTGCCAGAGCTGCCGAGCCAGGAATAAGCAGAGCAGAAAAAAGCCCCCAAAAAAAAAAAAAAAAAAAAAAAAAAAAAAAGAAAAAAAAAAAGGCAAGCAAACACATACCTTAGTCCCAAAGAAACTCATTCAGCACAGAAGGCAGGTTTTGGAGGGGCTCAGTGGAAATGTGGTGAGTTTGCTATATATACACCCAGCGATCGCAGGGCTTTTTTGAAATTGCTTGCTTAGTCTGTCTTAATTGCCAAGAAACGACTAAAGTAAATGCTGTGTTCCCAGAATAGCCACCTGCTGCACTCCGGGGAATCAAACCCATCAACACCAGTGGGCTGTGAGCTGGCCAGGGCCACACAGCTTCACATAGATCCTCCCCTCTCTGCTGCCATCCCGTACCGAAGGAGCCAAGCATCTGTGCAGGGATGCTGCGGACCAGGAGCAGAGGGCGTCCACAGCTCTGCTTTATCTCAGCAGCACAACGCACACAAACCCCCCTTCAGGCCTGGGAGAGGAGACTGCACAGGCAGCAGAGATGGATTTTAGGTCTTTCCATGTTCTTTGAACTACTGGGAAGCCAGGGACCAAGGGAAACCATTCCTTTCACACCCATACCCCAGTATGAATGAGATAACTCGAGGTCCCATCTTCAGCTCCGTTATGGAGGAGGTGGCCGAAGGAAGGGTACGAAAATCCCAGCCAGCTTGAGGCAACCTTGGGAGCGATGGGGCTTTCTTCAACACCCAGATTCAGCAGTTTAGTCTCCTGCCTAGTGCCAGTGTGAAGCACAACAATATCCCAAACCCTGGCTGACAGCTGCACAAGGTTT
Organism: Eulacestoma nigropectus; assembly: GCA_013397775.1. Classification (NCBI taxonomy): domain Eukaryota; kingdom Metazoa; phylum Chordata; class Aves; order Passeriformes; genus Eulacestoma; species Eulacestoma nigropectus. Next base: position 4,013,430 of record VZTE01005256.1, on the reverse strand, counting down.
GATCTTTGGTTTGGCGAACACAAATCACCTTGCTGGTGACCATCACAGATGAGGCCTCTTTACACACCATCCCTCACCTGCCATCAGCTCCTGCCATCCCCTTCACCCCAGTGCTTACAGATCTGTAGTCCCTGAAAAGAAGAGAGGTACCTTTGCCACTCAAAAGCAGAAAAGCACAAGAGTTTTTAAGAGGCAGCCAGGCTAATTAAAGAAATCTGTTTGGATAAGAGCCTCAAAGAGCCACAAAGACAATTAGAGGGATGGAGTGCCTCTCCTGTGAGAAAAGGCTGAGAGACTTGGGATTGTTCAGCCTGGAAGACAGAAGGCTCAGGGGAAACCTTAGAATATCTGAAAGGGCTAGAAGAGAGCTGGAGAGGGACTTTGGACAAGGGCATGGAGTGACAGGGCAAGGGGGAATGGCTTCAAACTGCCAGAGGGCTTGGAAGAAATTCTTCCCTGGGAGGGTGGGGAGGCCCTGGCACAGGTTGCCCAGAGAAGCTGTGGCTGCCCCATCCCTGAAGTGTTCAAGGCCAGGTTGGATGTGGCTTCAAGCAAGGGCCATGGCAGGGGGGTAGGAACGAGGTGATCTTTAAGGTCCCTTCCAACAGAAACCACTCCACAATTCTGCAAATCAACCACAAAACCGAGAAATCATCTCCAGCAATAGCCCTTGTGTTCAGCAAATGCAGCTGGAGAGTCTTCCAGTGTTCAAAGGCAGGTTGGCTGGAGACCTTCAAGCATCCCCAGCACATGGAGGTGCTTCATGCTCCAACATGGGGAGATGGTGTCTGAAGTGTCAAGGGAAGTTCATGCTGAAGGTGCAGGACAGCCTGGATGACTCAGTGGCACAAAGGCAGCTGCAGGGCTGAGTCATGTGTCCCTTGTCCCTGTTCCTGGCACCACAGGTCAGCTCTTTCATGGCTTCTGCAAGATGACATCACTGGGCAGAACATTTAAATATCACCCATCTTCACTGCTCAGCCTGTGGTTTATTGTCCCTCCCTCCCCCACCCCTCCAAGGCTGATTCACAAAGATTTTTTAATTCCTATTAAGCTCAGCAAGACAAAATAATTGTATTTGGGAACAAATGTGACAGCTAGAAAGAACAGCGAGCAGAAATCTTCCTGCTGGCATCAGCTGGTGCCACAGCTCCACCATCCAGCTCAGAACCAGCACCAGGGCTGGTGCCAAAGGAGGAGAGACCCACCATCCACACCAGGTCCAAGGCTTGGGACATGTCCCTAATCTGGTGTGGAGGACAAAGGGGCAGTGGGGTGGGATGGGTTCACACCAATGAGCTTATTCTGTCCTCATCCATCCCCTACACTTCAGCTGTCTTATTAAGGCCACCACTTTCAGACAGGAGAGGTTCATCTTAGGGCAAGGGGCACGTCTGTGTGGCCAAAATCCACGCAGAACAAGGGGGTAGCTCTGAACCACGTGGCATGAGTTGCCGAAAGTCCACCAAACATCCCATCCAGCGAGGCTCTCACGGGCAATCCCACCCCTCCTGACCCTGCCCAGCACCCAGCCACGACCCAAACCCACACACCACTCCTGCCACGTGTGAGTGCTGGGGGATCTCGATCCCAACAGTGTCCCTGAGGTGCCACTGACCAGAGCCAGCTCAGCGGCACAAGCACACCACACCCCTTGCCAGCCCATTCCACCTCTGCTGACACCACGGCAGCAGAGCACTGAGCAAGCTGCCACCCAAGGCTCATGTCCACTGCCTACCTTGCCAATTAAAAAGAAGCTAAAAATAGCAGAGGAAAAGAAAAAAAAACCCTAAAAGCACCACATATTTGTGTTGCAAAGGAAGCTTTGAGATCAAAACCGCTGGACTGAGACATTACTGACAGAAAGAGAAATTCCTGAAAAGCAGAATTAGGTCAGAGATGACACCTATCAAAGCTGGAAAGCTCATTAATCTCATCCAGGCTGTTGAAAAAAGTTAATTGCACATCATGGCAAGGTGAGGTTTTCCCCTATACTCTCCCTGCTGAACGTGAGATCAGCTGCCGGACACCTGAGGTGGTGCCCATTGATTCACCAGCTCCTTGGCCAAGTACCTGAAAAAATGAGACCAGCTAATTTCCCAGGAACTGGGAAAATTTTTGTTTGGTTTACGTGATTTAAATCCCTCAATGCTCATTTTCTGCTGCACCCAACGCGGGTGCCTGCCTCCATTACACATCCATGCTCTGCCTACCCTGCTCCCTCCCAGACCAACCACCTACAGCTGCAGGTATAAAATGGAATTTGCAGTTAAAGCCAATGCCCAGCACAAAGCAGAAAGCACTGATGGGGGAAAAACCAGTTGTGACACAGAAGAATTCACACACTGGTGCCACACACAGCCTCAGGAGCACCAGAAAAGCTTCCACTTCTGCTCAGGGAGGAACGAGCACAGAACACAGAGAGAAGGACACAAGCACAACATCAGGACTTACCTCCACCCACTTCCCATTGACTTCCATGAAGAGGACACAGAAGGGGTCAGATTTGGAAGTGACATCCCTGTCCAGAAGGTTTTGGCCGCAGATGGACAACTCGACTTTGCAGACACAGTACTGGGAGCCGACGGGCCCCGCCGGCGTGGGAGTCATGGTGTACGCCATGGACTCCAGTGGCAGCAGCTCCAGGCACTCTGTGGGACAGGACAGGGACAAACCTCAGTGCTGGGAGGCAGCAAACATTCTGTCAGCACTGCTGAGCTGGGCACAGAGTGGCCACAGGCACAGCCTCTTGCTCTAAGTTACACACATGATCTCAGCCATGAGGCTTTCCTGGCTCCATCTCCCAGATGTCCTGAGTGGGAGCCCAGCAGAGCACCCATGACCTGCTGTGAGTTTGCTCCATAAATAACAGATTTTCAAGGAAAGGTAACTTCTTTTGCTTATCCCCTCAAGGGAGAGGGGACTCCCCAACCTCTTCTTCCAACATGCTGGGCTTTTGTTTGTGGTGAGGAGCCACATTTCCACAGCATCTTTCAGCACAAACCTGATTGTTGTCTGGCTGTCCCCAAGTGACAGATCACGCACCTAAGCTACAAGGGGCAAACTTGAGCTCTGCCCTGCAAATCATCAAAGGGAAGGGGGTGAGACGGTGAGGATGAGTGTGGTGCAGGGCAGCTCCAGGCCTCATTCAGCCCCACCTCCACTCAGCTTCCCCAGGCAGCAGAGAACAGTGGCTCCGGCACCAGTTAAAAAGTGAAGAGAAGTGTAAGGCAAATGTGACAACCACTGCATGACCTGCAGCATGATTTACAGGGCCCTGACTAAAAATCCATTTAAAATCTTATCAAAAGTCTGCTACCAAAGCCATTTTGCAGAGATAAATGCATTTTATACCATTATTAGTGCAAAACCCCATCCCACAGGACAGTCTTGACTTCTGATGTACATTTTACTTGTCACAAACCACCAATGGTGTTCAATGGAGAAGAAAGTGGAGAAAAAAGAGAAAAAAAAGCATTTTCAGATTAATTTATACTAACAAACCTTTGTGGCTATGGTTGCTAGTAGAGAGTGAGCTTTTCTCGGCAGCTGCTTCAATACCTTTTGTCTTCTTTTTCAAGAGTGGCTCCTGGCTAATCCACTTTATCTGAAACCCCCAAACATTGCCCTCCTCCACCTTGATAAACCATCTGCTTCTGTTTGGCATTGAAACCTCAATTAATATTATCTATTTGTTTTACCTAGGTATAAGTATTACAAGCCCTTGTGCTGCTGGGAGCTGGGCTGCTGCCCTTTTCCCTTGCAGCTCAGCTTCCAAGCTGGAATGGGGATGGAGGGCAGGGATAGCGTGATCCCAGCAGGGCTGTGGGAGAGGGAGCTCCGGGCTCACCACCAGCTGTCCTGAGTGCTCAGCCCTGCTGCAATGAATTCTGAGCAGAAAACAGCTCCAGCTTTCAAGGCTTGGAGCCCTCCTCTCCTGCCTGCCAAGATCTCTGCTCGGCACCAAGTCACCAGAAACAAGCCTGGTTTTAACCCCCACCACTAAACACAAGCTCTTCATCCCAGCCTGCTGCTCAGGGAGAGTGGTACAATCATCCCAGCTCCGTAAGAACCCAGAAACGTCTCCAGAAGAAGGAAATCCCCATCCCTGGCTGCACACGCTCATGTTCATCACCAAAACAGCACCCGTGTCCCTCTCCCAAGTGTGGCTCCCCCTTGCCTAGACCAAGCCTGTCTCGCGCCACCACTCCTGGTGCACAGCAGCACAGTGCCAGAACGGTGGCAGTGTGACACCAAAACAGTGGCACAACGTGGGCAACCTTCCATCTACCGCAGCTTCAAGGAGGAACACATGGAGAAGTAAAAGCCCTCATGGCTCATCCACCACGGCTGGGGGACCAGCTCCAAGGTGCCCGTCCCTGCCTCTGCTCCACCCGAGCCCATGTTGCCAGCTGCAGCTAAAGTGAAGATTTTACTTAATTATTTTTCTTTAATGCACAGATCATGTAATCGATGTCTTAAAATAGCCAAGCCTGTTCTATTTATGCTGCTGTCTGTCTGCCGCTCCCTCTGAAAAGCAAACGTGGGGCAGCTGTGCTGGCACGGGCCTGGTCCTGCTGGAGCAGGGAGATCTGGGCTGGGTTTTTCCATCTCCCCTTCCCCCAGATCTCAGTGCTGTCTCATAAAAAGCAAAGGCAGCAAGTGACTCAGTGGAAAAACCTTTTTTCCCAGGGCTGGCAGACACCAAAACATCCTCTTGGTGTGCAGCAGATTGCCCATGCTCCAGCCCCTGAGCTCAGACTGTCTTGTTCCCTAGGGTGAGCATGGTCAGGACAGGCACTGGGATGAGGAGAGATGGCCAGCACCAGCCAGAGCAAACACTGGAAAGCCACCTCTCCACCCACTGCGCTGGCATGGATCCAGCACCTTCCACAGGGCCAGGTGTGGGTTCCCCCAGCTCAGAGGTTTCACATCTGAGGTATCATCAGCGAGCCAGCACCATTCTAACACCCCACAAATGCTTTAAATTCAGGGGGTATTTGAGCTGGCACCGAAAGAGTCGGCACACCATCATCTGTATTCCAGTCTCTCCTCCCGTTTTTGTTCTCCTCTCCCCACAATCACTGCCCTGAACAAAGTCCTGTGACTCGCTCAGCATCTGCAGCCAAATATTCTCCTGATGTACAATCCCAGCTGCCGGCTCTGTGCCGAGCACGCAGACACGTGGTCTCCCACCGAAACACGGCCAGGTTACCAATGAGGGGTCTCGGACAAGCCTGAAGGTTTGACTGCCCCATGGTCCCGCCTGCTACCAAGAGGTGTCACAAGAGCAGGACGAGAATGGAGGGACATGGTCACCAAATCCTTTTTAGGCTCCAGCTTCCAGGACCTTCTGAACTGGACATCTCTGTGCTTATACCTTTCAAGCACTTTTTCCTCCATGGCTTGGTCAATTCAAGCTGCTCCATGTCCACAACATCCCACAGAGAAGGGTTTTGCTGGCTGGAGGCGCACACAAGCCCTGGGGCTACCCTGAATATCTAGGAACATCTAGCAGTCCCAGAGCAGAGTCTCATCCCATGGCACCCCAATCTCTACAGCAGATCCTCAAAGCACTTTTACAAAGTGTAAAAGGGTCAGCAGAAAAACCTGGGACCTTTACTTCCTCTCTTATCTGAAGGGGAAGGAGAGGAAGGAGATACCTGTTTTGCAAATTAACTCGTGACTGAAGAGGTCCCCCTTCCCTCTGCAGAAGAGCAGCCCCATGAGCAGCAGTTCCTCAGGCCACGCTAAAGCTCTGTTTTAAGCATTAACAGGAAAAAACAGAGAGGAAAAAATAAAGCTGTGCTTTAGGTGAAACATTTTGTGGGGGGTTTCAATCTTAATAGTGCCCTAAATTCAGTGATCTCCTCTCATTAAAGAAGTAGTTTCTTTTCATAGCCAATACCAGGTGTACGTGAAACAGCCTCAGAAGTACCGACACCCCGCAGTGATCCATGCAAAATCCTGCTGTGTCCATCCCAGGGAACAGGAGTTCTTTCTTTGGGATGATACAAGATTCCTGTAATAGCCCACAAAAGTCACCTGTGACCGTTTCCTCACTAAGGCTGTCCCACTACAGCCTACTGCAATTGTGGAAGCAAAATTCCTTTCAGGAACGCGAAAATGAGAGAGGAATATCAAACAGGAAAATTGGAGTTGTTATAAATCACGTATCTGAGCTCACAGGCAGTGGAGACACAGAGGGAGAGCAGCAGGACCCGAGGGAGGATTAAGAGCAGGTGAAAACAGGTTGTCAGAAGATTGAAGCAGGAGAGGATTGTGAGGATACAGAAACTGGTTGCAGAGCAGCAGAAAAGCTGGAAGATAGGACACACGGAGCTGGAGATGCCAGGAAAAACCGGGATGCATTTGCAATGGACACCTCAGGGAGTTCCCCACACCACCACAACTCACAGTGGTCACTTTACTCTCTCCTGCCAGCAAACACAGTCATCTCCAGAATTTTTCTGCAAAGCAGAAACGTTTGCCTCTCAGTCCCACCTGGGCAACCCAGTGGATTCACAGTTTGCACCTGGTCCTTTTAGCAGCGTCGTTCCCTTCTGCACCTAGGTGCAATTAGTCACGTACACAGCACCTTGCTGCTGGTCCCCCAGCAAGTGCCTCTGCCACAGGTGAGCAGGCTGGGAGGCACAAAGGGGATGCTTGGTACACCCCTGTAGATGTTCCTTGGGTACCTGCTACCGTCAGAGGATCTTCATCTCTCCCACGAGGCAGGGAAAGGCTGAAAACTGCCTCTGAGCATCCTAGCACAGGCAGCATGGCTGGGACTGAGCTTAAATTCTTCCAAATTCACAGAGATTTGGGGTAAACCCAGTAGATGGAGATGCCCAGGCAGGGCTCCTGTTTCCAGCCTGACATACAAGTCCCACAGTCCTGCCTGCTCGAAGCCAAGAGGACTGTACTGAGATACTTTTGCGCCTGATACAGAAGGACAAAGTGTTTTAGGACAACCTAATTAAGCGATTTCTCCAATGAACCCTTCCTGATGGAAACTGTCCCTACCGGGCTACGCTAGACAATGCTGCTTGTGCCGACAGATGAGCTTCTCACACTGGCACTGCGGAATTCCCTCTCAAGGGCTGGTGGCCACTGGTATAACAGTGGCTGCTTCTTCATTTCATGTTCGGGCCATTCCCACCCACAGTGCCAGCTCCTCTCAGACCTCTGCTGTCCCCAGAAAAGCTCTCACTCACCAGCTCTTGGCAGGTTTGCTGCCAGTGAGGGCAGCACCCACCTTGCTGAAACCCCAAGTGTCTGCACCAATCAGCACATGGGCAGCACCCAGCAAAGCTTCTCCAGGGGGTGACAATCAGCAGAGCCCTGAGAAGTCACTTGAGGTGACCTGGGAGTCACAAACTGCAAGAAAACTTGGAGGCAAATCCTGTGGCACCAGAGCTGGACCCCGCCCAAAGTGGCTCATCTCATTTTGAAAGTATCATTACCTGAAAAGCAACTGATGTCAAGCACGGATCCACCACCTCCAGCAGCCCCTCTTTCATCCCCACATGTGGCACAGCAGCTGCTGGACTCCAGGAGGCAGTGGCATTAGTGAAGAGCCTGGCTCACGCTGAAGGATCCACAGGGTGGGAGAGACTCCTCCACACAGTCCCCATCCCTGCTCCCCGTACCACCTCACAGCCTTGATGATGATTCCAAGGGTCCCCCTGTGACCACCAAACTTGCCACCCTGGCTGCTTCCTCCATCTGAGCAGGAACTGGCAGGACCTGGGGCTGCTCTGTCCCAAGCAGCCATCCTGTAGCTCAGGTGAGCTGCTGGAGGGTAGTGGGAAAGGCAAGAGCCCCTATGCTAGCATCCCTGTGGGGTGAAAGACCATCCATCTGCAGCAGGAGGGGCACAGCCGCTGCCTGGCCACTGCTCCAGGACCAGAGCATGGACCCAGGTCCTCACAGAGGGGCTCACACCCACAGAGATACCAAAACTGGAAATCTCAGCAAGCCAGGGACGTGAGAGGAAAACCAAGCACCTTTATGTGCTTCTGGCATGGAGGCAGCTTCGGGCAGAGCCTGCCCTGTCACCAGGGAGCAAAGATCAAATTTATTCTCCAACCCTCTACAAATGAAGTCTGAAAATGTCCCCCAGAGTATCTAAACCCACTTACCGGTGAGAAATCACGAGCCCCAAGAGCAGGAGAGCCAAGTGCTCCCAGGGTGTTTCCGCAATCCTCAGCTGTCGTCGCAGAGCCGAGGGCTCCAGGCTGGCAAACGAAAGCAAAACCCGCTCCTCCACACCCCACAGTGACGTGGGGACGGAGGCAGCACCGCTGGTGACACGGGCCGGGAGGAGCTGCAGGGGCTGGGCGTGTTCTGGGAGTGTACTCAGAAAATCACAAAGTGGGGGAAAAAAAAAAAACAAAAAAACAAAAAAAAACCAAACAAACCCACAGGAAAAAGTCCTTCCTCAAAACCGGAGAGAAAACAGAGGGGCTCAGACGGCTTCTGCCAGACAGCTGCACCAGGGGTGCCTGTGCAGGAGGCAGAGCCCAGCCTTGCTGCCAGCCCTGCGCTCACTGCCCGTCCTGCAGCCGCACCGTGCCCCGCTCACAGACCCGTGTGCGCCTGCCAGCCGTGCTGCTCACGCAGGAGAAGGGGCAAATAAGGAGCAGGGGGAGGTAAGAGCGCAGCAGCTCCCTCCATTCAGGACACACAGCGATGGCCGAGCCGCACAGGGCGACCCCATTCCCGTCTCCACTGGCCCGCACGTATTTGGCTCAGATACGCAGAGGAGGATTGCACATTTTCGCTTGACTACGAGTTTCCTCTGGGGCTCAGTTTAGGGAAATCTGTGATTCAGGGCAGAAAACATCGCGATGTCGCTGTGAATCGTGGCGATCACATCAAACCCTGCACACAACCGCCCTACAAGGCGGACCCAAGGAAAAGGTTCGCGCGCTGGCTCCGCACCCACTGCGTTCCCAGGCAGAAATCGACGCTGCCCTTTCTGCGGGTGAGCGGGAGGCTCAGTCCTGCGGGAGCAGCCACAGGCAGCACCCGTGGGAGCCTCTGTCCGAAAGAGGGAAACGCCAAACACAAATCTCCTACCTCCCCAGGGCAGTGATGCTCTTGTCAGACACGTGCTACGAGTGGGACAAACAAGCAAACCAGGAGATGCAGGAAGGGAGGACAGAGCACTCTCAGGATTTGGGGCATATTTTAACTTCCAGTATTAAAAATTCCCTGCCCCATCCTACAGCAGCCATATGAAAGCTGGGCATGCTGTCACAAGGAGGGGGGGATAGATCTGTTTCAAAACTGGATTTGGAGGAAAAAGTGGACTTAATTAAAGGCAGGCCCTATGGAATGTAAAGGATCAGGGCTGTGGGGAGGGTGGCTGGGCTGCAAAGGACACGCAGCCAGCAGGGCTCCCTCACAGGTGCAGAGGGAACCTCCCACATACTAACTATATACGATGTATATAACAGGCTGTTTAACTTATTAACTGCTTTTCTGTGCTATTGAAAACAAAAATGCTGGCTTTCTGAATCTTAATTGGATTCCTATTCCCAGCCAACACCATCTATCACATGTGAGAGAGGAAGGAAAAAAATCATCATTTATGTGATCAGAAATATCCCTAACTGCTTTTGGACCTCACTGCATGTCAGCCTAACCTCATGCCAGCCAGAACAGCCCCAGCAGCAGGCAGCTGTGTAGGCCCCTCCATCCCATGCACCATTTCATCCCCAAAGCAGCCAGAGCTTCAGAGATTATAAAATAAATAAATATTAATTCATGGGTATTTATGTGCAACACTCGCTTACACTGGGACACCAACACCAAGTCATGCAGAGCACTGATGCCCCCTCAGCTGGAGCCACCTTCCCCTTTCCCTTCCATCCCACCACCCGGAGCCCCCCATCCCTTCCCCTTCACAGACGTGATTTTCATCACTAAGATCCAACATTTTCCCACAGAATTTTAATTTTTTTGGCCTGCTTTGCAGCAGAGAGATGCTGCCACTTGATGTGTGAAGCTTCACCCTGAGACAGAATTGTGTGCCAGCGACACAAAAATGCTGTGGTTTATGAGAATGACGTCTGACTAATTCTCGACCCCTTCTCAACAGCTTTAGACACCGCTCGAGGGAATATCAGACTGGGTTTAAATGGTTGCACAGCATTGGACTTATTTAATAGCAAAACTTGTGTTCCCAGCTTGTCTCATTTTTAAAATCAGCCTCACAACAGCTGATGTTTCTTCCTAAATCCTCAGCTTCTGGAATCACGTGATGATGGAAAATCCAGGGCTGGGGTGAAGGCAACTATTTTAGACACAAGATTTTTCCTGCTGGCTACAGGCAGGAAATATGACAGCTCCCAAACACAAGGCCTTAGCAAAAGCAGCAGACAAATAAAATTTGAGCCCTTTTTGCTGAATTTTACACTCACTTGTTTTTCTGGCATTTCAACAACGTTATGATCTCCAAACTCACCTGAGTTCCTGGGAATTAATTTTTCCCCTGCTCCCGTGATCCTAACAAGTAACCTTGCAAAGCCAGCAGCCAGGAAACTGAGCCAAAGCAGCAAAAAGTGATGACTCAGGTTCCTCGACAAATATTTTACAGAGGTTTAAAAGACAAACTGTAAGATTTCAGGGGCAGAAAAGGTGGGGAAGTGTTCAAATTTATTTTTTTTTTTTTCCACACTGTTTTGTGGGTTTTGCATCCTGCCAGGAGCACTATTTCCAATGCCAGGCTACTCCACCACACCAGAAAATTTACCTTTCCTTCTATCCCCCCACCCTGCCTCTGAACGCCCGCCAAGGTTCTCACATAAAGAGTTCCTTATGAGAGCTGGCAGCCCTGAACCCGGACAGGAGGCTGCAAGCGTTGCTTTTTCATCACTTAACCCGGAATTATGTTCCCAGCACACTGACGGCTCCCGGAGAACAAGCCCTGATTTACGGTGGTGCGAGCGGCTCCGGCCAGCTCCCCCCGGGCAGAGGTTTCCACTGAAGTCAGTGGGAAACTCTTTCCACCAAGCGTAACAGGAGCAGGAAAAGTTATTCCTCCCAGACTCTTCACACACCACACTGATACTGCTAAAGGGCAAACAAAGCTGATGCAATTCCAGTACACAACTGGGCAGGCTGGTGAATCACGGGGTAGCTAGCGGCTGCTCCAGCACCGCAAAATCCCGCTGTTTTGGGGTGAGGGAGGGGGGTGGCTGGAAGAGGAGCAGAATCGAGGACTACCGAGGGCTGTGCAGCTGATATATCCCCCCAGGACAAAGAGCATCTTCATCCACATCTCAGCTCCAGCAGCTGAATCCGAAAAGGATTTTTCCATGCCAGAATCCTCAATTCCTGGGGCCCAGGCCCCCTTCTACAGCACAGACTGGCCATGCACTGGAGTCATCTAACCCCGACAAACAAGGGTTTCACAAACTGCACCCACTTGTCAGCAACCAGCATGAAGTCCCTTGCTGTCCCCCAGCACAGACCCCGGGAGCAAGGATGTCCCCAGGACAACACATCGATCCTCAGGATCTCAGTTCCCTTTAGCTGGAGCTCAAAGGGCAGCAGGGAGGGAGAAGCGTCGCAGCAGTCGGACAACCCTGCCCACCCTCACACTGCTACAGGACAGTGTCTGCAGCCCCTTCAAGAGCTGCAAGCTGTGTTCCTGACCGAGCAGGTCCTGGGAACAGCGAGGCACACGCCAACAGTGCCAGCGGAGGCAGGCTGCTGGCAAACTCTGTCCCCATGGGGTTGGGGACAGTGCTGGCTCTTAGAGAGCAGCTCCAGGACTGCTCCAAGTCAGGTGGTAGGGGCTGCCTACACCACAAGAAGATGAAATTTTCGGGACACTTGGAAGCCTCACTAGATGCCCTCGCTCCTTCCCTCCACATTACCCCAGTCAAGATGCTCCAGCAGCAACAGCAGGGAAAGAAAAATGCACATCACCAGAAAACGTATGTCCCAGGCTATCACACAGCTGTAACCAAAGCAAATGCAGCATTTCCCCAAGGCAACTACAGGAAAACACCCTCCACTGACTGCGTTCTTCAAAACAACTCCTTTCCACATGCCCCGAGCTTTTGTTCCCAGCCTTCCTCCTCCCATCTCTCCATTCCCTGCCCCCAACGGGCTTTGGTGGAAGGATATTTCTGGCTGATAATAAATAATTTTATGACTCCAGAAAAGCACAGTGGCATCACAGGCCCCAGTACCTTGGGCTGGCTCAAGGAGGCTGATGCAGGTGACAGGGGAGCAGGATCAGAACTGAGCACACCTGTGCTGTGCTCGCAACTCCAGCTTTTCCAGCGAGGTTCAGGTGTATTGCTAGGAGGTTCAAACCTGGTCCTCGAGATTCATGAGGATCCTCCCAATTCCTTTCCACAAAGCAGCTCACACCCTGGGGAGTCAGCAGCAAGGACCTAGCCCTTCAGAGATGTTTCTGCCACTGAAGCTGTGCTCTCTACTCACCTCTATTTCCTGTTCCACCCTCCTTGTGGTGACCAGCTCCAAAGGATGTGTTTGCCCACCAAGTCCTCCAGCCCCACTGGCTTTAGTCCAGCCATTGCCTAAATTAGGGTTACTCACACAAAGACTTATTGCATCAGGTCTTCAGGCTGGCAGAACTGACAGGAAAACACCTCCCTGCCTGCCATCCTCCAAGCACCCTCACACTGCTGAGCAAAATGCTCCGCTCGCCTCTTCCTCAGAGAACAAAGCGTCTTGCTGGGCACAGAGGAGACAGAGGCAGCACATCCATGAGCATAAACCCTCCCAGTCCCCCCAAAATGCATGGCATGAAGGATATCATCGCCAGCTGGAGCAGCATCAGGCTGCAAACAGCTCCTGAAGAAGCGACTCTGCGATTCCCCAGCCTCCAACTCACCAGATTTCCCCCTGTGACTCAATGCCAGAGGATAAGGAGAGGGGCTTGCAGCAGGTGCCAGGAAAAAACCCTAAAAATATCCCCAGGCTTGGGGAGTGAAGCCACCAGGCCCTGGCATTTGCTTGGGGGTCGCACGCCCAGCTGACATCTTTAGAAGTGGATACAGACACACAGAGAGTGGGAACAGAACAACTTCCACACCATGCATGAATGAAGGGACCCAGGCTGGGGAAGGGGAGCATGAAGTGACAGGGGGACTGTCCTGAGGGATGGTCAAGGAATGAAAGGTCTGTCTCAGGGATGGAGGATCTATCCCTGGAGATGAAGGGTCTGTCCAAGGGGATGGAGGGTCTGTCCAAGCAGACGAAGGGTCTGTCTGGGAGGACGGAGGATATTCCCAAACGGATAGAGGGCAGAAGCGCCACCACACACCTCGGGACGAGCCAGTGGGGGACACTACCCTGCAGGTCCCCATCCAGTGGCTGACACCGGTGTTACGCTGTCCCGGCCAGCGCCACCCTCCCACCGGACTCTCCGGTATCTCACCACCCACCCGACCCACGGGACGCGATCCCGCCGGGCAGCCCCGCTCCTCGCCCCGCTCCGTTATCCCCGGGGCATCCTCGGGGGCTGCCGGTACTCACCGCCGGGCCGGGCCGGGCCGAGCAGCTCCCGCGGGGCTGCGGGCTCAGAACCTCCC
>VZTE01005256.1:3931764-3999809 GCA_013397775.1 Eulacestoma nigropectus | reverse complement strand
ACCCCCCCCGCGCCCGCCCCCCCCCCCCGCCATCCCCGCCCACCCGCCCCGTACGGTGATGCCGAGGGGCGGGCGCCGGGCGCGGCCGTGCTCGGGCTCCCCCCTGCCGGAACGAGCATCATCCGTTTCGGATTAAAAAAAAGAGAAAAGGATCCACCCCAAAACTTCTTCGCTGGCTGCTTTTGCTTTGCTGTTTGGGGGGGGGGAAGGAAAGAAAAAAAATCTTAAAAACACCCTAAAAAATACATCGAGAAAATTATTTTCCATGTTATGCACTCAGACCCAAGGAAAACAACTTTTGGTGGATCAACAGCTGTCACTTTTAAGCAAAAACACTGGATTTTGTGCTGTTTGGGTGTAAGCAGGGTTCTCCCTGCCCAGCTAATGTGGGTGCTCCCGGTGCCGAAGTCATTCAGGCCTGGACCGTGTCCTGCTGATTCCGCTTCCCATGGGAAAAAGCTGGTTAAAGAAGGAAAACAAGCAGGCCCAAATGCACACTCCAGCTGTGAAGGGGAACCCAAGCCACAGGTCTGGCCAGTGCCACACTGAGCCATCACCCTACTCACCCCAAGGAGCTGGTGTGTGTTCCCTTTGAGCTGGTACCACCGGGTTTGACCCTAGTGTGCCATTAGCAACCTCACCCAATGCTTGGTGGACACATCATCAGGTGTCCAGAATGTTTATAGAGATATTTTTGGTGTGGAGATAGGGTAATAAGGCTGAAAGCCTCCCTCTGAGGCTGCTGATTAAATAAACCTTCCGTGTTTGTTCGGAGATCTTTACTATGGGCTCTGCTCATGCTTTGGAAGATCACAAGCAAATAAGCAACTCCCCTATTCCCCTGGCCAGCTGGAATACTTTCCTCTCCTTCAGCTTGAGTTGTGGAAGGCAGAGGAGCTTCAAGGTAATAAGTTTTTAGCACACACAAGATGCTCCCTCCACCAGCCCCACTCCCCTCCCAGCCCCAGGAGTGAGGCAGTGGACACGGGACAAGCTCAGGAGTCACCACTGTTGCTCCTGCTCAGCGCAGGCAACACAACAGTCATCATCCAACTGAAAACTGAGCCTAGTGTTCAGGAGCAACCCGTTCTTTCTGTGTAAACCTGGCCAGAAACCATCACAGAAAGGGACAAGGTTGTGCCTGAAAGAGGAATTCAGTGGGAGAAGTGGGGTCTGTGCCAGACCTGCCCTCCTACCTCCTTGCCTGAGGCTTAAAATGTCACTTTGAGGGGAAAAGGGAGAGGCAGACGGCATTTCACAAATGCCAATATGCCTGTTTTCTCCCAGATCAGTTTTTCCTGTGTTTTCTCTCCTGCCAGCACGATGCCTCCAAGTCACAGCAGGTTCAGGGATACCTGGAACTGGATTTAGCAGAAGGGAAACAGCAGCTGCATTTTCAGCTCTTTGGAGCTCCCGCCATCGTGTGCAGGAGCCCGGCCCAGCCTGGCTTCAGCTGCTCCCCAGCACAAAATCCAGGCTCCCTCCCGCCCTCCAGCAGCGTGTTTATTTACAGCACAGTATTTCTTTCTAAAGATCTAGTCTCAGGGGGCAAAGTCCCTTCTGTGTATGAAACCAGTACTGACTAGCTCAGACATTGTCTTCCAGAGACTGCAGGCAGCCTGAAACAATAGGGGTGTGCAGAGAGTCCTGATGCATTTCCATTTTTGGACCGTGATAAATCCGAAACCTAATAGTAACAGCTCTAAAAATGGCCCACGGTAATTAGGTGGTTGGGAATCGGTCTGGTATTCAGCCATCACGCACAATCCCTAATAGCCTCACGTCTTCCTGCATTCCAGAACATTCATTTAACCCCTCAAAATTGGACAAAGCCCCCAACTTCCCCTCAGAAACTTTCAGAAATGAGCTGGAACATGGACATCTCAAGCACAATGGAAATGGGAAGCACGCCCCAAAAGTCCTTGGCACAACATGGAAGAAATGAACCACAGACCGATTGTGTTGTTGTGTTCCATGTACAACTCGATTCGAACCTCTGATTTTTAAAAAACGCAACCCATGCACACAAAATACAGCACAGAGCCCGTTTTTATCCGAAACCGCTGGATTACAGACAACTGCTCCCCATTTTTGGGGTTTTGCTGACACCTGGTGTTCTGGAAAAGATGCTGTGTGTTCCTGCAAGTTCCCTTCCCTGGCTCCCGTTGGGATGGCCACTCTCTCGGGTCAGACCGGAATCCTGAATTTGGGGAAGACCCTGAGAAATGCAGGTGTGCAGTTAGACTTTAGAGTCTCTCTTTTAACATCTCAAGTCAAGAGCAGTGCTGCAAGAGTATTTTCAGCGTGCTATGTCCCTGCCAACCTCAAGGTACAGATGTACAGTTCCTGACTTCAGGAATCAGGGGAACTGCAGGGGGCGAATCTCAGATCTCATTTATCATAGAAAGTTTGGGTGGGAGAGGAGCTTAAAGATCATCTCGTTCCAGCCTCCTGCTATGAGCAGCAACACCTTCCAATAGCCCAGCCTGCTCCAAGTCCCATCCAACCCAGCCTTGGACACTCCCAGGGATGGGGCAGCCACAGCTTCTCGGGGCAACCTGTGCCAGTGCCTCACCACCCCCACTGGGAAGAATTTCTTCCTCATATCTATTCACCACATTTGGTGAAGCTTTTCCTAACTGCCAGTGTTTAGATCTGAGGTATTTACTTACTCCATTGAATTATAGCCTGATGAGGAATTTCACTACCTCTTTTTTCCTTTGTTTTTGTTTTTAAAGCCCTTTTCAGAGTAGTCTCTGCAAAATGTGTCCCACTTTTACACCACCACGTCATCATATCACAGAGCATGATGCCGATCTTTAAATAGGGACAGTGGCTCCCCCCAGGAATAACCAGCACCAGCTGTTCACAACCATTTGCCCAAAGGTTTGCTGGACCAGCAGTTCCAGCTCATTCCAGATGCCTGCCCTGCCCAAATCAGATCAGTTACATCTCCCCAGGCAAACACTGCTGCAAACAAAATTCCATAAATAAATCCACCACAAGACTTGAATATTTACAGCACAAACACGTAAGGAAAACATTATAATGCCGGGTAATAGATGAGAACAGTGTGGCTGCACTCCTGTGACACAAGCCAGAATTCCACGAGTCCAAGGGCAGTTTCAGTCTGTCTCCTCTACGAAGCAGCAGACTTGGTGTTTGGGATCTTCTCCCTGCAGTTCCCGCAGGTCCAACATCCACTGCCCAGCAACACACAGGCCTTGGGGTTCCAGGGATAGTAAACACTTGAAGGATCTTTCACATGGACAACGTTTCAAGCTGATTGGCCCCTCACTTCTCCTTAAAGAGGTTAGTGCAACCAGTCCAAAAACCCCGCAGAGCTCTACAAAACCCCACATGAAAATAGTCAGTAGTAGCACATTCCTGTCACTCAGAGCAGTTGGTTTTCTTACAAGTTGTTTTACAACCTCAGTCCTTTAAAATTTCTCGTTGTAATTTATGGTAATATCAGCGTTTCCTTTTTATCATGGTATAAATATTGATCATTTTTGCACAATGACTTGAAATTTCAGATATCCTGAAGTTTTTGTCACAAAACTGACGCAATTCTGTGTGAAAAAGAGGCTGATATGAAGAAAACAAAACCAAATTTTTTTTTTTTCTTACCTTTTTTTCTTCTCCCATGAAAAGCTGTGGCTGCCCCATCTCTGGAAGTGTTCAAGGCCACCTGGCTTTGAGAAATCTGCTCTAGTGTAAGGTGTCCTTGCCCATGGCAGGGGGTTTGGAACTAGGTCTTTAAGGTCCCTTCCAACTCAATCTGTGATTCTATGATCTTTTTTCCTAAAAATCATAGAGGAATTTCACACAGTTACAGATGATTTTCAAGCAGCCTGTTGGAGTTCATTTGTAACAACGCCAACAATTTACAGTTTTGTAAATAATTTTACATCCTCTCCTGGAGGATGTGTATTCTTTTATTGCAACACCCTGTAGGTGTTGTAATCTTGATTAAGGATAATGAAATACTCTGCTGGCTTTCTGAATGCCTGAGAAGATGCATCTCATCCAAAAATAATGCAATCATAGAATTGTTAAGGTTGGAAGAGACCTTTAAGATCATTGAGTCAGACCCTTAACCCAGCATCAACATGTTCATCACTAAACCATGTCTCCAAGTGCCACATCCACACATTTTTTTGAACACTTCCAGAGATGGTGACTCCAAAATCTCACAGCTCTGCGAAAACCTCATATCTGCTTTTTTGTGACCATATGTGAGAACTTTATTATGGCCTCTATTCTTTCTGGGTCAGTCATTCACTGCCCCTCTCTCAAAGACTAAGTATTTAACTTTTAACACAGTTGAAGCTTGGATGGAGGTGATGGTGTCCCTTTTTCACCAGGGCAATACATAAATAAATAGTGTGTAGTACATAAGCATTCTTATAACTATTTGCTGGTAACTTTCTGGAAAGTTATTCTCTTGAAGAGAGTTTCAATGTTTTTACACCAAGAATACTGTACTGCCTGCTCAGCAGAGGTTCTTGACAGTATTTGGTCTTCTGTACAATAAAAGCTCACAAGAAACAAAACAAACAAAAAAAAACCCAACAAAAAACAAACAACAAAAAAACCAACCCAACACAAATAAAAAAAACCAGTGTCCACAATTGGTTCAGTGCAGCAAAGAAAGACCCAATAGTTACAGCATTCGGTTGTAGGAACTTTGAGTTCCTGGGTTCTTCAGTGCAGTTTTGAGGGCAGTGAGAGACGGAGAGCAACTTCTAGTTAGGCAAAGGGTCTTCCCTTCTAGTTGAAGGAGAAACACAGTCTCGAGTCTTGGCTTGTCAAACTCTCAGCGAGGCCCTTGGGCACTGGATTGTCCCAAAGCCTGCAAGGACAGCAAATGCGTTACTGCAGGACTAAGTATGGTGCCCAAGCATCGGGAAGATATGGATCCCAGGAGAGAGTGGGACAGAGCAAGAATGTACATCAGAAGTGAAACCAGAAGGAATGAGAGACAGAAAACTTTTAAGAACAAATGCAACAACTTCCTGATGGGGACATTACACAACTGGCTCTTCATTTTTGCCTCATTTAAAGCTAGCAAGCTTTTCAGTTCCTTTTTTCCCTGGACTTTCTTGGGAGGTGGAGCTGTCCTGGAAAACCCTCAGCTTATGTGGCTTGTGTCTGTATTCCATGCAATACCCTATTCCCCGCCAGCTAACCCAGGGCAGCAGGGGCATGGGTCACATCTGTCCCCAGACTGGTCACCCTGACTTCTCCTTGCTGAGCCAAGACCCAGCCATAGAGCTCTGTGATACCTGCTCACCTTATGAACTGAATTTCTGGGCACTTGGCAAGTTCCTTCGCGAGCTTTGAAGCCCCACAGGCTCCAATGCGGTTTTTCTCCAGGCTGTTTTAAAAACCAAAAGAGAATTTTGAAATCCAAAACAAATCCAGAGTGGAAAACATCTGAATAGTCCCGTGCTGTAATCACCTTAAATAAAGTAAGTGCTACTTCAAGTGTATCAGCCAGGCAAGGCTGGCCCTTGGTGCATGAAGCAGGCTAAGCAAGAAGTTAACCTGCAGAAGCCTGCCTGTTCTTCCTAATGTACATCCCCTCTTCAGAAGTCCCGTGATTGAAGGCTCAGTGACAGAAAAATTATTTCCTCAGGGCTGTACTCACTCTAACACCTTCAGCTTTTCCATCTCTGGGAGAGCACTGGCCAACTCTAGGGCTCCTCCATCTCCAAGGGCATTCCAGGACAGTCTAAGGCAGACAAGAAATCCCAGTTGTGAGTCTGGATAAACACTAGTGCCACTACAGTGACATTACCCTTCGTGGATTAGCCTGTTTGCAAGAGCTAATCACCTTCTTATCATTACAGGTAAACATTCCCCTGGATTACAAGCTTAATTTTGAGGAGTTTCCTCCATTTCACCACATATTTCCATGTATGATAAGACACCAGGGAGTGTCTGTGGACTGTGGTTATCTCGGAGTCCTGCATGGCCAGGGAATGAAATATGAAAGATGGAAATGACTGCTGAGCACACAGCTTTACCCCATGACATGTTTTAGTAGTGTATTTCATTAATTAGTGAATTACTGGTACATTTACCACCAAAAAGTACTTAGTGTAAAGTATTAACAAGTATTCAGCAGGGTCAGAAGTGCCCTGCAGTTCCAAATAGGAGCAAACATTAAAACAAGAGTGTCCTGTGTGTGCTGAAGTGTCTCCCCATCCAATCCCACACTCACATTATCTCCTCCACGGAAGGGCATTGTCGGAAGCCAAGAGAGAGTGATTTTGAAGCATCATCAGCGATTCCACAGAATTTCAAGCTGAAGCAGCAGGGAGATAACAAACAGAGGGCACGGTGTGCTGGTGTCAGAACCGTGGGGAACACAGCACCATGTCCTGCCATGCTCTGCCCCAGCAGCCCTCAATGCCCCAGTACTCACTCGATCTTCCGGAGGTGTTTGAAGCACGGCAGCCCCTCGGACAGGGCATGGATACTCTGTTCCCCGAGGTGATTTTCTGCTAAACTGTAAGGGTAATGGAGAAGCTTTGAGTGGTGCAGAAAAAGCAGGTACGGTCAGAGAAAAGCCACCACGAAAATGTAAGTATGTGAACTAGCAAGTTAATAACTACTACCCAGACTAAGTTAGGATTGCGTAGATAGCAGGGTTGAGCCAGACTGGTGCATAGCAATTTTAGGTCAATTCACTGCTTGGGAACACAAGCTCAATGGGCTTGTACAGTACAAGCACAAGTACAATGGGAATGACAGCCCTGCTGTAACTCACAACCTCAGTACTTGCAGCAGGGAATTGCTTGCAGGCAGAAACACGGGGTTAATACCTATGTTAAAGAAGGACAGATCTGCAGCACATCATGTGTCGCATGTGAAAGTGGAAATAAAAAGTTATACTGCAGTTAATGACTGGTGTGACTTGTGAGGAAATGACAGTGAGGGAGAGTGGGAAGGCCTTCCAGTACCTAGAGGGGCTACAAGGGAGCTGGAGAGAGACTTTGGGCAAGGGCATGGAGAGACAGGACAAGAGAGAATGGCTTCAAGCTGACAAAGGGCAGGGTTAGATTGGATATTAGGAAGCAGAAATTCTTCCCTGGGAGAGTGGTGAGGCCCTGGCACAGGTTTCCCAGAGAAGCTGTGGCTGCCCCATCCCTGGAATTGTCCAAGGCCAGGCTGGACGGGGCTTGGAGCAACCTCAGCTAGTAGAAAGTGTCCCTGCCCAAGGCAGGGGGATTGGAATGAGATGATCATCAAAGGTTCCTTCCAACCCAAACCAGTCTGTGATATGTTTGGCACCATCCTAAGTGCACCTGCCATGACCTACCTTATCTCTTCCAGCAGCCCACACACCACCAGGGCTCTGGCCAGCTTCAGCCCTCCTGCCTGCCCGATGTTATTGTTCTGGAAGCTAACAAAGGAAACATAAGCATTGGAGGATTATTTTGGAATAAAGCTGTAACAAAAGCTCATATTTAACTTGCCAAGAACCTATCCAGAGGTGGTCTCCCATCACTGAGATTCCTTTTCTAACTTATCTTTTGATGATATCTTAGACACAGGCTGGAAGAGACACTTCTACGCTAACTGAGCCCAGTCAGCTCTTCTAGTTCACCAATTTCTTGCTTTGTTACTATAAAACAGTACAAGAAATTCCTACATGTTAGAGTCCTGGAGAGACTCCCACAAAAGCTTTAAAAATACAATATCACTGAGTTCAGGGAAAAGAAATGACTCAGAGGTGCCCGCACAAAAAAGTGAGGGTCCATAAAAGATGCTCATCTTTATGCTTACATTCCACCAGAACATTCCACCACAGGCATCAGAACCCAACACACTCAAAAACAATTTTAAGGCTTATTTTACTGTATACTCACTACCTGGTTCATCTTTAAAGCTAATGCTGCAAGAGATTAAGCAAGAAGGGTTTATGTGACTCTTACAGCAGAGTAATTGTGGAGGGTTTCTTAATCCTGGGATGTTGAACTCACTCTCTAAAAAAGACACCAGTGCCTTCCCATTTTTTCCTTCAGCAATCCCCATATTCCCCAGGATATCCAGCCTTCCTGGGGCAGAGGCTGACACTTACTGCAAGATCTTCAGGTTGGTCATTTGAGGCAGACAGAGGGCAAGTGTCACTGCTGTCCTGTCTCCAAAACCATTCCTTGATAGTCTGGAAGAAGCAGAAATGAAATGTTACTGGCAGTGGAGTCCAGAGCCTCATTCCTCACCTGTGTGTCACCCACACGGATGTGTGATCCCCATTCCTCACCCACATGTGCCTGGGACTGTGCTGAAAGGACCCAATGTCCCTCATTCAAAGGACACTGAGAGTGGGAGGAAGAAACAACAAGGTTTTGCAATCCTCCAGCAGAAGTCAAACAGAGAAGTAAAACCGATCTGCACTTCTCAGGAGCACACTTGTCTCCCTTTCTGACTGAGTTGACCTGAGCTGGAATTGAGCTGAAATTGCACTTTTTCATATGTGCCCTTAGTACACACACCATAATCTGAAGGTTACATGGACAGCTCCAGTAGTTTAACTGTAACTTTTTCTTATTTGTTATTTCTAAATTTTATTTTTTTAATATGGCAGGGCACATACATTCCTTAAACTGGTCTGGAACAGAACATCAATTTATCTGAATACGTAAAGTCTTTATCTGTCCACTTCTCCTCCATTTTTGCAGCCACATAGATTAATGGTGATTTCTTGGGCAACACAGCCCCTATACCTGAGATGCTCCCTATAAACCTGCAGATTCAGCTCTTGAACCCATTAGTCCACTAATGCAGACTGTACAGTTCTTAGAAATCTTCAAGACAATCCAGCAACCAATCCCCAAACCTCCACACCCAGCACCACACATTTCTGTGGTGTGTAGCAGAGAGTTTTACCCTGCTCTCACAAGAATCAGTGGTAGAACTGATCTTATCTTTATTGGAACCATATCAGATTTCTGTGCCTTGATTTTTGCCCAGCTTCCCAAAGGGACACTGGAAGTGACACACTTACAGTAACTCCTTGATGTGCTTGCAATGGGCAAGAGCTTCCATCAGCTTTTCCCCTCCAGCAGGACTAGGACAGTTCCCTGAAAGGCTAAAATAAGCATGAGACTCTCAGTGACTAAATGAGAACCAGAATGTACCGGCTTAAGATATTTCACTGTTTGCCTTCTGTGATGGGAGACTTGGGTCTCTGGGAAATGGTCTAGGGATTTTTAGGTTCTTTTGTCAAGTGCTGAGTAACTCCTGGCCCTGCAGGTACTGTGGGGAACGAGCAGTTTTCCCTCTTGCAGACAGAACTGGGAATTTCCTTTTCTTGCTTCAAGTCATTTCCAGGTTTTTAAATTCAAAAAGTTACAAGACTTACCCCAAGAGCTGAGCCTAACAAAGAGCCTGGATGCTCTAATTTCTGTTCCCTGGGAGAAGGAACAGTTTGAATCCATGTCTCATAGAGCCTTGCCTAGAGACCCTGTCCTGGCTTTGACAAATTCTCAATTTCACCTCTACTTCCTCTAGTAAAAGAAAGCAGTGTGGACACACAGGGGGCCACCACACTGGGAACCCTACACACCCCAAGGAAAGGTGCTGCTTGGATATGAGACGTACAATTCCCCATAGGCTGCAGATTTATTTTCCAAGACACAACTGAGCCAGAGATCGCTGTGTTTCAGCAGCTGGTGAGGGCTGGCAAATGCCCCCCAGTGTCTCTGGAGCATGAGGACATAGCCATAACCTTCACCCTCAGGGAGTCTCTGCTCTGCAGAGGAAGTCATGGCCAGTCCTGGCTGTACATGGGAAGGGCAGGAGAGGGAACAACTTCCATTGGTTTGGTGGATTTTGCATTGAAAATGCTGGAAGGTGGAATATTGTCTAAGGCAGCACAGGGATTCCCACACAGGCTTCCCCACTAGCCATGGCCATGACCAAAACAGCTGAACCAAAACAAAGGGACTCACTTGATTTTCTTCAGGTTTTTCATTTCCAGCAGGACAGCAGCAAGATTTATCAGGCCTGGATCTCCAATCTTGTTGTGGCTTAAACTTTAAAGAAGAGAAGGAAGGCTGTGTTGTAAAGGAAAATGCCAGGCAAAGTACAAGATCTTATTTAATGTGTTCCATTTGTTAGATGACACCTTGGGCCTTGCCAGCAGAATCAAAGAGCTGTTTGTCTCAACTATCTCACAAAAAGTTAATAGGTGTTAATGAGGAATTTAAAAGATTGCAAAGAACAATTACAATCACTGGATCCTGTTGACAGGTGGGAAATTACTTCAGCCAGACTACCAAGACAGGAAGAAGACAGGCCGTCATTATTTTCCAAATTGCTACAGTGGAGAATGGGCAGCATTCTGGCAAGAGAGAGAGGGAGAAAGCAGAGCAAGCCTGGAGTTGGCTTTAGATTCAGATCTTTACAGACCAGGCAAATGCTGGGTCTGAGGCTCTCCCAGGACTGAAGGGAGTCTCTAGTGCTACTCTAGATCCCAGGCAAGATTTAAATCCTGTTTAATCCATTTTCTACATGACTGCAGCAGAGTAGGTTAAGACCAACGTTTCCTTTTCTGAGGATCAAGCTCTGATTTCCTCTAGTCCAAGGTACCTCATACTTGAGCATTTTGCAACCTCCCTGCTTTCGTTATAACACTGCGTATAAGCACACCTAGGTCTCTCCAAATCTTGGCACTAATGGTCACCTCCCTGCAAGAAAGGAGAAACTTACTTAATTTCCTCCATGTTGTGCATATTCCTCAAGGCTTCTGCGAGTCTGGAGCAGCCATCGTTGCCAATACTGTTGTGGTTCAAGCTGGAAACAACATCCGCAGGAAAATGGACATGAAGCTCCTGCTCCTCAGCATCCCAAGCCGGGCCAGGGGCAAGCTGCAGTCACATACTTACATCAGCCTTTTCAGGGATGGCATCTCACAAAGCCCCAGCACAAGCTCAGGGATGGCAGCACTGCTGAGTTTCATGTAGCCCAGGCTGAAAGATGAAATAACAAAGGTACAATTAACTACCCAGGGACAGTCGTGTGAGCACTCGGCACAGAGGGGAGCAGAACAAGAGCGGGACAGATGGGGGAGTGTATTCTAGTCCATGGGAATAATTTCAGTTTTGCTCTCTAATGCAATTCAAATGGACCTGTCTGGATTCTGATAAAATACCAACAGAATCCCAAACCTCTGGAGCAAGAGCCCAGCCCCTCATGTAGCAAGGTGCCACTGTGACCACATAACAACAAGATCCATGCAAAAAACACTACCAAAACATTTGATTCTCCACTGGAATTCCCTGCCCCATACTACTGATCTCTGTCTCACTCACTGTTCATTGCAAATAAAAAAGAATTGTTGCTTCTTCCCTCTCTGAAGTCCTCCAGCCATCAGGAAAAGTACATCGGTCCACAGTACATGCAGAAGAGAGGTTGAAGTTTAGCTAAAGCTTCTAGAAAGACCTGGCAGCCTCTGGACAGGCTGGTAACAACACACTCACTTGAGCTCTTCAATGGCCTGGCAGTTCTGCAAGCCTGAGATCAAATAATCAATTCCAGTTGGTGTAACACTGCTAGAGATCAGCCTGAAAAACAGCAAGGATCAAATGAGAAGATTAGGTCTCAGCACACTGAGAAAGAGGAGTTTACTCCACTGACAGGCAAACTGCCCCATCCCAAATCCCAGAGAGCACAGACATCAGGGACCAATAAGTTTGGAGAGATTTCCACACCCCTTGTGTACAGGACTAAGAGGACTGGCGTGAGGCACAGGACTGAGCAAATAAAAAATATGTGGAAAAGATCACAGCTGGGGACATACCCAAACATCTTCAGCTCTGGAAGGGGTAGCAAAATCCTGACTAGCATTTCTGCTTCATCCTCATGGAGTTCCACGTGAGACCATCTGCAAGGTGGGAGTGACAGGTCTGTCACTGTGTCCAGTGGTGGCAAAAGGTCTGTGCCAAGCTCACAGATAAAGCACAGCAGTGCTGAGACATTGAAGGAGTCACACAACACTGATACTTGGCGAAGTCCCATGGGAGCTGGGCACTGGGAGATTTAGATGATTTCAAAGGATACCCCAGGAAGCCACCAGGTCTATGGGTTTTTTCTATTTTCCATTCAAACATTCCATGTAGATGACCCAAAGGGCAAGGACTGGGACCTTGAACTGGCCTCTCCCATGCCCTGCTGTGTGTTCAGTGTGCTACACTCACTAGGACAAGCTGCTCCCCTCCCAGAAAATCCTTTACAACGCCTGGCAACTCACCTCAGCTCCTGAAGCTGAGCACATTTTTCACAAAGCCTTTGGCAGAAGGAGGAGTGCTTGATGTCTGGCTTGTACAGACCCAGTCTGCAGGATACAAACATACAACACAACTGTCAGAGAGGATCAGCAGAGCCCACTGCAGCATCTGGTGCCCCCCAGGGACACGATTAGGGACGGATCAGGGCTTTCAAGAGCCCACCTGGGGCTTTCCTGCCATGTCCCATTTATGTCACTGTTCAGTATAGAGAAACAGAGCCCGTCCCCACTGCCCAGGACAAGAGCTGCCTCTTCCTTTAGTTGCGCAAAAGGAAAAGGACACGGATGCTGCTCTCTCTGCACACTCATGCAGAAGCCAGCATGTCTTAATAGTCTTCAAAGTGCTCCTGTGTCCTGTTTGCTCCCAGGAAGGTAGATGGATTTTTTTGCCTTGTTTAGGTCCAGTAGGGGCCTGAAGAAGAGCAGCCCAAAGGATACATGTGCATGCATAAGATTTCTTCCACTTCTGTGGCACAGAGGCACTCTGAGACTGAACCCATGGAGACCAGAGCCTTAGACACTCTGAGGATATTTTTTATCCCACAGTTTCAGAGCTCAGAGCAAGCAGAAAATAATAATAAATAGGAGCTTTCTCACCTGCTAATGACCGATTCTACCTTCTCCAGGCAGTGTGGAAACCTTATGACTAATTGGAAGAGGGTTTTATCTTTACATATCCTGGAAAGGTAGAGAATAGAGAACATCATAAAACCGTGAACTCCTGAGGGAGAGAAAATACTATTTTCCATAGGAAAAATCAGGAGGACCAGATGGGACAGGACTATGCTGGAAGATGAAAGCTAATCACCCATCTCTGAGGAGGTTTATAATGTTTAAACTAGCTCCAAAACCAGCCTAAACTTGGCCCCCTTTCTCTCAAGGGCAACCAGGAACATGGTCTTCTTTCCATTAAACCTGAGTTGTGCGACCACAAACGTTCTAAGCACTTCTACCCACGAGCCATTTGGGTTTAAATTGCTTCAAGTGGGCTAATAGCTCACAAATGCACTGAAGACAGTGACTAAAGAACAGAAGATCCAGTGCTGGCTTCAATCCCATTTTCTTAAGAGTATCAGGCTAAAAGAAAATATCTTTTATATACACCAGAACCTGAGGTGCCACTTACGTGATCTCAGTAATGTTTCCAGAGGCCTGGACAGCCAGCTCAAGAAGGTTCATGACTTTCTCTTTGCGCACCCACGGCTCTTCTATGCTGCAAAGGAGAATGCAGGCAGCTCTGCTTTATTCACAGGCATGGGTCCATCTCTGCCTCTGTCAGCTGAGGGTTCCACACTCAAATATACAGGGAGAGGCTGCTTGGCTTAGCAGAGTAATGTCTGCACGGGAAACAGGGGGCAAACTGGGAACAGGCAGAAGTAGCCCAGCTTCCCTGCAGAGGAGGGGAGAATTTGCTACCCAGGTAAAGGGCAGTAGGCTCTGGCAGGAGGAATGTGTCCACCAGAATTATCAGCCTCCTTTGTAAGGCTGGCAGTGGTCTACAGAGACAGCACAGTTTATGGCCAGAGCTCTACACGAGGCTCAGTAAGAATCAAGGAGATAAAGCCAAATACCAATAACAGAGTCAGCCACGGGAATTTCTCGGGCCAATGCCTTTGAAAGAAGCACAGTTCACCTTTGTTTTTGATGAAAGGAGATCTTAGAAGATCAGACCAGTCTCAGATCAGTATCTAAAAAAGCACAGTGACACAGTACCTGATTTTCAGCAGCCCCAGATCTTTCCTCAGGGAATGCAAAAGTCTTTCTGCAGCTTGGACTGTCACATTGTTATTTGAGGACCTAGAACCAAAGCTCACTGTAATGAACAGCTCACAAATGAGCCCACACAAACGGGTCCAAGAGCCATTAACTCACGTGTACTCCGTCAGACCAGTGCACTTTTCCAGGAGCAAGAACAGCTTTTCCAAGTGCTCTGGCTGA
The DNA here is from genome assembly GCA_013397775.1 of Eulacestoma nigropectus. NCBI lineage: Eukaryota > Metazoa > Chordata > Aves > Passeriformes > Eulacestoma > Eulacestoma nigropectus. The sequence goes on along the minus strand of VZTE01005256.1, from coordinate 3,985,570 downwards.
AAGTTGCACTCTGCAAGTCTTGAAAGGATGAGAAAGAGAACAGTCTTAGTTCATCACAGTTCAGGCTTTCTGACCCAGAAATCTCAGGCATCACAGCCTAACCCCACAGAGAAAGAAGGATGGCACAAAAACCTGAAACACCTTTAAGGGTTTCCAAAAAACATTTGTGGCAACACTTCAAAAGAGCATCTGTTGAGATGTTCTGGTAGAACATACCTGTGTGCTATAGTAGCACTGCTTTCTGTAGCACCCTGTCCTGTGACAGGGACTGGAGGCACACCTACAGGTGCTCAGGTGAGGAACAGGCAGTGGGGAAGCAGAGAGGGAAGGGGATGTGGGATTCTCTATGATGTGCAAAAGCTCTCCTCAGAAGGTGAGTCAAAGGAAATGCTATTAGTGTAAAATATCACCACACCAGGGGAAAAAAAGACGTTTTGTCTGCCTTGTCCCTTGAAAAAGGACACCACCTTTGCCAAAGAAATCACCACAGAAAGTCTGTAACATTACCTCAAAGTCTTTCTTGGGTCATCTCTGCTTGTTAGCTTGATGATTAAAGTTGCTTTGGAGCACAAACTGCACAGAGAAAACATGAGGGATAAGATTTAGAGGAATAATTACTATTTTTCCCAGTGGTCAGAATTTAATGATACCAAACTCCAGAAAATAATCCAGCGCAGCAAGGACAGAGGTACCTGGCCCAGATCACCTCTCCCTAAAATAAACCAGCCCAGGGAAATGCTTCAATAAGGTCTCACTAATGCTAAGTTGGCATAAGGCAGCACTGGTGTTTGGAGAAGCAATCCTGACCTGTCCTGCTTTTATCTGCCTCCTCTGCACTCTCTGTTGAGCTCTGGGGAGAGGTACAGCAGGAGACTTATCTGCTTTAAAGTAGCCCAAAGATTCAGCACCCACATGTAACTGCAGGAATGAATGGAAGTGCCCCTGGTTAAAAGTGGTTCAGGACAGACCAACTGGTCCCATGAACATAAACACTGATAAGGTCCCACAGATGTGCAGCACGGCCCAGTCTCATGACTGGAATCTGTGAGAAAAGCACTTCATGCCAGAGCAACAGGCCCAGAGCCCATGGGATATTTTTGCCTGAGAGGAAAGGCGATAAAAGATGCAAATCCAAGTAAAGAACATGGGAAATTGCTTTTTATTGCCTCTGAAATCTCAACATACTGAAGAGAACCTTAGAGAGCAAATGCTGACTCCTGCCCTGAAGAGGTTCATTAACAAATACATACATGACAATAATTGGTACAGCTGAATATCTGTGTCTCTGTACACAAAAATAACCTGGCCCTGTGGAATGATAGGTCTGCTTGGCAGCTATGTTTGGCCATTTGAAATGGACATAAACAAATGCTTTAGATAGTTGGACATAAAGGTAGTTGAAAACATAGCCCACATTATTACCTGAAAATCACTAACTTTCAATAATTAAAAGGAAAACAAGCAGGGAAGAATTAATGAAGAGCAACAGTCACCTGACTTGAACTTCAGTGGTGTTTCCAGATGTGACAAAGGCATTCATGAGATGCAGGACTCCATCCTGAGAAATACCATTATGGCTGAGACTGCACAGAAGAGAAGGAAGGATTTTCATGTGTCAGGAGTCAGGGTTGTCCCCAGGCTCCTCAGCCACAGAGGCAAAATTCAAATTGGCACCAAAGATAGAGCAGTTTTGAGGGGTGCTGGGCCCCTTCACCTGTGCTCAATGCACAGAACCCCTCCAGGACACAGCGCTGATGGCTTGGGGGACACAGCAAATGCAATTTGCCTCTTGCACTTCAGAGGCAGCAGCAGCTGGAACATTTACTGCCCCACCAGAAAGGGAAGGGGAGGGGCTGGTGTAGGGCATGGCTCAGCTCACACAGCTCAGCTCACACAGCTCAGCTCTCAGCACCTGTGGGCCTTGAGTTACTCAAAGAGGACAACACATGCAGAAAAGTGATGAACTGAAAACGCTGGAGACTGGGTCAAGTTCAGTCACATCTCCCCATTCTGGTCATTGCTATTTCCTGCTGACGCTAATAAAAACACTTTTGCTTATTTCAGCAGGTTTTGGAGCAGACTTTGCATCACCATGGCCTGGAGGTCTCAAGCTGTGCTCATGACCTGGTCAGAGCTTTCCTCCTAAGGCAGGAGCTCAAGCACCAGCTTCAGGATGGATCACACCAGCACCCTTCTGCTGGGGCACCTCAGATTCACTGTATGATCTCTTACTTGAGGGAGCAGGTACCGGGCACTCGATGCAAGTGGTCCAAGAGGCACCTCAGGCCTTCATCTCCCAGCTGGTTCCTGGAGAGACTGAAAGGCAGAAGAACAATGTGGCCAACCAAAACTCAGCCTTTGGAACAGGTTGCCCAGAGAGGTGGGGGTTTCCCCATCCTTGGAAATATTCAAGGCCTGGTTGGACAAGGTTCTGAGAAAAACCTGATCTAGTTGAAGATGTCCCTGCTCATGACAGGGGGTTAGACTAGATGGCCTTTAAAGATCCTTTCCGAAACAAATTATTCTATAATTCTATGATTCTTTTAAACAGCAATGCTCCTCTGAGAAGCTTTGAAGAAAAAACTCAAATTTCCTGGACTTAAATCCTAGCTTAGCCAATAAAGGTCTATTTAAAACAAACCACTGCCTTATGAAACTACCTCATGCATAAGCTCCAGAGCAAGCTCAAATGAAGAGCTCGAGTGAAGCAGCAAATGCCTCAAAACAGTCATGGAGTGAAAATCCCAAGGAAGTTGTCCTACCAGCACAAAAGGACCTGTATTATTTCCAATTGATTGTGTTTCTCGGCAGTCTGAATGAGCACTCACACCCTCACAGACAGGCTGGGAAACTCCAGGCAATGCTGAACCCCACAAACACAGCCCTCCCTCAGTGACTCTGCTCAAGGTCATGGTAACACCCCAAGCCCTACTTACTCTACTTCTGTCAGCCACCCGTGCTGCTCCAGGACGCTGCAGAGCTCCTCTACCTGCCCTTCCCCGATGGCACAGCCCGTCAGCCTGTGTGAGACAGCAAGAGAGTTAAAGCATGGCCAGCAACCAGCTCAGCCTGAGCACTGAGACCTGCCCACCAGCAGCTGCACTTTTACACCAGTCTCCATGCAGCATTCACATTTTTTGCCATCTCCTTGGTGCTGGAATGGAGACGCTTTACAGTTTTCTCGCCAGGGGTACTTAGGAACCATCGCTCCCAGAGGGGCTGCAGACACATCTCACGTCACACAGATGTTCGTATGGAGATTATCACCCAGAATCTGAGGCACACATTTGGAAAATGCAGTGATGAGGTCTCAATTCAGGTGCTTACACAGCAGAATTTGGTGCAACTCATGATCATAAGCAGCCCAGAAAAAAAGAGAAGAAAAGCGTGGGCCTCTGCCATCCCAGTGCATCCAAATGGTTCTGAATTGCACTTAAGCTGAGGAATTGAGCCCTAAAGCTTAAGCTACTAGCCCAATCTCCTTGGCTACCAGTCCATGAATTCTCAATACAAGAGGAAATCTGGCTCCCTGCACTAGTGCTTCAAACCCAACCACAGGTGAATTACAGTAAGTGTTCTATGCCAGTACCTGCAGGATGTCTTTTGGCTTCGCATGCTTGCTCCTAAGTGCAAGAAGGCATTTTCACTTGACCTGAAGCAGACACAAAAGACAGTCCTTCAGCACTGATCTTCAAAGACGACAAGCTCTGTAGTCCCTTTAAGGCTGAGCTGCTGGGCTCCAAACAGTCTGAGTGTCTTACCGAACTTCCACCACTCTGACCCTCTCACAGAGGTTGATGGAGTTGAGAAGTAAAACAGCACAACGTGGGGACAAGGGGTTTTTCCTAATACTGTAAAGGAGGGGAAAGAAAAAACAGTGAAATCAGCTCCTAAGAAGAGAGGCTCCCATACACATGACCCAATTTCCCCATTGTTCATTTTGAGACACAAAAGATTGGATACATCCCATTTAATTCAGGATGAGGGAGCAAGGACCTAGAGATTTGAGCATTGGCACCCAGTGTTCCTTTAACTAAGGGAGAGTCTCCTTTAGTCCCCTTTGACTAAAAATGGGGTACAAACCAAGGGCTTATACTGAACAACTCCTCTTTGGGGCTACTGGACTAGAGGTACCCCAGACTGGAAGCAACCTCCTGACTGGGCAAATTCAGTCTCACGAGACCGTACAGCCCCTCCATGCTACAACATCTTGTAAAAGATGGCCAAGCTCCTTCTAGGCTTTTTGTCCACACAGTGCAGTGCCCTAGCCCCTGACAGCACTTCTCTGGTCTGAATTGCAGCCTAAATGGCTGATATGCTGCCAGAAAACACTTTCGGTGTCAGGTGTGGCAGGATGTCAGATCCATGCAGGGGCAGAGCTGTGAGACACTGAGCACACAAACAGGTGGTGCGTTGTCACCGTGTGTCAACCAACGTTTCCTACACTTGTCACGGATGCTGGAAGTCATGTTCCATGGGACCTGCTAAGTGATGATTATATGGTATGCTGCACCTAGGGCAGATAGCTTTCCTCCTGTCCTTTTTCTTCCTGTGCTAAACAGCATTCAAGTACTGCTTTTCTTCTAGAAACAAGAAAGGAATGGGAGTGAAAGCATTTCTGCATTTTCTTTGCCTTGCCTCCTAGTCTATAATTACTGATTAATGCTCCTAAGATATGCTGTGGTATTAACACTTCCCAAACCAATGTTTCATGGCAGCAGTCAAAGCAGGGGCCCCAAACATTACCTCAGTAGTGTCAGATGACAGAGGGATGGTAGAAAGCTCAGTAATCTCTCAATGCTCTGGACACTCAATGAATTTCCAGACAGACTGTAAAACATGGAAGGAAACAAAACCCAGGAGAAGCTGGTTCAATCCCTAATTACTTCTATAACATTTACATGGACATGCACACACACACGATGTTATGGGCAAATTCTGTAAAAGGACACGTCCAGAAATGCCATGTAAGTTGGGCAAGATTTAGTCCTTACAGCCTGATCTCTGTGTTCTGCTACATCCTACAGCCAATTAGCATTCCAGTTTCAAGAGTCTTACTTTTCCATTACTGTACATTTATAAAATGATGCTACTGATGTCTTTCACGCATGCAATAGGGGTATTATTTTTATTTGCTATTACTCAGTTTTTGTTCCGACCAGTATTCTTCTAATTTTCTTGGTGCCAACCTCCTGCCTGGAGTGACCACCTCTTCAGGAGCAGAGTTCATGGCTTAGTGGGCCAGGAGCTCTTGCTCTGGCTGTAATACAAGCCAAGGTCTTGAGGAATAGATGACAAAAATTGTGTCTAGACACAGGACTGAGGAAGATTATGAGAACACACACATGTTCTGGGGTACTTATACACTCATGTGGTAGACGTAGGAGAGGGTAAGTTCTCTTTGAAACAGGACAGTAGGAAGTCTGGGTTTATCTAAATATCTGGGTGAAGTTCTGTGGGGACTCCTGGGAGGATGTGGTGAGAGGAGAGATGATGTGCCACCCTGAATATCAAATCTGTGTCTGGGGATTAGGGAGACAGACAGACAGACAGACAGGCTGACAAGTGCACCACACTTACTCGATTTCTGTCAGCTGGGGACACTGAGCCAGGATCTGGCACAGCCTGGTCACATCCTCTGGACCCACTCTGCAGTCCCTGAGACTGAAGCAAACAAAGCACTCAGGAGCTGAACATGACCACAGGATGCCAACACTCCCTGCATATCCCAGAGCCTCACATCCCAGGACAAGGCCCATAGTGACCCTCTCACTTCCACTACATACATTTTGCTACCCTCAGTCTAGGACTGAGAAATCAAAACCTGTGACAACCAGATGACTTCACCATCCCTGAGCTGATTCAAGAGAGCCAGTCCACCAAAATACCCATACTTTGGGTGTTGCCTCCCTAGAGCCATGTCATTGGTGATTCAGTTGTCTCAGGAGACTGGACAGCATCTTTCCCTGCTCAGCACTGTCTCAGCTCTCCCAGAAGAAGGCTGGAAATGGTGCCTCCTATGTCCTTCTCCAAAAAGGAAATAATAGAAACGTTTTTGGGTGACAAACTGGCAGGTCTCCATGGGACAAATGTAGCAGCCAGACAGATCTGTCTCTCATTATTTATGGGTAGAAGCTTCCTCTGCTGGAAAGCAAGACAATCCCCTCAAACCAAGCAAAAGATGCACTATTTATTTTCCTCTCTGAGGAGAGAGCTGAAGGGACAGTCCCACACACCACACTGCACTAAAGACACAGACCCCCACAATCATCTCTCCCTACAGTCCTGGTGACAAAGGGAAGCTGGGGCTGCCATACCTAAAGCACTGTCCTTTTGCTTCCTGCTTGGGATGTGCCAGGGAACCACTTCTCCATCTGCTGGTACTTCTAGGGAAAGAACAGTTTAGCCCATGAGCTGTGCTGATGTTCTTGCCCCCATGTAGCAAACTCCCCACGAAAAGGGTGAGGCAGTGGCCTCATGTTCCAATCTGCCTTCCCTCACCACCTGCCAGAATGAGGCTCACCCCATCCCCAGAAGAAAAAGAGCCTTATTATCCCTCTTCCAGCCTCCAGGGAGTTCTGCACCCACTCCGCACTTGGGCATTGGCTGTGTCCTGGCCCAGCAGGGAGGTAACTGCAGCCTCTGTCAGCAGCTGGATGCTGCTGGCTGCTCCATGCCCTCAAATCAGCCATGACACAGCTCACTGTGCTTCCCCCACCCTGGCTGGAGTTTGGAGCCAAGGGGCTCTTTAATTGAGAGCTTCAGGGACCCACACATCACCTTCTGTTTAGAATTTCACAAGAAGTTTAAAAGGCTTAGATGAGTGGGTATGATTTTACCTGACTCTTCCCCAAAAGGTCAGATGAACCACCTGTGTGTGTCCTAAGCTGTAACCAGAAAAGAACATCATCAGCATGGAGTTTGACAACACAAACTCCTGTATCACTCCTCAAAACCAACAGCTTGAGTTTTTAAACAGCAAAAAAAAAAAAGCAAAAGTACTCCTGGTCATACCTGAGGCTCACTGTTTTAATGTCTTCCAATGTAGATAAGGACTGAGCTAAGAAAAACACAGAGTTCAGGGAGATCTGGTTGTTGTTAAACCTACAGGAAGAAAAGATGAAATCAGCTGCTGCAAGCAAAACTGATAGCAATTTACACCACACCACAGAACAGTGATCTTTGTGCAGCACTCTCAGGCTGCTTCTTTGCTACCTTCTGCTTGTGTTTCCAACTACAGTTCTGCAAGCACAACTCACTCCCATGTATTTTAGATTCATCCCTCACTTTTAGTGTTCAGAGAATCACAGAATAACTGAGGCTGGAATGGACCTCTGGAGCTGATCTAGTCAAACTCTCCTGCTCAGAGGAGGGTTAGCATGGAGAAGACTGCTCAGGACATTGTACAGCTGGGTTTTTAACACCTCCAAAAACAGAGAATTCACAGTCTCTCAGGGTAACCTGATCTAGTGAGATTGTCTGTAACTGGAGCAGTGTTGTCTTGAGAACAGTTCAATTAATCAAACAGGAACAATAAATATTTCTTTCAACAGGGCAGAATGGTGCCATACTCCTTAAGCCAGAGTTCTGTACAGTGCACTTGCAGTGGGAGTGCCAGGTGAAATACCCAGATAAACACAAGCCACCACTGCAGATGAATTTGGACTCCATCACTGAAGCTGAAGCTTCCCAACACTTCCTTTCCTTCAAAGCTGTTCCCCTCAGGAGAGGAAGGGCTGCTCCCCCTCACAATGAGGAACTTGGAGAGGAAAAATTCTGTGAGTTGCTAAAGACCTCAGGCTGTTTCAGAAACCAGGTGCCACACCTGACACAAGACCACCTGTCCCCTTCACGGAGGAGCAAGCACAGGGGCTCTCAGGCACTGAACTCAATCAAGCTTCAGGTGGAGTCAATCTGTTCTGGACTGGAGGTGAAGGCAGACCAGACAGCACAGTGCATCTGCCCATCACAGAATATTACTGAAACTGATCCTGAAGAGCCCTTCCCAAATGTGCACTGTGCTTCCACAAACAAAACTTCACAAAGCCCAATCTGTGCACAAGAAAGAAACAGGAGCTACTCACTTGAGAGAAAGTAGCATTTTCAGTTTTGGCAGGCACTGAAACAGCTGCAAAAGTCCCTCATCTCCCAGGTAATTGTGTGATAGGCTAGGATTTAAAGAAAGGCATTTCATTTTCATAGTAAAAAACCCAATAGGCACCACCAGCTCTATTATCTATAATAATACAACACTGCAGAACAAACAAGTGGCATTTTCTCAGCATCCCAAATAACTGCAGGTAAAGACCATGGGAGTTAAGGAGGACTCACTCCAGCTCGGAGATGCGGCCACATTCCTTCAGGACTGCACACAGATTCTTCAGGTCACTGGCCTGAAAATTACAGTCTGTCAGTCTACAGGGAAAGAAGAAATCAATCAGCCAAGTCTGCAGGATTTCAAACAAAGTTGTAAACTTCACTCCTCTGAAAACTAGAGAGACAATGAGGAGATAATGAAATTAAACAATCCCCTTGAAATACCTCGCTGCTCACCAGCTCCCACAGAGTCTCCAGGTGACAGGCCAGCCCCTGCTTGGCACTGCAGGTCCCTGTGTCCTTTGTAAGGCTCAGGGTGGGCACCAGGTCACAGCCCCTTGCTGGGGGCTCCAGCCATTCCCCCCACCCAGAGCACAGCCTGCAGCTCCCCTGGCAGCTGCACCCCAAGCTGCTGGCACTGGGGAGATTCCCAGTTCTCTTGTGAGTCACCAGTCAGAGATGCAGGTTACATTGGATATAGGATCCAGAGATAGGACACGCATGAAATACAATGAAAATTCGCCAGGGTACCTTATTTTTTGGGGATTTTCAGTTGTCTGGTTTTCCTCTCCGTGTTGTTGGTCATCAGTAGAGAACACAGACTTGTCCCTTAGTGAGCACAAAACCAGACAAAAGTAAAACACTTCTGCTTTAGCAATTTGGCAGATCCATGGCTCCAGCCCATGCCTGTATCTTGCCAATTGCAAGCTCTCCTTTTCTAACCAAATATTTGAGCATGCAGGCAACTGTGGAGAAGGGGAAAGAGATATTTCTATCTAAGCTACAGTTTTATGGAGAATTCAGCTTTTGCTGAATTTAGCTGAATTTTGCTGAATTTAGCTTTTGCCTAAACAAGTTTTGTGAAGAGTCTGTACAAAAATCTGACTATTCAGAACTAAATGGAACTGCCTAGAACTAACTAAACTGTAACACCATAACTAAAAACTACAACTATGAACAGTAAAACTGTAACTAAATCTGACTATTCATAACTAAATGGAACATGCAAATCCTAAACCATCAGAGTTTGAAATGTCACCTGGTGCCTTAAAGGAGACCACAGATCATGTGTCTCAGGCTGTCACTCTCTTTCAAGCACAGCCACTGGGTTGCACCCCATGACAGCTCTGCTATTTCTCTCCGGCCAAGAGATGGAATGCAGGTCTACCATGGGAAATGCTATTTTACAGTGGGCTCAGTCCACAGAGAACAAGATAAATAGTGTATATATAGTGTATAAATAGTGAACCTAAAATTCCAGGAGCAACACGAAACCGTTTCTTGGTCAAAACCTTCAGGTTGAGCTGTTTTAACCATAATTTTCTGAGAGGAAAAGTTAAACTCCAAACATCTCAGGATTTAGGAGTACCATGATCTGGAATGCACAGTGTTCTGAGCTGCAGGGATCTGTGAATCTTTTCAGAATTTGGTGTGGTGTTCACTTGGTTTTTTACCCTCACTATTATCAGATAGCACGGGTGTCATTAAACAGCCTGCTCTGCTTAGGATGCTGTGGGTTGAAATGTGCTCTAGAGACATAAAACACTACAGAAGGCAGTGACAACTTTTAAAGTGGCTGAGAAAGCCAGGAGACAGTTCTACTTTTAGAGTTGGGGGTTGAGGTGGGAGGCAGGAACGGCTGTGAAGAAGAGTGTTACCCTTGGTACCTACACAGGGTGCAAGAACTAAACAGGATGCTGAGATAACGCCATTTGTGCACACACAGCCTACCTAGGAGGAAGGGAAGCAAACTCTCTGTCTTCTCTAAACCTCAGGACTGCAGTATCACGACAAAGGCTGTGAAGAAGAGAAGTAATCAATCGATGTCATGGTTTGGTTATTTACAGGACTTCTTGTTTGGTTTTGTTGTGCAAAACTCTGGTGACACCAATCACTTGTGCTTAAAACACTCCCAAAGCAAGAAAAAATAATCTTCATCAGTTTTAAATGCTGGATGGATCAAATTATGCAGTATCTGATGATCCAGTTTCTCTGAATCACTAGACAAAGCGCAGACAAAATTGCTATACTTGAACTCCAGTGTGTTTTCAAGTGAAACTAATAGAGGAGAACTTCCAGTTCTGCTCCAGGAGGTGTCACCAGTTCTCATACTCTGCAGAGATCCTGTCTCCAAAACATCCCAAGGCAGAGAGCAGGGAAGCATTTTAAAACTCCCCCATGCATGAAAGGACAGCCAGTTTTGTAAGCTCTCAAATTCTGGTTGATGGCTGTGATAAAATCAGCTTACAGCAATGTATCCCCAAGTGCCAGTGTTAGCAACCACCCTGGGACATGTTCTTCACCCACCACACTCCTGAGGTGACTCAACAAAAACCTCAGAACACGACTCCCAGACTTGGATATTGGGATTAACCCCAGGAATGGTTCAAGACCTACATACCTGACCTGCACCTCCATCACCTTCTGGCAGGTATTTACTGACTTCAACAGGTTGCAAATGCCAGTGACAGAGAGGCGGTTTTGACTGAGACTGAGAAAGAAAAAGGTAATTAGCTGGTCCCTGAAATCCCACAGGACTGTCCTAGTGAAGCAGCTACCAGCATCCTGCATGCTTGAAACCATTTCCCTTCAGAAGAGGGCAGGTTTGTTTTGTACAAGGCAACACTTACTTCAGCTGCTTTGAAATTGATATACAGGGGAGGCTTTCCAGCAGGCAACTGCAGCCTTCATCTCCAAGCTCGTTGCCTGATAAACTGAAGCATTTTCCAGTTAGTGGGGACTGATTTGAACAGTAAAAACAACAAAGCCCTCAAAACTTGCTTGCTTTCCCTTTCCTACAGTTGCTTTTTTGCCTGGACTGTTCTTCTGTCCCAGATCAAGCTTCCCCGCACATTTCTGCACTAATCAACTTCAGACAAAAAGTTTTAGCCCTTGGGCAACATGATTCATGTTTCAGCCCCCAAACCATCTTGCTTCAGAAAACCTGTGATCTTTAAGGCCCCTTCCAACGCAAACCAGCCTGTGATCCTATGATCCCCTGCTCCCACCACCTGCCTACAGCCATTCAACAGGAAGGAAAGGAGGCACTCACTCCACTTCAGAGAGGCAGGGACAGCTCTGGAGAATGGCCACAATCGTCTTGGCATGTTGGGAAGACAGCCTGTGATCCTGCAAGCTGTGAACAGCAAGGCTTAGTGAGCAGTGAGGGGCTGGGGGTGCCATTGGCTGGGCCAGATAGGATTTTTATTGTTGTTTTTATTTACTGATTCAGGTTTATTTCACACTTTTCCACATGTGGAAATATCCTCTGTCCTTAAGGACCAACACATCTGCTATTCCTGCCCTTCCATAGTAACTGTCATCTGCAAATCACATGCACCAGCAGGACTTTCAATGTCTACTCTTACCATAACTTCATGTGTCTAGTTGGAATTACATGTTCTTTATCGTCTTTCAACTTCAAAAATGTAGATCTGCAAACAAGCAAAGTATTTGGCTTTTAATATGCCTTCATGAAATATCTGACAACTTGGGTCCTGGTTTATATTTTCTAGCAGAAACCACAAGGTCTGTGTTGTGTGTTTTTCAGTAGTTTTGCAACAGAAACATGGCACTTCAAGCTCACACAGGCGCTAAAGATCTGCTTTTGTGGAACTGGCTGTAGGTGTGTGCAAACCCAGCTATTTTGGTTACATTTCTCATCGCTCAGGCAGACCCAGCCCTGCCCGATGCAAGGGCAGAGGTCACCAGTTCTGCTTCCAGTGTGGTTTATGGTGACACCAAAGCTGATGGTTTCAATCAGCATAACTGAACACAGCGTAGCCACAAGCACAGTTTCTCACCTTGGAACTTTCTCAGATGCACCAGAAAAATAAATAATCACGGTGTCCACTCTGAAAAAGAGATCCAGGTGAATATTAGGGAACAGGTGTAAGAATGCCATTTGTCTAGCAGAGGTGTTTGCTAAGCACCAAAGCTGTTGCCTGGATGCTAAAGAGGGCCTTGCCATCTGCATCACAAGCTCATTGCCACAGTCAAGCAGCAGCCACATGCTCAGAGGGCAGAGGACACCCCACGTGTTGAGCTGGGACTGCAGTGCAGATGAGACAGCCACACAGTGAAAAAGATTGGGCCAGGATTTTTTTTTCTTGCAAGACCAGAAGTTTGTTGGAAAAAGGTTCAGTAGAAACTCCCTTCCAGCAAGAAAAATAAGAAAAAGCCATATGCAATTTGAGTTACACCAGGGATTACTTTGACCTGTTAAACTTGGAACGTAAGACAACCACAAGAAACAGGATAATTTTTAAAATCTACCCTTTGTCATCCTGGATACATGAAAACATCAAAACCCATAATTTAAAGGAACGGAGAGCTAGAGCTAAATCCACACATTTTCAGTAAACTTAGCTGACTGATAGCAAATTTATGCTAGTTGGTAAAGAATTTCCTGACTGATACATTGGAGAGCTTAAAATCAAGTTTAAATTCTGCTATACAAGAAGAAATATCACATCCTGCAAATGGTTTTATAGACCAAGGATAAAATGACCTATTAAAAATACAAAGAGGAAGTACATGATACGATGAATTCACATTTTTTTTCCAATAGAAAAGAAAAAATTAGTCAAATTGATTTTTGTTCAATTAGCCAACAATTAAGCTGAAAAACTGTGTCCATTTAAAGTCAGCATCTAAAGAGACAACCTACTTGTTTTTGTAAGAGCTCTCATGTACTGATACCTGACACACAGTTCAGTAACATTTTGACACACGATGCCTTCCTTTGCCAAACTGAGAACAGCATTCAAGGAAAGATGGTTGTTGCTCAGGCTGTGAACATGAGGAAAAACAAGACCTCAGCTGCTGGACTCCACAGCACATTCTTTTGTTACACAAACGCCCTCTGCTCTGTTCCCCAAACATCGTGAAGCACAGACGCGTTCTTTTAGTTAGGGAATTTCCCCCAAACTTCTGAGTTTTGCATCTAGGACTCAACAAAAGCATTATCAGATCATAGTTCTTTCTCTGCAAGCTATATCTCCCATGAATTTAGAATCAGAGATAACTCTTCTGTGTGCAGCAGAAGGATCATTAACCAGTTTAGGATTAGTTAGTGGAGGTACTTCATACCTTCATGATTACACCACCGATCCACAGCACAGTTAAACTCCCGCTACAACAAATCCAGTTTAAGTACGGCTTATTAAAGCAGTGAGGCCTGAACACAATCCTCCAGCCGCTGAGGATTTGTTCTTTAATTGCATGTTCATTCTGTTTCGTTACTTGTTGGACCTCATTAAATATGAAATGCAAGATCTTGCTTCTCCAATACTCTGCTTGTTCTCAGGGCCACGGGGCACCTTTCCTGAGGGCCTCAAAGGAATCATCCCTGAGAACAGCACTGTGTGTGTAACAGAGATGGGTGAGGGAGGGAGGATTGCAAATGGCACTGGTTTCCTGCCTTTTCCATAGGATAAGCTGCTTTACTGGGGGCAGGCTGACATTCCCCATGAGCTGTTATCAGTGTGCCCAGGAAAGCGAGAGGAGCAGGTACATTCCTCCTTTCCTCCCTCCTTCTGCCGTGCTTTTAAACACTTCTAACCATACTGCAAAGCCAGTAATTAATTCCTGGATGGGATCCAGCAATGACTGCAGGTATTTTGGATTCACCTGCTTGCACCTGAGGGTATGTGGAAGACCCTTAAAGGCAGAGTCTCTCCCTTTCAGCTGGGGTGGGCAGGTAGTGCTCTGTCCTCACAATTTTGTGTCTATCCCTGTTCTGTCACACAAACTACCTTCAGACTCCAGCACTTGCAGCAGCTCTGCTGCTGCTTCAACTGCCCTGGCAGCTCTTCAAAGGCTTTAAATCCCTTCACAAGCCAGGCTGGTTCTCTCCACCTAAAAAGCTGCAGATCCATGCTGGGAGTTTCGCTGGCAGTCTGTCCCTCTCAGTCAGCACTGGACTGCCACAGGAGTGTTAGACGGAGCAGCACAGGGTAAGAGGGCTGTGGAAAGGTTGGGAAGACTCTGATGGAGCCAATCCTTCCTTAATCAGAGGTGAGACATCTCAACCTGAACCTCACCAAGGGGAAGAGAAGAGGAAAAAGTCAAACTAGGCACTGAGCTGAGCACATGCATTGTAATTCCTGGAGAGGTGTCAGTGGTGCCAGGACTCCCTTGGGATTATTTTGAAACACCTGGGTTAGAACTGTGAGGCTGAGTCTATCTCAAACTGAGTCCAGCACAGCCCTACTTGCACTTAAATGTCTGTGCCTCAGCTTGGTGCCCCACATATCTCTGTGCTATGCTTGGCTTCACAGTAGCTACCATTTTTAAAAGGTTTAAGCCATTTTTACTCACTCTACTTTCTTCAGCTTTTCCATTCTGGAAAACAGGTCCATTGCCCTCTTCACTTCTGGATCCCGTATCCGATTGCCCTGCAAGCTGCACACGGATTCATTCTCATTGGTATCCCAGAGAAGGAATGGTTGATTTGATGGCCATTGCCACAACACACTCACTTTATTTCCTCAAGCTGGAGGCACTGTGATGCAGACTGGACCAAGTTAGTCATCCCCTCAGCTGTGATGCTCCCGCCTGTCAACCTGGAAAGAGAAAGGATCACTCAAACCAAGCAGAAGGAGGACGAGAATCCCCTGCAGTACACGGCAAGCCAGTCTCAGAGCTGTGCCTGCACCATGTGCCCAGCACACAGACACAGACCAACTTCATACTCCTTTTCCAGCCGGACAACACAATACTGCTCTTGATGCCAGCATAAAACACGAGCCACACGTGTCTGTGCTGCTCTGTGTAGCACTGTTACTGTCTATACACAGAATACATCAAGCTGGAGTGAGCCACTGTCACTGAACTGATAGGGAACAGACAGGAAGGGAGAACACACTGACGTTACAAGCAAAGACTTACTCTAATTTCTTCAGGCTCCCCATTCTTTGTAAGCCCTTTGAAAGAGCAGCAGCAAAGTCATCGCCACATCTCCTGCTACGAAAGCTGAAATATGAAGAAAAAGGGAAAAAGACAAACACACCAAAAGCTGATATTCTCAGTTGCTTGCAGGACTCACTCTGCCTTCATAGTGTCAAGAAATGCCTATCATCTTCCCTCTTATCTACTGCATTAACTACCCTGTTGTTCATCTTAATCAAAATGGAAAAAAAACCAAACAAAAATACAGCCAGAATGGATTTATCACCTTATTATCCTTCAATCACTCATAAATTCATTATTTCCTACATTTCTGAGTACTGAAGTTATGCTGTTCAGATCAAATTTTCTCACATCATCTTTCTCTTCTAGAACAAACTTGAGGCTTGACCTTCCAAGCCCTTAGCCCTTCTCCCTACCCACCAGCTCATAGCACTCATTGTGTTTACCTCAAGTGTTCCACGTTTTTACAGCCAGCCAGCACCTCCAAACAGTCAATGTCCACAAGACATCCTGCAAAATCCAAAGAAGTCAAATCCTGGCCCGAGTTTATGACAAAAACCAAAGCTGACATGTCCAGTGTTGTCAGTCTAAAGTTTTTAAACTCATACTTGAAATTCAGCAGGCTCCCAATGTGCTGGGCTACTTCGAGGTTTTGTGTTTCAAAGGTGCAGTGGCAAAGCTCAAGGACCTTAGGCCCTGTCAGATGAGTGGCTGCCAGTTTCTTGAGAGACTGCAGGATCACATCCTGCTTTTCCTGCACCCAAGCTTCATCTTGCTCTGCCAGCAGCATGAGAAATGTTCTACACTCTTTTGACGACAAGCCTGAGAGAAATATGTGAAAACTCTCCATAAACTCAGTCTTTGTCTCATTCTTCGAAGTCCACTTTGACTTCAAGAAGAACTTCTTCTTCAGGTAGTTCTTGTCCACCCTTCTACTCACCATGAGACACAGTGCTGCAAAAAACTCCTGCAAGCTCAAGTGCACAAAGGCATAGCCAACCTCTGGGCAAGTGCCACTCGTTTTCACCTCAAAGAGAGTCAGCAATCCATGCAAGGAAGCAAATTCCTTCACATCCTCGGGAATATCACCAACATAAAACACAAGTTTCTTCTCTTCCAGGCCTCTCAGTGCAAGATCAAACAGACCCAAAATGGCCTTTTTGTTATAGTTCAGCTGAGCCTCCTCATCGCCAGCACAGTCTCCCTGCTGTTTGTTTAGGAAGATGAGAAACATTTTGATATAAAACTGTGTCATAGTCTGAGGAAGCTCCACACTCATCTGGTGTTTAAGGAGCAAATACTCCAAGCAGATGCACACAACATTACACAGAGCAGGGATGAGGCACATGCTGAGGAGCTTGGTGTTGTTCTTCACGTGAGCAATGGCTCGTTCTTGGAATGAATGCTGACGAAAATAGTGGCTGACATATTCCTCAACCTTCTCATGGTCAAATCCCCAGATTTCTGCCAACATACCTACTGAATATAATAAGAAGTCAGGTAGCCTCTTAGGTCGGCTGGTGACCAACACTGTGCAACCAGGCAGGAGCTTCCCATGACAGAGGTCTGCAAAGAGCTGGGCTATGGACATAGGGGAGGTAAGAGCTGGGCCCCTCTTAGAGGAGAACGACACATCCATGTTAGCTGCAAACTCATCCAGCCCATCAAAGATGATCAGTGTCTGCCGGGCATTCTCCAAGAGGTCCTGGAACACTGCATCAGGACTGTCCTCTGGCTGAAGGAACATGTCAAACAAAAGCTCCTTCAGGGTCAATTTTCTTTTTAACAAATTCAGCTGCCGAAACTCAAACAGGAAAGTGAAGAGAAACTGAGGTAGGACACCTTCTGCCCATTTCTGACAAATCCTGTGCATTAGCCTGGTCTTGCCTGTACCTGGTTTACCAAACAAAAAGATCACCTTCGTCTTGTCCAATGGGGTCTCACTACAAAACAGATCTGACACTTTCATGGCTGTATCTGCACATTCTTCTGGCTCAGGAGCACCTGCCACGTCCTCTCGGGGTTTCTCTGTTCTCTCTTTTAAGCGGGGGGCTTTTCTCTGATGAATGACAACGTTGACAAAGGCTTGGTTGAAAGGTGGCTGTGTTTGTTCCTGTGCTTCTGCTCCTGCTTCTCTCCTGCTTCCGTATCTCTGGCGGATAGAATTGACGAGGAGACGCCGGTACTTCGCAGATGAATCTATGAGAGAAGACAACAGAGGGGGGACAAGGGTGAAAAAGTTAAGTTGTGAGTCATGACAGATCCAAAATACTATGACTTATAGACAGAGAAACAATGGCCCTGATCAGAGGTTGCTGGGTAGAAATGATGAATTTTGAACTCATGAAAATAACCCATACATTTTCCTATTTTTGCACAGGGGCCAAAGAAGAACAACATTCAGGAAGAAGATGAAACAGCTTTATATGAAAACTAAACCTTACTGTCTCTAAGATGAGGATTAGGTATCTCTGTATCATGCGTATTATTCCCTGTTCACTAGCTCCCTCTTCACCCATGCTGGCCTCTTAACCCTGGAAGCTGATTTCTTGGGCGTTTCTGCAAAGATGTTAAATAGGTCCTTTCCTCAGAGGGAAACCCAGCACAGCTTCTGGAACATCCACATACCCAGTCGTTGCTGTTTGGCAACCTTGTCACCCCCAGAGCTGCTGCAATGGCGACGGTGAGCAGACCCTGAAAATTGAAAGGTCAGAACCGTGTCAAAAGAGTGTTTCAAATGGCAGCGTATTAAAGCTGGGCAAGACTCTCCAGCAAAGCATTTGGGGAGCTGAAGAGGAAAAATTGGACAGACAAAACTATTCGTAAACCCAGGATGAGATTAGAGAGTTGCTTTTTCTGAGATGGGCCACAAGCACCTCACTGGTGAGTCTTTTTGTAGGGTGGATGATGCACCTGCCTTGCTTTGAACACATGAACTGCTTTGTTATCCTGGGGAACGTGGCAGGGAATATCTGCTTCTGGGGAATGCGGGGCCCACAGATTCCCAAGGTTGTTCATGGCAGTTAATTCCCTGGTTTTTTATGGTGCACTGTTAGATGGAAAGAATTGTCAGAGGTGAGAGAGGCACATGTCTTTCTTAACTGGTCTTAGTAACTTTCAGCACTATTTTCGCATTTCCATTCCACCAGCAACTGGCAAGACAGACTCACTGGGACAGCAGCTGGCAGAAGTCTGAATGCAGAACGGGCTCACCTTTTTCCTCTTGTTTTCAAGATCTTAAATCTGCATGTGACACACAAGACAATGCCATGTGACATTTGCAGTGCTGTGACTCAGAATTTTCTGAGCAAAAGTGTCTCTTTATGATCTGCACCAACTAGGAAGGTCTCAGTTCCAAATTCACCCCTGAAGAAAACCCTACTATCTGTTCTTTTAAGCTCCTATTCTGACAACTCTGGAGTGTTTTCCACTTGATCAACGCCTGAATGGTTTTTCTGCTCTTCCTTTAAAAGCCAAACCAACTTCCTCCACCTACCAATGAACTGACCACAGTAAAAGTGTAAAAAGCATGGGTTTTGTAGAGTGGGTGGGAGATTCCCACAGAGAAACTAAAATGAGTGAGTTCCTTAGCAGAGGGCCAGCAAGACTTTTCTGAAATTCAGGGAGAGAAAACAAAACCAGGGGAGGTTCACGTGGAAAGCACCAAGAACAGAACAATAAAACATGAAGTTGCAGTGGCTTCTCCACACCTTGCCAGTGCTGAGGGCCAATATCTGGGATATCTGTAGCCCTGCCCAGGCCATGGGCAGAGAAGAAAAACTCCAAGAGCACAGTGCCCCAGGGTCTGTTCCAGGCTTACCTTTTGGCACAGATGTCTGGGCTCCCATATCGGTGCCCGCTTCTTCTGTCTGGCTGAAGTTGCCTAAAAGAGTTGAATGGGAAATTAAATAAGGTTAATGTGAGCATTCTGCTCTCGAAATTTGGTGTGCTGCTGGCCAGAGACAAAGGGCGAGCAGCTTGCAACACAGATGGTGGCACAAAACAAGATTCAGTGTAAGGGGTGCCAACATCCAGGTTTCAGGGTCCCCATCTGATCTTTTCCTTTCAGATTGCTCTAAAGTACAGGTAAATTCTGCTTTCGAGGGATGAGAAAAACAACTTTTCTCTCTGATACAAACAAACTCGGAGTATGGGCAGCTTTGGCCGATCTAAAACCACACTGTGGCCCAAAAGGGAAGCCCTACTTTCCCATTCCTGCAAAGAAGGGTTTTCTGTGAATAAACCACTGGCAGAGTTGGCAGCCCAGTCAAGGGCTTTTTCTGACTCACTGCATGGCTCAAAGCTGCCACAAAACCCCCTCAGCATAACCAGAAGCAATTCACCTTCAGAAGGAATTAGTGATGCTCAGCTGTTACTACAAAAGTTAAACCAGCATAAGCCAGTTCCAAAACCTTAAGCGACATCTTCTTTTATGATATGTCACAGAATCAAAAGGCTGAAAACTGTTTCAGCTTCAGTCCTGAGAGAAATCCCCCACTGTTCCATATTCCCTGTTGCTTGTCTGGTCTTTGCCGTGTTTCATCTCTCCCAAAACAGCTGCTGCTGCAGTTGGTCACAAAAGTTGCACCCACCCAACTGACGCAACCAATAAGAGTTACTGCAAGCAGGATGTGAAAGACAATACCGTTGAGAAGAACTTATCCTGTAAGACTTCCTGCAGAAGAGAAGAATTAATCACCAGATAAAGCAACCCACTAAAGGAGGGGCACAGCTTAGCTGGTGCCACAGGCCCTCACAAGGGAGAGGGTGTGCACACTGTGTGTAGTTTGCAAGATAACACACACTAACTGACTGTGGCCCTTATGAATTGCATCATTTTCTCTAAAGCCACTGCCTCTGCTAATGAGAGATGTGGGGGAGTGGTTTTGAGTGGTTGTTTTAAGACTTCTGTATTTCTTGCCTTTCTGGATCACAAGAATTAAAAAATAACAGTTAAAAGTCCACAGAACAAAGAGATTGTATTCTTTTCTCCTTCAAATAAATCCATCCAAATATTGCATCTCAGCTTTATTGGAGATGGGGAACAAATTTTTATTGGTTTCATCAGTTTATGTCAGGGGTTTTTTAACCTCAAATTACATTTCTAAGCCAGAAGTTATGCTTCCAAGAAAAACAAGGCCACGCAAGCGAGGGCACTGGTGGTCACTGCCTAGACTGGGTGATGGTGATGGGTTGCCAAGGCGTTGGCTGCGTTTGGTCAGAGGAAGCTGGCCTGACCTCTCTTACCTTCTCCCGCAGAACTCATGAGCAGGACCTCCAGATCCAGGGGCAGGTCATACTCCATGCAGACGGACTGTGCAAAGTGTTTCCAGGCAGCAGGACCAGCCTCCTCCAGCAGGTCAAGGAGCACTGAGATTTTTTCTTTGTGGTCAGCGATGCCACCCAGGCTGCTCAGAGCTGCCTCAGGGATGAAGCGTTGGGAAGTCGCAAGCAGCCAGTCGGGACAGTGACTGAGGAACTCCACGAGCTGGGGGCGGGCTCTTGCTACAGCTGCTCTCAGGTCTAGATCGTCATTCTGAAATGGGGGCTGGAGGGATGAAGACAGAAAGGGTAGTGATGGGCACAGGAGCAAGAGATGTTCACCCACACAGCCCTGCATGGCTTGATCTGCTTTTCTACCCCTTGGCCTAACCCAGAATTTCTTACCCTTACTCCCAGAGTTTTGAGTAGAGATCTGAGCCCAGTCATGAGGGTGCAAGGATGGCAGTCCTCGTCTGCACAGTGCCTGACAGCAGGACTGTGAAGGACAGGAGCAATCCACACACACCACACATCTCAGACACCAGCCAGGGAGAAACTGTTGATGTCTGTATTGCTGCAGTGGCCATCTGCCAAATATAACATCCCAGGCATCTCTCACATGTACCAGGACCTCTGGGGAGGTCAGGGATATTTTTGTTATCATTCAAGCTTATACAGAGTCAAGGGTTTTTCTGCTTCTCATAGCACCCTACCAACAAATAGACTGGGAATGCACAAGAAGTTGGGAGGGAACACAGCCAGGACAGCTGACTTCAAATGGCCATATAGCATCACGCTCAGAATATAAAGCTGGGGTAAGAAGGAGAAAGGCAGGGAGTTAGAGTGATGATGTTTGTCTTCCCAAATCACCATTACATGTGATGGAGCCCTGTTTTCCTGGAGATGGCAGAACACCTGCTTGCCCATGAGAAGTTGTGAATGAATTCATTGTTTTGCTTTCCTTGTTTGTGCAGCTTTTGCTTTACCTGTTCAGCTGTCCGTATCTCAATTCACAAGTTTGTGCAGGATCCCCCTGCACAAAGAGCTCAGGCAACTGTTCTTGCTGCTCATTTTGTGGGGATGAACAACTCATTTCTGCTTTGGTGACAATGTCACCTCCATGCCCACTTCCTTCCCACAAAGCCATGTACATAATCTCCTACCTGCATTGTGGTGTAATTAGTCTCCTTCCAGTTGTCAAGTGCAAAGGTGGCTTCTCCTCCATATTCTGACAGAGAATTGATCTGCTAGAGGCAGTCTCAGCACACAGACACACCCCAATACGTGGGCCATGCCTCACTCGGTGTAAATGCCTGGGGATAACAACAACAGAGCTTGATGTAGACATGCCAGGCCATGGCAATTATGTGGATCACAAATCTAAAAGCCCTGCCTTTGATCCAAGGGTCAGCTGTGATGCTTTTCATCTCTTCTCACTCAAACCAGCAGTGACCACGAAGTTTCAACATTTGAGGATTCACTCCTGATCTGATGAAAATGCAGGACTGAGCCTTGTGCCCTAGGATGCAAGTGAAGACAGCTTTAGAGGAAACTTCAGGGGAATCACAGCTTTCCTGACATCACTGCCTGATTTGAGCTGGGCTATGCCACTCTGCTGCTCTTAGCTGCTCCGTGGAAGCTGATGCAGAAGCAGCAGCATCCTGCTCAAGTCAGGCAGTCAATCACATCAGAAAAGCTGTGAAAAGCTGATCCTCTGAGGCTACACAGCTCTCACAAAAGAGTTTCAAGTGTAGGGGGCTGAAAATGCTCCCAGTGTCAGTGCCAGCTCCCCACCTCTCAGCAGAAATGGCGAAGGGAAATTTCAGCCTGCTCTGTAGCTGGCGGTAGTTGGTGTCCAGCCATCACTACCGCAGGGAAAAGGAAGAGGAAAGCAATCACCATCCGGCACAACTCCAAACATCCTGCAGCACGGTCCCAGCCCAGCTACAGCAACATCAGGAATGTGCTGTGTCCAGCAGACAGGACCATACAGGGTTGAAAACCATTTCAAAAAATTGAAAAATATTGAAACCCAGATCCAACTACAGCTACCGTGTTTGCAAAAAGGCTGAGAAACAGAAACCACAGGGAGCAGCCTCCAAGCTCCAACCCCCCACCAGCTACCCATCTTTCACCTGGACAGGACAGTCCTTCCAGGTCCAAAACTGCTGCATTGCGTGTGGTGATGGAAAAATTCCCACAGTTGCCTTAACACCCAAGTTTAGGTGGGGTGGGGGCGGGACAGTGACCAGCCTAGCTCAGCAAAAACTGCTGAGTGGAAACATGGTGTTGGGTCATATCCTTTCATCCCCTAACAGGGATGGTGCACACGGTGCCATTCCCCAGCAAGTGCCTTTTTCTGAGCAAACACATTCCCGAGCCAAGGGCAGCAGCCACCCCACCACCACCAGGGTGGAGGCACGTGGGAGTCGTGCTGCAGAGCTCACCTGCTCTACTGCTCAGCCCTCACTCCCCAAACAGGCTCTCGTCCATACTGACAATTCAGGTATTCAGTAAAAGTACAATAAACCCCTTCAGGCTTTTTATTTTTGCCACCTTTTTGACCCAGCCAAAGAGCAAAGTGGGAGATTTCTACAGAGACAAGGCAAGAACTCAAAACAGAAGTGGAAGACAGAAGGGCACTCTGATGGAAAGAGTCAAGATCTTTCTGTCTGAGCAGAGACATACCCTAATTCATCAGAAAGTTATGGTTGTGCTGGAGCAGAGCCACGCCACTCCGTGGGGCGCACTGAATGCAGGGAACACCACCTCTCCACATCGCTGCTGGGCATGGCATGCACCTACAAGCTGAAGACAAAACAAAAGCAGAGGCCAAGTTGGAAAACTGGAGGTAAAATTGGTCTAGACATTTGTTCCAATCATGTTTAAGACAATATCTCTTCCCTTTCATCCATCACCACTCTCTGCCCTCTCTGTGGCACCTCTTTGAACAGCCTTGGATGTTTTGAGACTGAGCCAAATTAATGCAGCAAAGGGATGTGACCTGAGTGCTACAGCAGGGGGCTGGATGGAAAGGATCTAATCCACCTCCTGTTCCTGTGCTCCAAAAACCAAGCAGACATCTGATAAGAGCAAATCTTGTGGTATTGTGTGCTGTTCTACTCATCTCTGACTCTTCAGGTCAAAGTTAGTTCCTATACAACATTGCCATACACTGTTACAATACAGTATCAGTGCAAGAAAGACTTCAACCAGTTCCCATTCCAGATCAAACTTTCAGGATGCGTTATGTAAAAAGTGAGGCAGCTCTGGGACCCAAGAAAACGTGGGTAAAACGCCCAGCTTTTAAATATTCTCTAATGCCTCTCATTTACTCTTCTTGCCTGGCATTCAGTATTCTAGCAAAAACAAGAAATATGGTCCTGGTGAAATTGTAAAAAAATTGGGCTTAGCTATGATCAGTTTTGTCCTCAGGCTGTCAAAAACTGTTGTCAAGCATTTTGTCAAAAACTTAAATTCTGAACCTTACTGGAAAGGACTCTGCAAGTTTTCATTCAAAATGTGTCATTATGAGATTCTTTTTATATCCTAAATCATACAAATAAAGGACAGTAATAGTAACACATGCATTTAAAACAAAGAAAAAAAAAGTTTCAATTAACTGGAAAGCTTAAAAGAAAACATTTAAGCTTCTCAAAATTAAACAAACTAAAAATTAACAGGGCTTCCTGCCAATCAAACTCCATTTCCCAGTAGGCTTATCAGTCAAGCTTTGGGAATTTTCATTTCACATTTCTCCAGCAAAAAACCAGAAATCTGTAGACAGCAATACCCTGACCTTATTCCCCTGATGATCAAGAACAACAGACTTAATAAAGCCATATTAAATACATACATAAATGAATAAAATCAGACCTTAACGCCAATGAAGACTGGAAGCCATTCAGACAAAGAGTAGACTCATACAAATTAATGAAAGACTCATATTCAAGAACAAAACAACACTGAAAAGTTGGATGAAAGCTCAGCTACACTGCACAACTCCTATACTACTGCTCTGCCCAATAAGACCACCAGGAATGATTGGCAGTTACGTTCAGTAAAATACTTCCGACCCCAAAATGAAGCACGAAAACCTCCCAAGAAAAGCCAGAACACTTTTCAGCCTCGATCCTTGCCTTTCAAATACAAAACCATTTTTAAAACACTTTGCAAAATTTAATTTCCCCTCTCCAACTTGGCATTTGCACTGTTCTCTGCCACAAGAAATTAAACTGAAATGTGAAACTCCCTGTTGCAGATCTACCAACTTGTTGCCTGCTCTGAGGGCACAGGGTACTTACCAGAAGCCCAGAAACTGATCCTCAGCACCAAAATCAGTGTGGGGGTCACCAAACAACCGAGCTGGAGGACAATGTCCACTGACTTGATTTCCCCACGTGCTAACCTAGCACTGTCCCGAGGCACAAAGCCCTTCCGTGCCTTTTGGGACCTGACGAACAAAAGACTGAGCAAAATGAAAGTAAAATCATCCAGGAATTCCCCAACTGAAATGCATCTGCAGTAAAAACAGAGAAATGAGCAAAAATATCCAGTCAGAACAGAAGAAGAGCAATATCCTATTCTAAAATCTATAGCTAGGGGATAATTCAGGTAAAGCATTTGAGGAGTGGTCCAAAGAAATGGGACCCAGGGTTAAACACTCTTCATGGAGTAAACTCTGACTTGGTTTTGGTTAAGGCACTTGCAATGGGAATATTTGTATTTACATGCATAAATCTGATTATTCTGGCACACGGGGAAATATTTAATTACCTCTTCCATTATATCTAAGAGGATAAAACAAGTTGCTTCTCCTTTGGAATGAAGACAAGGTTTAAGTGAGATTGTAGCAGATGTGAATGATTTTATAAAAGATCCCCTGTCTAGATAGAGCTGTGTGTGCAGAGATCTCCAGATCCAGCCGGATGGGCTGCAACAAACAATGAAATGTTATTAATATTGTTCTGAAGGCCAGGGAAGTTGCATTGGAAAACCAGATGGAGCCTGCAGCCGAATCCCAGAGAAGGCAAGATGACACACTGTGCTGTGCCATAATCACTTATCAGAGAAAAAATAATACCTAGGTCCAGCAACACCTGTGTCTGCGGACAGAAATACTGACTCTGCTTGTCCTGCCTTGAGCACGCTGCAGGGAGTGCGGGGACCTCTGGGGAACCGGGAATGGATGGAGGGGCCGGGGGTGACACCTGCCAGGCTCTGCCCCACTTTGCCACCTCCTGACCTGCCTCTGGCCCACCTTGTGCCTGGGAGCACAACTCACCGGTTCGGCTACAGTTTGGACGCGACGGCCTCGAAGGCGCTTTCCAGCGTTCGTGATTCCGTTCTCTATCCCGGCTTTTCGCATAAGATACGAACGTCTAAGAGCTGGGGAAGCAGAGAGCCAGACCCCCAGCCCCCAAACCCTCGTGGGGTTCCCAGCAGGACGCCTGGCCCCGTCCCTCCCCGCCGTGCCCAGCGCGATGCCCCCGTCCCGCCGCGCTCACCCGGCCCCGCTCCGTCCCGCCGCGCCCAGCCCGGGACAGCGGCAGCGCTGCGCCCGAAACCGAAACCAGCGGCAAAGCGGCCAAGAGGCTTTGCCGGGAAAGCACGTGGGGCTGCCCAGCGGCTTCACACTGGCGCCGCCCCACCCGGGGGCTCCGCCGCCGCGCTGGGGAGGAGCGGCGGCCCCCGAGGATGGGGAAGGCAGCTCGGGACCCCCGGGGAGGCAGCGGAGGTCTCACTGCTCCCCCTGGGACAATTTAGATTGGAAAAGACCTCTAACATCATCGAGACCGACCATTAAGCGCTGCTATGTTCACCACTAAACCATGTCCCCAGGTGCCACATCCACACACCTTTTGAACGGTGCCAGGGATGATGATTCCACCTCTGCCCTGCACAGCCTGTCCCCCTTCTGATGAAGGCATTTTCCCTAATATGCAACTAAATCTCTCCTGTTGTAGCTTGAGGCAGTTTGCTCTTGTTCTGTCCCTTGCTACCTGGGAGAAAAGACAGACCTGGCTCCACTCTCCATTCAGGGAGTTGTAGAATGGCAAGCTCCTCCCTGAGCCTCTTTTTCTCCAGTTCCCTCAGCTGCTCCTCATCAAACTTCTGCTCCCGATCCTTCCCCAGCTCCCCTGCCCTCCTTTGTCCCCATAGAAGGACAGCCCAGTCCAGCTCCCACTGAATACTCCCCGGGTGGGGCAAGGCATTTCCAAGGCAGAAAAAAGGTGGGTTTTTTCTGCTATTTCCTTTTTATTGATACTCACCCCTCTAATGGGAGGTGTCATTTAAGACAGCCAGAGGACTGTGACTTGATAGAAGCCACATGGTCTTCAGCAGACATTGCCATGCAGGGTGTGAAAACATCACCTGAGCAGTGGTGGCTTTAGAGCAGGAGGGGACATGGGCAAGCACTTTAGCTGGCACTGAAACAGCTGGCACTGAAACAGCTGGCAGAGGCAGTGATGGGAACAGGGTGGGAAGGGAGGTGGAAAACTGCCCACTACACCAGGGCTTCTTCCAGGCCACAGTCAGCCACACCACGGCATCACACCTTTGGTACCCCTCGGCTCCTGCTGTTTCATGGACACAGCTGGGTCGGACCTTCCTTGGCTGCCATGGAGGCACTGAGCCCCTTCCAGCCTCCTCCCCCACCAGCCTGGACACAATGCCACTGAAGCAATGTCCAGCCCAGCAGTCCCACAGAACAAGGAAGTGCCTCTGGTGTTGTGGGTGAGAGAGGAGCAGGTCAGAGGGACCTGGCTCATATCCCAGGGAAGACATCCATGGCAATGCAGAGGGAGCAACCAGCATGCCCAAGGAGCTCAGGAAACTGAGCCCATCCTGCTACCAGCCTCTACCTGGGACCAACTTTAATACTTTTATACTGCTCTGTGGAGGAGGAGAACATCATCTCTACCTTTGTTAATGTGATCACCATTACAGGTGATGGATTTGTCACCCAAGATCTCCTCCAAGACAAAAATAGAGAAGCATGATCTGGTACAGGAAAATAACTCAGCCTCTTGAGATAAATTATTGCACTGTAGTAGAAAGAAACAGGAACTTGCTGCCTGACTAGACATGTAAACTTTCTCTTATAATCTCTTTGGTTTCCTTATCATTTTCATTGCTTTTCTCATCTTTGGGGTCACTGTCTCAACAACATGGGCATTATCAGTTTGGAGCTCTACACAGAGCCTCCAGGGTCTGTAAACAAATTAACCTGGGCACTAGATCTCTGTTATTGTACTGCACTGCAAATTCACATCCCACTTATTTTTTCAGCCAA
Source organism: Eulacestoma nigropectus (assembly GCA_013397775.1). Lineage (NCBI taxonomy): Eukaryota > Metazoa > Chordata > Aves > Passeriformes > Eulacestoma > Eulacestoma nigropectus. The sequence goes on along the minus strand of VZTE01005256.1, from coordinate 3,957,783 downwards.
GTCTTTTAGCATTACTGGTTCTGAGCTTACTTGGAGTTTGGTAATATCATTTGGCGTGCTGGATTCTGTCAACATCAGGAGGCTTGTGGCAGAAGTGAAACCCAGGATGAGCACAAAAGGTGCTGTATTTCCAAAATGTAACAACAGAGATGCCAAAAGGTGGCAAAACCTATTTCTGCTGCTTCCCAAGAGTGCCAACTCAAAGCCCGTGCACTTCAAGAGCCCAGCCCTGACTCCTAAGCACACAAGCCCTTTAAAGATCCTGAAAAAATAGCATGGATTGAGGTGCAGACTTCAAAATCTTTGCAGAAGAAAGGTTCCATGGAAGCACAATTGCCCAGAGCCTAGAACGTTTCTCAGGAAAAGGAAATAAAATCCAATCAAAACTGATTTAGATCAGCTCGTCTTTTAATTGGTTCAGACGCAATCTTTCTGGTTGTACAGAAGTTCCTGTGCTCCTCCATGAAGGGATCAGCTCTACAAACTTTCCTCAAGAAAATTAAGAAGCAAATGACTTGGGAAGCCGAAGTCAAGCTGTACAATTACATATCCCTAAAAAGTGGGGAAAGAACAGAAAATATTCTGTTAGTTCATGCCACACTCCCAAGAGGGCTTTGTGAGCCAGGGAGTTCTGAGCTCTGCTTACCTTTCTGGTGATGATCTCAGGATTTATGATATCAAAGAGATCAAGCCTTTTGCTGTTCATCAGTGAAGTCAGAGCTGATCCAATACCTATTGAATCAGCAAACCCATCCAGTTACAGGGATGTCCATCCTGGCTTGCTGATCATCATGTGCTGCCTGTTGCCAAAAGCTAATTGTGCCTCAATGCCCCACGATCTTCAGCCTGACAGAAAACTCACTTTTCCTTTCTCCCAGCCATTGACAAAGGGTTCCTCATTCCCCAAGTGAATCCAGCAGCGTTTCAAAACATTAATGTGGTTCCCCCCCTTCCCAGTTGTCAGTGTTATTGATGTATTTTTTCAGTGCTCAGGTTTAGGAGATCTGATTTTAGATAATTTATGGAGTAGGTTGGCACTTCCCCAAAAGGAAAACTCACTTGAAGTCACTTCTGGAATACCAGCAACCAAGATCATATTCTGCAGGAAGCTTTGTATGGATGGGTCCTTCTGAAAACCAGAAAATTAGTACAAAAATGCTTTAAAGACATCATTTAGCCTCAAATGGCTTAGAGAATACTTTTTGTAGGACTTACCCCGCTTGGATCAGCTGTGCATTTAAACACTTTAATCTCTATGCTGAAGGGAAAGGGAAAAAAAAGGGGAAGAAAAGTCACTAAGTGCTGCAGAGATCCTCTTTTTATGCTGCTCTAAACATGGACTGAAAGAGACAACTCTCAAGAGACCACAGTACCAACCTGGAGTCCACAGGCTGCAAAAGGAGTTTCTTTTCTGCATAGGTAGCTTGGATAGTGACCATGATTTCCTGCAGAGGGAAGAACAGCAGGGTTGAGGCTTAGCTAATCTTTCCTTATAGGAGGGAACTGCATTTGGACATTTTGGGTTGTTTCCTAGAAGCCAGAGCTCAACGTGCTTTTGGCTTTACCTCCAGGTATTGCTAGAGAAAGCCAGCATTTTCCTTCTCCATTTGCATGCAACAAACTCCCCCCTCATGCCCACAGCCTCAGTCTCTGGGGCTCCAGGCTGGCTCATCCACTGGACTTTTGTTATTTTGTGAACTAAGTCTTGCATAAGGATGGAAATGGCTGTGCAGGGTGTCGTTTCCCAATGACATCCATTGCAGCATCTGGCTGGATGTAGAGAGAACAGCCTCAGGGTAGCCAGGGCTGCCACAGGTAGTCAACCAAATATAAACCAAATTAAAAAAGAAAGCAATCTCTAAATTCTGGCCATTTAGGCTCATTGTCTTGCTGTTGTCTGTATGTAAACATTCATTTAAGAGGAGCATTTTGTGATGCAGTTGCAGGTCACAACCAGGGTTTTGGCAGTTCAGGAGCAGATCTCATCCTAGGACCACAATTTTAGGGACCACCTCTAGACCAGTGCTTCTGCAATCCTTGAAATAATAACTCGGGGCATAAGAAACAGCCATGCATATTTCCCTTAATACTCTGCTAACATGGGATACTTGCTGAGGGAATTATTCTCAGTTACCGTTTAACCTTTTAATTTAAATCCCTCAGGCAGGGATTTGGGTTGTTTTTGTGTCTATCTCAGCCCATGGCGTCAAGACTGGACAAACACACTGCTTTCCTGTGATGTTAACCATGACAGGAAAGCTGTTGGCATTCCTTTTTTCTGCTTCCTTAGATTCACTGTGAAGCAGTTTGGGGTGAAACACAGTGTAATCAGGAACTTTCATACAGGGACACAGAGGAAAAGGTTATATTTTGAACTTCACATTCTTCAGAGCTGTATCTCCATTTCTGACACAACTGTACTCTTAGTAGGGACCCGAGGTAGAATCTGGGTACAAGGAGATTTCAAAATAAATACATTCCCATGGTGCCTTCATTCTCACCTAAAATATCTCACTGACACTACCCTGTGTCAGATAAATGTTAATGGGGGCTCACCAGAGCTTTCTGCTGCTTTGACCACCTTGCACACTGATAGTGGGCTGGCCTAATAGAGGGGGCATTGAGCCAACATGGTCACCATCACCATTCCCAGCCTCAAATGTCTAAGGAACAGATGGGAGTGTTAAACAAAACTGATTTGCCTTCTCCACCTCCCATGCTTTAGCCACCCACCCTTCCCAAAGGGCTCCCTGCCATTGCTGTCTCTGCACACCAGGAATGGTCCTGACTTGGGACAGAGCCCATCCCAAGGTCTTCACAGTCAGGAGGTGCAAGAACTGACCTTCTCCATGTATAGAGCCACCAGGGGTTCTTCTCCTGCAGGAAGGATGCTGACCTCCACTGCTACCAAGGACCTCACGACTGTCCCTTCAGGCTGAAGAGAAATCTGGGGCTGGGTGAGACTCCACACCTTGGCCACAGAGTCATTATAGCAGGTGTCTTGAAAAATCTGTTTGAGTAAGGAGCAACAGGTTAGTCAGGCTTTTTCCAATACAAATTTCATGCCAACCTGCCACACAGCTGCATTCCTTTTGCAGTCCCCAGTTCCTCCTCCTGTTCTCACAAACCCAATAACTCAGCCAGGTTTCAGGGAAACTGTGCCAGTATGGAAGATGGAGAAATCCTCTTTGCAAAGCACAAAATTGCTTCTCCATCAGCCTGTTTTTCTCCATCAGGCCCACCCAAGACTCAGATTGTCAAGAGAAGGACCCAAGTTGTTACAATGCAACAGAATCCATGTGAAATTTCCTCATTTGACATACAATGTTCTGAATAGGACAAAAAGTTACCATCTGCACTGCCTTCCGCTGCACTTCTGTGTCTTCCATCTCAAACAGCTCCTTCAAAAACAAACCAGAAACAGATTGTGGAAAAACAAAAGACAAGGTTATGGTTGCCCCTGATGCAGGCTGGACAGGCCAGAGTACTGAGGTGGGGCCTGTGCCCAGTGCAGGTTATGGCTGAACTCCCCCAGGTCTCACCCTTTCTCTACCTCAGTGCTCCCCCAGAAAATCACATCCCTTTATAATTCAGCAGACAAGGATTCTCTCTGCTAGTATTATCACTCCAAGGAATAACACTGCCTGGGAGCACACTCCTGATGAGGCACTAATTTCAGGATCACATGCAGTGACTGGCTGTAGGCACAAAATTTCTACAGAAACCAGCTCTCACCAAAACACAGCATTTAGTGAATTTTTCACTTTCTCCCCAAAATATGATGTATGAGGTAAGGAGGATACCCCTCTGGGAATCACCTTCAATTGCTCCCCTCTGAGGTTCAACACCAGTCGCCCGTCTAAGAAAGCTGCTGAAGCCAGAGAGCTGAGGCTGTGCTCAGAGAACCAGAAGTAGAGCATTCGGGACTCAGTCAGCAGCGACGGGGAGAAAACGGAGTCACTGAGCACGCTGGAGTTGTTCCTGTACAGGATAAGGCCCTGTGAAGGGTAACAAGCGTGTTGGCCACAGCAAGCAGCAGGGAGACAGGACAAAAAGACAACATCTGCATTTCCATTGCAAGGCAAAGGCCTGGCTGGACACAGAGCGGGGAACAGGTTGGCATCAGCCCAGGCTGCAGTGCCACAGCACGGCATGGCCCCATGGAACCAGCCTCTCCAAGCCCTCCAGAGCACACCGTGGCCAGGAAACACTTGGTCTCTGAGCAGCCTGGATTACTTTACCTTGTGGTGGGATTCTATGTAGCTTGCTTTTATTACAGGATCTGATGCGAGGGAGATATCAACAATGATATCCTCAGCCCGGACAAAATTGGCTGCAGGAAGAAAACACAAAAACCTCACACCAGAAACAGGACCTTAAGCAGAGCTTGTGACAGTCACTTTTAGGACTTGGTACAGGCAACTGGGAGTTATAAAAGGACACAGGGATGGGACAAGGGTTCCCAGTCCTTTGGGTGCTGGTGCTGATCTTGCTATCGCTCACTGACTCCATTTCTTCACTGGGAAATAGAGATAGTTATGCCCAGTGTTACATTCCACTCCTTTTTCCTGGTATTTGGGACTGGGAAAATCTCCAGATGATGTAATATCTCATCCCTAATACTGCAGTGCATGCTCCTGTTTTAGCTAACGTTGGTCCTGCAGTATCCTGCACAGCTGGCCAGTACATACCAAAGGAGAAATTCCTTATTAATTGAAATGTGTCTTTGAATGTGTACAATCATGTCGCTGTAGAGCCAGGAACTGAGAGATGCAGCAACATCAAGTCCAGCGAAAGAATGAATTATTAATTTTACAATCATTTTTATATAGTCTAGTTCCATAAAGCAATTGGACAATGTTCACACTCCTCCTAGGGTGATTGGTTCAGGTTCTATCACATCCACAGTAAAACATTTCTCAGTGTACCATAAACAGAACTTAGCAAAACACCAGATGCGACGATCGTCTGGATAAACTATCTTACTGTTTTCATATCCTGCGTGAGAAAAGAAAGGTTCTCAAAGAATTAATGCAAGAAGCTGGAAAAGTCATCTGCTAGCAGCATTTCGGTATCCATACAATCACCCTTAAAGATCAACCTGATGCAGAAAATTCCAAACATAACATTACCAAGGTTTATTTTGCTACTGTCTGAGGGCTTCTAAACACATTCTAAAATGTGTAAAATACACATTTTAGAAGGACATTTTTGATGGATGTGGCTACCACTCTGTTGGGGCTCAAACATTAAGAGCTGCACATAAGAAAAGAAAGCAGAAAAAACAAGAATATTTACCTGCTAAATCAAGTATAAAATTTGTCAGCGTCTGAGCAACAGCATTTATTTCCTTGCACACCTACATGAGGAAAAGAAGGGGAAAAATTTAGGGAAAGGGGTAGGATTTTGGATTGTAGAGCAGAGCTGAGCCTCGTTGAGATTTGGGGGCTGTTGGTCAGAGTCCAGCAGCCTCGGGGTCAGCAATACCTCTCACTTTGTCCAAGCTGGGGTTTTTTGGTGGATTCAATTTATTTGTCTTATTTTTCATGAGCACTAACAGTACGCTGCTACTGTCTTGTGGGCAAGAAAAGTGCGTGGCTTACAAAGCTACACAGAGCTTTCCTCTGTCCCTGGGCTGATCTTACCTCCCTCTTGAGGACAAGCTTCAGAGTGAAGGAGATGAAATCCGTGAAGAGCTGCTTCAGCCAGCCAGGTCTGTGTAAGACAGACAGCACAGTCAAGGACCACGCGTGGTCTGCACATTTGGGTGGGTGGCATCTGGAGACCAGCAGGGGGACAATAAATCTCGATTTTGAAAGGGGTCAGACTCACTGCTTGTCCCCTTGGAGGTGAAGGGTGAGTTTGTGGAAAGTCAGGTAGCAGTCTGAGGCATCAGGAACCACTTGGTCCTTTTGGCACGCTGCATGGAAGGAAAGGAAAAAGGAAAAAAAATTATTTGTTACTGAGGTGAGAAGGACGAGTGCACTTTGCAGACTCTGCAGGCCCGGAGCAGGGCATCACTGCAGAGGGCCGGCCAGGGTTCCCCACATCTCCCAGGGGATGTTTCCAAAGGATTCCAGACCCTGCCAAGTTGGGACAGATGGGGCTGCCTTGCACCTGGATCGAGGGTTTCTGCTCACAGCTCCAGCTGAGCTGGTCTACCAGGCACTCTTCTTCATGCTGCATCTGGATACCTGCCAGCTGCCCTAGCTCCTGCCATCAGAGACTCAGCTGTCCCCCAGCATGACCCAGGAGAACCTGAACAGCACATGCAACCCACAAACCAGAGCGGGGAGGGAATTAAGTCATGTTGCAAAAAGTTTGGGTATTGTAACGTACTTACTCAGTTTGATGCTTAGCTGGAGGTCAATGGAAGACTCGATTTCAAAATCAACTGAATGAAAGAGCTGCAAACTGTAATGGCAGAAGAGGGGACATTTAGGAACCTGTGCCAGGAGCAGCTTCTCCCTGACAGATGTGGAATTTATAACACCTCTCACATCAGTCCTTGCCCTGCAGTGGGAAAACCCCCAGCATACCACAGCCCATCTCAGGTACTCTGGCTTTAAATCATTGCAAACTGTTGCCTTAGTGGCACTTAGGAGCATTAAACCCCCTTTTTATCCACTCAGAGTTTACAGAGCAATGAAGGGGAGGGAAGAAGTCAACCCATATGCTTTGGCCATCTGGTCTCGTCATGCAAGGTGAGGACAGAAAGGCAGAAAGCAAGATGAGCAGAGCAGTGATGGGGCTCAGCAGCTCTGCTAGAGTATAAAATCTTGTCTCAGGCAATCATCAGTGCTGCCATTGCCAGAGAGATGGGGAAGTGCAGCCCCCTCACTTCTACTTGTGCCATGGGCCAGTCCCAGGGGCAGCAGCAGGAGATGGGCTGTGGGGCTCAGCAGCCCCTAGACCCAGGTACTTACAACCAGGCCCCGGTGTAGCCATAGGTGAGGGTCCCTTTGAACAAGGCTGTCACGTTTTTAATGGCAATGTGAATGGCATTGTCCTCCTTGAGCTCCACCTCGCTCCTCTCTATGGACAAATCATTGACCTGGATGCTAGAAACAACAGAAACACAGTTTGTCCCCAACCCAAAGCTGTTTTCTTTGATTGGGCAGGGCAGGTTTATTCCTGAGGAATGGGATCTCTGAAGGACCCGTGCCAATGCCAGACTCCAGAGCTTTTGCAAATCCCAGGGCCAGGCACAAGGGCAGTGACAGTGATGCTTTTGCTCAGCCTTTGTGCACTGTGCTTCCCTCGAAATATTTGGATACAAGGTCGTGGAATGCTTTACACAGGAAACATGGAGCAATGCAGCCCTGTTTTATCACAGTGCTCTGTGCACAAAGTCTGTTCTGGGAATGCACCACTGAATTTGTGGTCCCAAAATAAAAGTGAGTAACACAGTGACACCCAGCCTGGTTTGTCACAAAGCACAGCCAAGTGACATCCTGCTAAAAGGGGTGGCTCTGGCAGCCCTGGATGAGTCCCCTGCCTCTCAATGTGCCCTGGGCACCATCTGTCATCTGTGGCCACAGGTGCCCCAGCCCACAGGGACATTACTCCGCATCCCCATTGTCAGAGATGAGCTCTACACGCTGCCTTTCTGGCTGCCCACTCAGTTAGAAAAATAAATAACTCTTAAATAACACATCACCAGCCTAAACCTTAACATGCAAATTGTCAGCGAGGCTTAGATCCAAAAGTGTGTCTGTCCCAGTCCAGACTTTTGCTTTCACCAGGAATTGCTGGATCAAAGTTCCCTCCAAGGCCCATTTCTGTTCCCCTCTCTCTCCCATCACCTCCCCTGGCACAGAGACACGGAGATACTCACTTGGTCAGCCCATAAGCCACCCGGCCGAGGAGCCGCATTGACCTTTCCCCGGTGATGTTTGGGAATTTGGCATTTCTGAAGGCTGCTTGAATGACCTGGGCCGTTTCCTGGTTCACTGTCGGTGGAAGAAAAGGGCAAAGATATCAAACTGCAATCTGTCCTGGCTGCAAACCAGATCCGCACTCTGGATTAAAGCACTACAGAAGGATTTTATCTGAGGCATTTCCATTAGATTAAGGAAGCACTAGAAGTAGTTTCAGAGTAAATTTAAAAAAATAAAAATCCCTAACTCTAACAGCTGATGGCAGCAAGGGACAACAGCCTGTGTGGCTCGACAGTCACCAGTGGGACCTGACTCCAGGGAATCATGGCCAGCTTTCACACACCTCAGGAGCAGATTTTGGAAAGGTCAAGGCTGTGCTTGTCCTTACACCACACAAGCTGTTGACTTTACCCCAGTGCTTTGCTTTGTTGCTGCTTACTTGTATTGCAGTCAGCTCTTGAGTCTACAAAGAAAAAATCCTGATAACTAAGTTTCTGTGCCCGTTTTCCTAACATTATCCAGCCCATCCCAGCCTCAGCCTCAGTTTGGGCTTGTACAGGATTTTTTCCTTCCAGAAATACCTCCTCTTAGTCTGGTCCGGCATGAATACATCTTCCTCTGCATGTACCACTGTCGGATGGGACAGGACACAGCTGTTCCCACCCTCCACAGAAGAACTAAATTCCTCCCCCACCTGCAAAGCTCCCAAATCCTTGCGAATAAGCCCAGAGCAGCAGAGAACGTGTTTCCCACCTTCTGCACAGTGACCCCAAGAGATGAGATTACAATGAGGAGAGAAATCAAACACACATTTGTTCAAGCTCTTTCATCACGCCAAGCCCCAACAGCAACAGCACTAAACCCTTGGGCTGAGGAGAGGGGCTGGGGACAATTTTCAAGCTCTTTTGCCTGCTCAGCTCAGGTGCCCACGCTTTAACCTGTGCTCCCAGGCAGGTGTTTATACAAGAGACAGAGAAGCAAGAAACCCCCTCACTCAGCTGATGTGTCACTAACTTCTGGCAGAGACAGGGCAAACACAGCCCCAAAGAGCAGGCACTTACGCAGCAATGCCGCGGGTTTGGTCATCCTGCAGACGATCCCTGTGGCTCTGTAGGGGAAAGGCCCAAAATCACAGGCTGCTGCTGCTTGGACAAGGACTAACAAGATGCTGAAGGTTCCCAGCATCATCCTGCCAGCCCAGCACATCTTCAGCCAGAGCAGAGAGCGCTGATGAGACCGAGTGGTTCTTGGCAGAGGCAGAGGCTGCTTTCATACCCCCAGCAGAGCCCACTCAAAGCAGGACATGACCTGCTTCCTCCACTTATCAAAACTCATCACACATTTCCTAATCTTCCTATAGCTTCCTTAACACCCTTCATGTAGCACACTGCCTTCCTCCCTCAGCAGGAGTTTGGGCTGCAGGGCTTGGTGCTCCTGCCAAGACTGCTTTAGCTCAGGACATGTACACACCGGGGTGGGTGGAAAAAGCTGGAGGGGGATGGAGAGTGAAAGAGGATAAAGTCAAGGCAGCAGCCTCACATGCTACCTCAAGCCAGTTCATCATTTTTTCTTCATGCAGAAATATTCCTTATTTTGCATTCCTGCAGTGATTCCCCAGCAAAGCTGTTTGAAAGGACCTACATCATTAACTGCTCCCCCTTCCACTGATTTCATACACGCTGTGGGGAAACTGAGGCACTTTCCTGGGAAGGGAGTGCTTCCTGCTACCCCTGGGTGAACCCACATCTCCCACATGCCTGGAAAGCTTTATGACCACAGGAATGGGATGCTTTTTTCCTCTTGGCTGGGTTTGTGAATAGTCTTTGATTTGCCACCATCCCACTAAGGCAGAGTTTTTCATGCACCCAGACTCTCAGCTGCTATTTGGGGAACATCAGAGACCCAAGTTCACATCCACTCCATGTGCACACCTGTGCTCTGTACACCACTGTCCTCCTGCACCTCTGCTGTGCTGCTGGGGCCCATCCCAATCCCAAAACAAACTCCAAGACAAAACAGAGTGAGGTTATTTCAGTCAGGAGGCTCACAATATCTCCCGTGAACCTTTCTGCCAGCAAAGACTGATGGAGAAGGACAGGTGAGGACTTGGCAGTGATGCAGGAGCACCCTCAACGCCCTGAGCAAGACAAGGTGCCAGCTTCCCTCCTCTCCTGGCAGATGCCTCATCCTCCCTGTGCAGGGTGAGCACATTTCCTGCGGGGACCCCGCAGTCCAGCAGCCCCCACCCTGCCGTGCTGTTTTCTTCCTGAGTTGAGAAAGTGAATGGCCTCGGGTACCCCGCGGGAGGCACTCACGGTCACTGACCTGCCGAGGGAAGCCGAACATCTGCAGCTTCCCCCAGCCTTCTCCAGGAGAGCAGCATGGTGGCCGTGGACAGGCTGCCTGCTGCCAGCCCGAAGTGCTTTATAGATGAACAGCTGATTGTTGGAAGCACAACGCACAAAGACAGCAGGTGCTGGAGCAGCAGAGCTCCCACATGGCATCATCTCAGCTGCCACGGCATCCCCGTGCCCTGGCTGGGAGAGCTCTTCCCAGGGCAGCTGCAAAGAGCATGGGCATGTTACAAAAGGATTGAAATCAAGAGGAATTAACCATCTAACAGCTCTATTTTCTGTCCTACAGCTCTCAGTTCAGGGGATGTGAGCACAGTGGCCAACATCTGGCACAGAGGGAATTCTGCAGGCCCCAGGAGGCCACAACCACCTCTTTGCCCAGGGCAGCAATTCACATCAGCATGAGGGAAAGGGAAAACAGGCATTTTGATACAGGGGTATTTGTCACCAGTGTCCCAGGGTAGATAAAGGCAGAAAGTCCACGACTCCAGACCCATTGTGCTCGTCCTGGTAGATCCAGTGCATTCACAGCCCCCTTACAGGCCAGCTCCCCTGCCCCAGCACTGGTGCAGAGTCTGCTGTCAGCAGACAACCAGAGCTCAGAGAAAAGGAGGACAGGGAACTGCCGGGCATTGACCTCCAGTGGGAACAGGAAGGCTGGAAACTTTCTGCCTACAATAGCAAAAGCATGTGGAACACAGAGATGCTGTGAGCATCCTTGTCCTGGAGTAACCAGGCAGGGGCCAGGGCAGCAGGGACACCACAGCCCACCCTCCTCCCAGTGCAAGGTCAGGCTAGGACGAGCTAGGTCAGATTTAAAAGCCTAAGGAAAGGTTCATTTTGGCTAGCAGGAGGCAGGGCAGGCTTTAAACCCCAAAGAAAATTAAACACCCAAGCTGCAGAGGGGATGCTGGAAGACGTTTTGATAAATATTTGCTGTGTCAGGCTTTATCTAAAGGCCGTGCACGCACACGTGTACTCACCACCTTGCTGTGGATTGTCCTATAAATGGGGTTGTTTTTCCCCACATTGTCCAGGGCAGAGGTACATCACAGTGCCATTAATCTTTGTGCTGCATTGACCAAAACATTTGGTGTTACACTGCAGATGCTTCCTGAGAGAGCCTTCCAGGTACCCTGGCTGCACCCGTCAGCAGGATGGGCTCCAGCACCACTGCCAGGATTCACAGAGCAGGTCAGCCCTAGGATGGCAGGAGGGTCAGCTCAAAGACCGCTGCTCCCATCTGTCCTAGAGGTTTATAAAATTGAGACATAACATATTCAGATAAGATTTATTTTATAAACCAGTTAAATCAATTAAAACTGTGCCAACATTTGAATACAGATTTGTGATGCCAAATGAAATTGGTACTCCCCAAGTTACTCAAGAGGTCTCAAAATTTTAGAAAGCAAGAGTAACCTGGAATCCACAGTCACACAATAAGGTGAGGGCTCTCGACCTCAAGGAGTCTCCTTGGGTGACGTCCTGACCTCAGGGGAGGGTTCCCCTACTGCAACTCCAAATTCTCCTGAAGCCAACTCAATTCCTTTTCTTCTGTACCAGTATCATCCATAACAACCTCTAAAAAGAAAAAATAAGCTGGCACACACAGGTGGCCCTAAGTCAGCCCAGGATTTTCACAGCTGAGGGTGCCCAGGGCAGCTGGGTTGGAGCTGGAAGTGCAGCCAGCTGTACTGCTGCGGCACTGACAAATCTGGACTGAAAGAGCAGCAAATACAACTTTCAGTGCTACTGTAAGAAACTGGGGGGGTTCTTCTGCAGCACAAGCCACTGAGCAGACATGACATGTGCCCAGAAGCAACATTTCCTAGGATTCAGCCAACCCTCCCAGGCAGGCAGCTGAACATGAACTGACCTCAAGCCCCTCACTGCAGGTTTGTGACCCAGCTTTACACCAGAACTGGTTCACCCCCATGATATCATTCCATTTGAAATTCACACCACATTAAACACTAGCAAGCATTTCAAGAGCTCGTCTTAAGCAGCAGAAGGGCTGGAGGGCGGTGATGAAGATGCAGTTGGCACGTATGGTAACACAATGGGGGAGTAGCCGGCCTCTGAGGAGACACAGTTTGTATGCACTGCTTTGCAAATCCCACCAACCTCACAGCTAGACATGGATCACAGGGCAAAGACCACAGGGAGGTTCTAACACTCAGCTGGGCACATGCAGAGCTGTTGGGTCGTCCCTGGCTGCTGAGAACAGGAACAGGCAAGTAAGTGCATAAGTGAAACAGCTCTTCGGAGAAAAGGGGAAACCATGCAAACAAACACACAACCAATGCCAGCTTATCTGCTCAGGAGCAACCTCATTTTCATGAGGTTTATGTTCCAGGAGCTGAGGACAGGACCATATCTGCAGTGACAAACAGGACATGAGTCGTTCCCCAAGTAAGCAGCCTGTTAGGAGTTTCCACAACAAGAATGAAGGTGTCTGAGAAAAACAGATTGTACATTTCTCCCCAACTTGTTTCTCAGTGGGGACAGAGAACTGCTCTCAACCAGGAGCAGCTGCCAAGAGTGTTATCAAGGGACACGGCAGCAGAGGAATTGGCTTTATCCTGCTGCTCACTTTGCCACCCTGTGGATCTTCAGAGGACTTTCACTGTCACAACGTGCCTCAGGAGCACAACACATTGCTGAACAGGCAGGGTGCTCTAGCACATCTGCACACAGCTCTTCTCACAGGCATGCAGAGGAGCTAAACCAGCAGCAGAATCAGAGCCTGAAGTGTGAGCCAAGGCAAACTCAGCCTCCTAAACCCACAGCCTCAAGGCCCCTTCTGGTCTCTGCAACTTCTGTGCCAGCAGAGGGGACAGTCTTTCTCTTGCAGTCTTGCTCTGGAAGATTCAAGGCTCCTGTTTTCCTTATGTCTAACTTGGATTCCCTCATCTTCAGGGCCATGCTCACTGCCACCCACAGCTGGCATCCAGGCTCTATCCCCTTCCTCACCACCCCTCCAAGCTGAACTGCCTCAGTTCCTTTCATGCCTCGCTCATCCCTGCTTGCTCCCAGGCTGCCACAGGCAACCAGAGGTCGCCGCTGGTCAGGGGTCAGTGACAGGGTTAGGGCCACCCCAGACCCCTAACTCCACATAACACCAGGCTGGCTCAGTCACAGGTTCTTGGAGCCCTCAGCCAAGCACTGTTCCCTCACAGCCCAGTGCTCCTGCCTGGGTGCACCACTGGCAGCTGCCTCTGCAGGATTACACAGGATTTACTTCCACATTATGTGTCCTCTGCTGCAGTCACGGCTCCCCTCCACCCCAGTGGCGGAGGTTATGTGTTTCACAGAGCCAGTAAGGAAGTGTTCTCTAAGGTCCAGGACTCTCACTGCATTCCTGCAGTGGCATTAGCTACACTTCATTAGTTTTTCAACCAGTTTTGAACCCATCTGCCTGCTCCTGGGAACAGCAAAAGCCACAAGACAACAGATGTTCTGCTTTCTCTGATAAATTCTCAGATTAGAGGTTTCACAAGTAATCCGGCACTGTGTGCTCATTGCCTCAACCACACCAAACCAGTTTATTTCTGGCTGCCAGGAACTGCCCTCTCCTGCTAAGACTGAGCACAGGCACAGCTCAGTTAATTTAGGCATTTTGCCAAGACACCTGAGCAATGGTTTGCTACTCCCTGAGGGAGAAAAATCCATGATCCACAAAACACCCTCAATATGGAACACGCCCAGAGCAGCAGCTCAGGGTGCAGCTGCTGTGTGAGCTGCAGCTGTGTCCAGGGTGGGGGAATGGCTGGCACCTGGCACCCACCCTGAGCCTACCACAGGGCACAGGGACACAGACTGTGAGGGTGCAAAAGCCTGGAGATGCCTTTGTTCAGGGAATGCAATTCCCAGAGCAGCACCAGACCATTAGCAAGGCAAGAAAGAGTGGGCATCTCCTCCAGGAACATAGGCTCATGCAGGATATACCTGGAGTAACAAAACTGACCTCCTCTCAAATTATTTAATTCTAAATGTTTAGACTATTTTACCACCCATCCTACCCATCCTTCAAGTCTCCAGCAAACTGAAGGTATGGCAGAAAAACAAGCCTGGAAAGGAAACTGTTCAAATAAAAAACACCACCAAGATTAAGTCACTTCCACAGATAACACCAACAAACCACGTCCAACATCAGTCTGATCTGAAGTGGCAAGATCAAGCATTACCTGCTACAACTGCTTGTCCCAACTGATGTGTGTTGGCCCTGCCAAGACGCTCCTAAACAAACTGTCCTGCCAAGCGCAGGCAGCAGAGGAAACACACAACATGTTCCAGGAGTGGCAGCTGTTCCTAGACAGCACATTTCAAGCCAAATTAAAACCCTGAGCCAAGGGAGTGTTGCAACTCCACCAGGAGTCACAGGCAGGGTTCAAGGAGCCCAACTTTCCAAATACCTACAGAATTACCCATTTCAAGATGCCCGTGTCCCTTCTGTTAGCAGCTTTCCATAAGCAAACAAACTCCAAGCTATCCAAGGCACTTTGCCTGCTAAAGGCTGCTGAAAAACACAGTTGGGCAAGGAACTGAGTTTAAAGCTCTGGAAGCACCTGTTCCCCTCATATCCCAACTCCCCTCATCATGACTTTTCAATAAAAACCAGGCAAGAGCACACGCTGTGCTTTGCACAGATAGTCTTCTGATTGCTGTAAAGGATATATACAAGTGTGGATATAAATGCCTGCAAATTTTATTGCAATAACAGCCCTTAACCATATCAGAAATTAAAGGGAACACAATGAAGTAATACAAGAGAGTTGCACTGGAGTGAGAATGCAAAGTTGAATACAGGAATTAGACTGCTTTAACTTTGCATCCAAAAGCAGTGAAGAAGTTTACATTTTGCCTAAGTTTTTGCTAACTATATTTAGATCTGAACACACTTACTCTTCCCCCATGATTTGGCAGTGGGGCAGGGGGAATTAAGTCTTGAATTTAAACCATCTGAATTCGGCAACATGAAGTTTAGTCTGCAACTCCACTGAGGTAATTGCTTATCTACATCACTGTCTTACAGTCCTCCACTTTGTCCAACAAGGAGATTGCACAATACATTCTTCACAGGAAAATATTTACAAAGAAAATTTAAAATATTGTTGAAGCAATTTAACAATAGATCTTTCCTAAAAACCTGCTAATGCATATCTAGCAATTTTTGTTTGAGATCCTACACTCAGTGTAATTAAAATAGCATTTGAAACATTCCAACAGGAATCACATTGCACAGAAGAAGCAATTTGCTTCTCTAACATTTTTGCACACTCACTCAGAGCCTATGCCTTTAGTGCACAAGCCCACAATGCCAAGCCTCTACACAGGTACCTAATAAATGCTATGGAACAAAGTTCTTTGGAATGAGGACAAGCATCTCAGTCTCTACGCTGTAATGATGTAAGGCTTCTTGCAGCTTTATTTGCTTGGTCAGTGAAAGCCAGAGGAAGTGCCATCCATTTCCATGCTTGGTCTGGAGGTGGTATCCAGCTCTCTCAGGTGTCCACTGCAGTTTCAGACAGGCAGATTGGTGACAAATCAGTTTCGGGTCAGTCCAGGCCCTTCTGGAAGGAGGGAGGCAAAGAAAGTCTTGAAAAAAACCCACGCCGTGCTCATGAGTGAAGGGTTGGCCTGCTGCAGTTCTTGGAAAGCCTGTCCCTCATCAGGCGGTGTCTCAGACTCATTTGTTCTGCCTCTATTTTCCCCCTGACAAAATAAAGCATATTTGGTAAAGGAGAATTTCAGAAATGCATTAGAAAAATCAGGCATCAAACTGTGTGTTTTTGTTGCCCAAATGTCACTGAATATAAAATTTTTCAAGCAGCCCCAGATACAAAGTCAAAAACCCAAGCTGCACATTGGCAGTACTGGTTAACTCACACTGGTGTTCAAGAACACTGTTCAGGACAGCCATCAAGCACCAGATCAGGTGAATTATGTTATTTACAGCTAATTAACTTTCATTGACATCAGAACTGTCAGCTTGAAATCAAAGACTCAAACTGGTTCTAGACCCAAATCCTACAGAGGTGTAGCCTGAACCCTGCCCTCAGTTTCAGCCTGTGACAGACCACTCCCCATTACAACTTTCTGAAGGACAGAAGCAGCTAATGGATAACATTCAGCCTGAAATATTTTGTAGAAGAAAGGAATTTGCTACACCAGTGGAGGACTCAGGTGGCAATTATCCCCCCATGGAAGACAGTATCTTATAGAAATGTCAAGAAAAGGTTTTTTCTACTACACATAGTTATTAAACCAAAAGCAAACAGAGTTTCATGGTTTAAAAATATAGCAAGGCAATACCTGTAAGTTATTGTTCTGGTCCTGGTTTAGAGCAGCTTGAGGAGGAACATTGCCTGGGAAGGGCTGAACTGGTCTTCGTCTAAATGGGAACCATCCAGCATGGTGCCTGGAGAATGCAACAGGTTCATTAATTAATTAATGCTGTTTCAACATTACTCATCCTGTTACACAACAGCTGCACATCTGACTGCTCAGAGCTGCTGGCAACTAGCAAACAGTAAAATTTAGGGACTTCCAGTGGAACAATTAACCTTCACTCTCCAAGTCTACATAGATGTTGGAAGAGCTGCTCCAGTTTTAACTCCTAGACCTACAGTTCAGAGACCTAAGTCTCTTGTTCCATGCATGATCAAAGAATCTTGGAGGACAGACTTTCTCAGGTAAGACTGTTGCTGTAGAGCCAGGAACTGAGAGATGCAGCAACATCAAATCCAGCGAAAGAATGAATTATTTATTAATTTTACAATCACTTTTATATAGTCTAGTTCCATAAAGCAATTGGACAACATTCACACACCTCCTAGGGTGATTGGTTCAGGTTCTATCACATCCACAGTAAAACATTTCTCAGTGTACCATAAACAGAACTTAGCAAAACACCAGATGTGACTATCGTCTGGGTAAACCATCTTACTGTTTTCATATCCTGCATGAGAAAGGAGAGGTTCTCAAAGAATTAATGCAAGAAGCTGGAAAATTCATCTGCTAGCAGCATTTTGGTATCCACATAAGACATCCCAAGCATGGCAGCTGAGGGTCTATTACCATTACTGTGTGTTTATCCTAATTATATCCCCCCACACAGAGAGGTTCAAAGGCAGTTCAGGACACTCCCTTCAGTTCTGCCTGGTCTGCTCTCCAGAGGGGCAACACAGCAGAAAAACTGTACGGATGCATGACTGAAACAGCAAGTGTGAGACCCCATTCCCAGACTTCAACCACTTGTTTCCCAACAAGAAACTGTCATTTTCTACACTGAACCTACAGGTCTGTCTGCTCTATGCTGCTGAGTTGCTGGAGCTGTACAACAGGGGTTACTCTGGTTTCAAGTAGTTTTCTGAAATAGAAAGAGAGCCACACCAGAAACTGCAAAACCCCAGTGAGATCAGCCACATTCTTCATCTAATCCAGGCATAGGCATAAATATCTTTTTTCTAAACACTGAGTTATACCAGAATATAGAGGAGTGTTTGCCCTTTCCAGGTCCAAGAGTCCTATGAAGCTCAACTGCCAGGGAGCTGAGTACAGCACAGAAGTCAGTACTTCAGTGAAACCCTTCTGAACAGCAAATATTAACATCATACACTTACAGATACATCAGAATAGTGCCACCCATAACGAGGAGGAGTCTGCTGATACTGGAGTAGAAATAGACCATGTTGACAAAAACATATAACAGTGTTGCTGAGTAGAGCCAGTCCAACCAGTCTCGATTGCCACCCTCCTCATCTTCCTCCATGAGGGCCCCTCCTTGGGCATTCATCCTCAAGTTCTGGTCAGCCACTGCATTAACCTGAGCAGCAACATTCTGGTTTCCAGGCTGGTTTTGGGCAGGAAATGGGTCTGGGAGAGGAGCTGGAGGTGTCACTGGTGCCACTGGTATCTCCTGAGAACGCTGTGCATGGGATGGGTCAGAAGATGCAGCAGTAGAAGCCAAGCTGGAAGCAGAGAACAAAGTACACAATGAGGCTCAGTCAAATCCTTTCACACTTCACACGGGCCCTGAAAATCTGTCTACGAGTTAGATGACTTACAAGTAGAAAGCATCAAGTTTAGATGCTATAAAAGGGTTAAAAAGTTTTAGTTCTACCTGTAACAGTTGTATAGTGACTTCAACAAGTCGAACCAGGCACCTTCCCCTTTATGAACAATAATGTCCATACTTAAAAAACCATTTAGAGCAATCTGCAGATAGTGTAGAAGCCTTCTGCAAGTCTCAGCTTGACCTGTGACTGATTTCCAGTCAGTGCTGTGTGCTACTCTGACCAGTCAAAAAAAGAGCAAAGGCCCATCAGCAGGATCAGATTTACTCTAGAAACACCTGCCCTCCCAATGGAGAGTCAGATATGCAACAGGCAAGATTCAGAACCACTGGCCTGAACAGCAACAGAGCAGCACAGTATGGGGTACACTCCCACAACATTCAGCACAAGTTAGGATGAAAAAGTCTCCAAGCACCATCGAAAGACGAAGAATTGCCAGGAGCTCTCAGATTTCTTGTATTACAGTTTCTACTTCCTACTGGCAGCTTGGAATAGAACACTTACTATTGCATGTAATACTGTCTTGCATAAATCTGCTGGAACCAGGACATCTGAAGCATGCTGTAGGTTGTGTAAGCAGAGAAGCCAGGAGCCACGCTCTGGAAGGGACGTTGAGTTGTTTCCAGCCTTGGTCAAAATTTGAACACATTCATTAGCAAACAGTGGACAAACAGCAAGAGTAATTTATTACAGAACAATGTATATAGTTTCTGCCATTTTGTGCACCCAAATACAAAATTAATTCTTCCTTCCAGATTATTAAAGACGCCCCTTTACTCGCACAAATAAAGAGAAGATTTTCAACTAACAGAGCAGTGCATCTTCCTTTAGATGCCACATCCTTGGAAGTGTTAAGGCCAGGTTGGACAGAGCAACCTGATCTAGTGGAAGGCATCCCTCATGGCAGAGGGCTGGACTAGATGGCCTTTAAGGTTCCCTTCCAATCCAAATTATTCTAAATCCACTAAAGCTTTTATATAAAACCTCACCATATTTGGCCCATGTTCTATGGACATATGACAGTATATGTGGTATAAGGAGCTGGCATCAAGCACAAACATATCATTTAAAAAATATTAAAGATGTACATAAAATTGAATTTACCCATTACTGGCTTCTGCTGACGAGTGACCACCTGAAGAGCTCCTCGATCTTCCACCATTTGAGGAAGACACAGTTGATTCCTGCCTGGCTTCTGATGGTAGCTTGTGCTGATCAGCTTTAACCTACAGACAGCAATGCAGCCAGTGAGGCTCACTCAGGAACACACTTCACACACACTTTATGCAAAAAGGTTGCACTCCACAGAATATGCCCTTGTTTTAACACCTAGTCCTGCACAGCACCTCTCAGTGCTGCCCCTGCTGTTGGGCACCATGCCAGAACCACCTCTATCAGTAAAGGTCCTGGAACAAAATGACTTGGATGCAAAACTGATTTGATGCTACTCTTCCCTTTCACAAGATCTATACTGTATTTGTTACTTATGCACACATTCAGCGTCCATCTGGTTATAAAAATAAAAAAGACACTTTGGCTTTTTTCTATGGCAGATTTGTACTGCTTGCACAAACTGCTGCACACGGAGTTCAAGAGCTGTCCTGTGGTGATACATCTGCCTAACATCCAGCCAAAGCTGGCTCACATCTAGCAACCACCAGGCATGGGTAGGGTTCACTCACATTGCCTACAACGGGCAACAGGAGCACACCTCTAGAAACCTTTGCCCAGCCACTGTAAAGAAAGAGTGGGTTTTGGCCATTTGTACTTCAGACCAGTCCATGCCAAGCTCAAGCACTAAGGCTGAGCCTGTAGAGAGGAAGCCAAAGATGAGTCATTAATGGGAGCAGTTAAGTGTCTGCAGCTCTCAGCCTTCTTCCCTCCCCACACAGATCAGAACCACTTCCCTCTGCTTCTCTCTTCTGACCACAAGCTCAATCTGTCCAAGAGTGCCTGGGATATGACAAGTCATATTCTATTTAATAAAACTGAATTTACCAGAAAGGATTTCTCCCCTGACCAGCAGGTCACAACTAGACCTGATATTTTTTAACAGATGCCATGAGATTCTTTACTGATGAACTGGAGAGGCAATTGGTTTACTCAGCTTAATCCAAATACATTCTCACATTCCCAAACAAATTATCACAAAGGACTACTGCTGTTGCACTAACAGGGAAAACCTGCAGTAACAGGGAACTTTAAAACGGACATCCAACACTTCTCATTTTTAGTTACAAGCCTGAGATTCAGAATTAACTTAAGTCTAATTACCTCTGATTTGGTTTCTTGCATATTTGCAGGAGTCTTGAAGTTGTATACCAAATGAAGAGCATGCAGCTCCCCATGCTGAAATATAAGGGAAGATCTGTTAAAAAAAAAAAATCACTTCTCTGGATATATTTCAGCACATCATAAAAGATACTTTTTTATACCTTTGGCAACAATTCTCCCAGACAGTGGTGATCAAGCAGCAGCTTCCCAGAATAAATCAGTTTTTGGTCCTCTTCAGGCTTTGAAGAAAGAAACAAAGAAGAGGATTATTTGCTCTGCCAAGCACTAACCAACACAACTTACAGCTGATGCAGAGAGGCATGGAGCTGGAAGCAGCCCACACACTAAGGTGCAGAGGGAATTGTGCACATCTAAATTCAGCTGAAGGGATGAGAACAACTGAATGCCCAAGTGTGATACTACTGAGGTCCAAACCTGCAGAAGAATACAAAGTCCCTTGGGCAAAGAACTTGGTTACATGCTGTCTCTTGTACAGTCCCAACAAAAACATTTGTGTTTCTTAGAAACTGAGGTTTGGATTTCCATCTAATCTGATCAGCACCAGAGATGGTGTCAAGTAAATCTGTTACACCACATCCGATGGGACCCAGCAGCTCTTCATCGGGAGCTGTTCCACAGCAGCTGGTGGAAGCACATGGAGCCTGTTTCTGGGTAATCACCACACTCCCAGGGAAAGCATGGCAAAAGCATGGGAATCAGGCTCCTTCTCCCAGGCAACTAGTGACAGCACAAGGGGAAACAGCCTTAAGTTTGCAGGGCAGCCTCTGGTAGGATATTATGAAAAATTTCTTCACTGAAGGAATGGTTAAGCATTGGAATGGGCTACCCAGAGAAATGGTGGAGTCACTATCCCTGGAACTCTTCGAAAAATGAGTATAGACATGACATTTCACCATGCAGTTTAGTAGGGATAGCAGCATTTAGTCCAAGGTTGAACTTGATGATCTTGGAGGTCTTTTCCAAGTTTATCGATTCCGTGAAGGCCACACACCCTCCCTCGGGAGCACTGCCCGTGGGCGCGGCGGGACACAGAGCGCAGCTGCTCCAGCAGCACTCACGCGTCAGCGCTCGTGTCCGGCGGCCCGGGGGGAAGTCACACTTCTGCATTTCAACCCCACAAGCCCCGGCACCCCGCGCACAGCGCTGCGCCTCGCGTTCAGCCGCAACGCGCCCTCAAACCCCCAGGAAGGGCCTCGCCCGCCCGCTGCCCGGCTGGGTGCGGTGCCCGGGCGCTGCTCCCCGGCACAGCCCGGTGCCAGCGGGCTCCCGCGGGCGCTGACGTCCCCACACACCTGCAGGACGCGCCGTCCCGGGACGGCGGTTAATGATTAACCGCGGCCGGGCCACAAACGAGTCCCAAAATAGCCCCAAGCGCGGCTGACGCAACCGGGACACCTCGGGGAGCAGGTGCCGGTCCCGGAGCCCCGCGAGAGCCCCACGGCAGCCGCCGCCGCCGCTGCCCCGCGGGGACTCAGCCCCCACCACCCATCCACCCGCCCGGCGAGGCCGCCCCGCGGGGACTCAGCCCCCACCACCCATCCACCCGCCCGGCGAGGCCGCCAGCAGGGACCCGCCCGGCGGGGCTGCGGGAAGAGGGGATGGCGCACTCACCGGCGCGTCGGGCAGGAGCCGGCGCAGCTCGGTCTTGAGCCGGCGCACGGTCCAGGCGGGCTCGGCGCGGAGCCGGAGGTCGCGGTGCCGCTGCGCGGGGCTCCGGACCAGCAGCGACAGCGGCTCCTCCATGGCGAGCGCGAGGCGGGCGGCGATTGCAAAACCTTCCCCGCGAGGCTTTTATAGGGGCCCGCCCCGCCGCAGGGCCGCGGTGGCTGCGGCTGATTGGCCGCGACGGGGACAGGGGCGGGGGCCGCCACGTGGGCCAATGGGACGGGGCCTCGCGTGCGGCGCCGTGGGGAAACGGAGGCGCTGATTGGGCGGTGCCGGTGAGGGGCGGGGCTGTGCCGGCACCGCGGCGACCGTGACCCGCCCCGCCCCGCCCGGGCCGTGAGGGGCGGAGGCCATCGCCGGGCGGGTACCGCTGCTGTCCCTCCCTCCCTCTCTCCACCGCATCACCCCGGGCATCGACGCCGCTCTTAGGGGTTCTTTGCTTCGCCTTCCCTCTCCCCTCCGCCCACTGGAGCAGCACAGCTCCGTGGAGCCCTGCACGTGCTGCATCCACAGCCCGATCCAGGTGAAACATCCCCTTTTTTCCTGTGGTTGTTTTCCCGGACTTGTGTAGCTACCTCAGCACGTTTGCTGCGGGCTTTGTGGGTACAGGACAAACCATAGTTGTGGGTGGAGCTAAAAGAAGTGTGCAGAGATGCTGGGGAAAGTTAATAATTCATGAAATTTTTACTGACAAAAAAAAAAAAGCCATAAAAATGTGGACCAGCAGCTTCTGAGTGCTCCTCCTCATGCCCATCTTCCTATGAGATGCGATCCAGCACCTAAAAAACCCGTGGTAATGATCCTGATGCACCAGGAGGGGGTTTTCCCGTCCTTCAAAACAAAACCGTAGGAACTTGAGACGTCGGATTTATCTCTCGGCACCAGGTATTTACTCTGCCTGTTTCAGGAGCTGCTCAGTATTCCTTGGCAGCCAGACCTGTTGCCCAAAGGCACGGATGAGTCTGCAGCCAAGACCGGATTTTGCAACCAGCACACACGCTCTGCCAACGGGGATGCATCACCCCGCGGAGATGAGCCGAGCCAAAGGGCAGCGCTGCCGGGGGAGCCGGCAAAACAAAATCGTGGAGAAATGAGCTGAGCCTGGCTCTGGTCCGGCGAACCCTCTGCAGCTGCCAGGGTACGTCCTTGTGAGGGTGGAGAATTCCATCGGAGCCCGTTCCTCTGTCCCGTCCCACAGCGAGCACTGGGGCTGCGCTCCTGCCTGCTCTGTCCTTGCTGTCCCTGGAAGGGCTCAAAGCCCAGGCGGGCTCTTCCTCCCCGACCTCTGCTCTGTGTCCCACCAACGCAAGGAGACACTGCCAGAGCTATTTGCTGCTCTTGCTCCATCAGCACAGACCGTGATCCCTGTCCATCAGCTCCTAATGGCAGTGGGGAAAGACAAACACAGTGTCCAGGGCCACCCTTGCCGTTGTTCCCCATTAAGGTCAAGGTGGCTTTGCTGCTTGATTGGTTGCAGTCTTTGCTCAGAGCACCAAGAGAGCTGCCGTGAGTGGCAGGGACGGGGTAAGGCTGTGCAGGTGTTGGAGTGAAACCAGGATCTCGGACTCTATGTGTTTTATCTGGGACTCCCTGTGCTGTTGCTGGCCTGTGGACCAGCTGAGCAGCTGTAGCCACAATGCTGATCCTGCCTCGAGCTCCAGCTCCTGTGTTTCTCCTTCGTCACAGACAAGAGGGGCAGAACTCAACTGAGCTGCTCTCTGCCCATTCCTTGTCTGAGCCATTGCTGGGAAAAATGCCTGCTCACTGGGCAAACTTGCCTGAATCCAGCACTGACCTGGCTTGGAGCAGGGGCTGGAGGAACGACCTCCTGAGGCACCTGAGTGCTAAACCTCAGCAGCTCTCCTCCATGTCTGGGGGTGCTGGACCCCCCAGAGAGCCAGGCCCTTGCTGCCCTCACCCACAGCAGCCAAGAACTGGTGGATCTGAAGTCAGTGGACACATCCCAACATCAGGTAGCACATGCTCCAGTTCCAGAGGCTGATTCAGAGCTCCTGAGACTGAGGCAAAACAAACACTTGCCCTGATACTGTCTGCTTAGCTTAGCTGACTCTGTGGCAGCAGATAAGGGGCCACAGCACAAACCAGAAGGTGTGACCAGCACATCACCCCACTGTCCTGCTGAACAATTAACTTCGATTTACCGAAATTGGAGATGAAGGGCTGCAAGCTGCTTTTGTCACCTGCGTAAATATTAACCACGGTGTAAATCAGGATTATCTCTCTGACCTCAACACAATTACTGTGTTAAAAACAAAACAAAACAAAACTGGAGGGGCTGAGCGGGGTATTGCTGATGAGTTTACAGCTCTGTTTGTGGTCAGGCTGGTTTTCATGGCGTGGCAATCACTCAGCACAGCAGGAAGAGCCGGCAGAGAATTTGCCAGTACATGAGGAGATGCCCCACAGTCTCTCAGCCTGGCGTGCTCCTTTGCTCACCCAGGCACAGTGACACAGGGGATGAGCCTGCCAGGAGACACAGTTCAGCTATGCAGGCCTGGTGCTGTGGGGATGCCAGGGTGTGATGCAATTTTGTCCTGTCCAAAGGTTGCTCCCTGGGCCAGGATAGGGCAAGGATCAAACGGCAATAGAATCCAGACAAGCAAAGGTGATTCTCCGGGCTTGGTTTGATATGTTCATTCTGTCAGAAGCACTGTGCTCGTTAGGTGTCTGGCTTTAAAAACTGTTTCATGATGCTGCTGTCATGGCCCCTTTGGCTCCAAGGTTCCTCAGAATCCATGAACAAGAATCCGGTCTTGTTCAGGCGCTGGGGCTGGTGACCCTGGTGCTGGCAGGCAGGGAGCTCACAGCGTGCTCTGGCATCGCTGGCAGAGCTGCACCACAGCAGGGGTGCAGGAAAGGGGCTCTCTGGCTGTCCCTGAGTGTTTCTGTGCCCGAGCGAGCCAATTCTGCCAGAGACACATCCCAAGGGCATCACCTGTGGACACAGCTCTCCAGCACCGAGGTGTGCTCTAGCTGCATGTCCTGGCAGCGTGGTGCTGGGACAGGCACAGAGAGGCTTTGCCACACACCTGGTGAACTTGGGCAGTTTCCCTCCACTCCTTCAGCTGTTCCACTGCTCAGTAAAGCAAATCATCCCCGAAACAATGAACCTTCCCTGGCCCACACTGCTCCGGGGCAGCATGAAACTTCCCTGCCAGACAAGGGAGAAAAATCAGAACGAACGTGTAACCAGGAGGTGTGAAACGCGGGGCACAGCTGGAAAACATCCCCTGCTACCAGGGGTGTCTCTGCCAAAGGCCACCAAACCGGCGGCATCGGTAGCCTCCCACCAGCATGGGGAAATTCCCGGGATATTCCCGGGCGGGGCCGAGGCTTCCACCGGTGACACTCGCCGGGATTCCGTGCGGATGCTGGCTGCGTGCCGGAGCCCGGTGTCCCCAGAGAGGGGCCGCTGTTGGGTTTAATGTGTCGCTAATGAGGTTCCTGACAGCGATGGGATGCCCGAGGTTACCGGCGCGGTGCCCGGTGCCGTCCCGGCGCGGCGGCGGCCCGACGGGGAGCGGGGCCGTGCTCGGGTGGAGCGACGGGGCCGACGTGGAGGGGATCGGGATGGGGCCGGGGATGGGGACAGGGATGAGGATGAGGATGAGGATGAGGATGAGGATGAGGATGAGGGTCCTGCCGCCCGTCCCCACCCCCGTTACCACGGCGACGTTGTCAGCAGCCGCCCGGCCACGCCCCCCGCCCCGCCTGGGCCAATGGCGC
>VZTE01005256.1:3913130-3931456 GCA_013397775.1 Eulacestoma nigropectus | reverse complement strand
GGCGTCCCGCCACCGTGGGCTCTGCCGGGCCGCGGGCTCGCTCGGCGCGGCCGCGGGAACGCCGCGGCGGAGCGCTCGCCAGATGCGCAGGGCGCCGGTGCGCCGTTCCTGCAGCCCCGGTGTGCGGGGTGGCCCCGCCGGTGCGGCTGTGCGGGGTGTGCGGTCACCCCGGGGACACACCTCGCCCAGATGTGCATTCACCCAGATGTGCGTGCTCGCCAAGGCATGAGCATCCCCGGCTATGCCATCACCCAGATGGGCACCCCCAGCAAGGGACGAGCCCCTGTCGTGCATCCAGATGTGCACACCTGCATGACTGTGCGCTCGCCCGGTTGTGGTCTCCCCCAGACGTGTGTGCTTATCCAGATATGTGCTCACCTGGCACACCCTTGTCCAGATGTGTGCCCTCACCCAGCTATGCACCATTATCCACCTGTGCCTACCCAGCCATCCCTGTGCTCACCCAGATGTGTGCACTCCCTTTCTGCACCCTTATCCAGCTGTGCACTCGCCCAGCAGTGCCATTGTCTACTCGGGACCCCCGGCATGGTGCAGGGTGCCCTCTTTCCCAGGACGTGGTGGCCACCGCCTGCCCCGACAGCCGGGGTGTGACCCCCGCGGGCAGCGCGATCCTCGCAGTGTTCCTCAGCCTGTTCTTAATTGGCTTCCCCTTCGTCGTGACGGAAGGAGGCATTAATTAGCGCTGTTGCTCACCAGGTGCTACGGCAGCGCCCGTGTCGCAGGGAAGGGCCTCCCGGCAGCGCGGAGTCTGCCGCGGCTGGTGTTTCGGCCACAGGGTCCTTCCTCTGTCGCAGGGCCACCTCTCTGCCCCAGCACTTCAGTGTTTGGGCAGGAAAACGGCTTCGCTCCTTTTACTTTATTTTGGGACGGGCTCTTCCCGACTGGCGCTGCTGCCTTGGTGCTGCCGGGCTCCGGAGCCGGCAGCACCAAGGCTCTGCCTGCCCTGGGGCAGCTCAGTGCAGTGCCCTGCCTGCATCGGTCCTGCTGGCCAGAGCCAGCCCTACCCAGAGTCACCCTCTTCCTCCTCTTCCTTCTCTTCCTCGTCCTCCTCTGCAGTTCGACGCTGAATTTCGCCGCTTCGCCATGAAGCGCTCCGGTGCCGGCAGCTTCCAGGACTTCTACCAGCTTCTGCAGACAGTGCACCAGATCCCGCGAGTGGACGTGCTCCTGGGCTACACGGACATCCACGGCGACCTCCTGCCCATCAACAACGACGACAACTACCACAAAGCCCTGTCCTCTGCTAACCCCCTCCTCAGGGTCATCATCCAGAAGAAGGGTAAGCAGGGCACTGGATCCGTCCTCCTGTCAAGAGAGATGAGCCACATCCCGCGGTACTGCTGGTTCCACCTTTGGACTGTGCCAGTGGGGGCATGGCTGGTCACATACCCTCTAGCCACTGCTTTGGTGGATGGATGTGGAGATGGTGGCACTGGGAGGCTCCCAGAACCCTGCCAGGGCTGTGGCACCCACATGGGCTCTCCCTGACAGCCAAGGGCACCCGACCCAGCCCAGCCCTGTGCGACCTGGTGAGCAAAGGCAGATCCTTGCAATTCACCCCTTTGAAGTCGTGTTTTCCAGCCAAGCTTGCGTGGGCTCCCAGATAACACCCGTGTTACTCCCGTGAGCGCTGCGCCAGCAACCCCATCCAGCTCCCTGCCCTGAGGAGGCAACAGCCATCATTTTGGCAGAGCTCTCAGGGTGCTGGGTGCTGCTGGATTTCTGGTGTTGGGAAGAGGCTTGGTGCCTCCCTGGCAGACCAGGGGCTTGCCCTGACCTTAGTGGCGTATTCCCAGGGAACCACTTCCTTGCACAGGTACACCTGATAACATCCTGATAGCGGAGTCTTGTCGAGGATGAAAGCCTCCAAGTGACAAACACTCCCAGTATTTCTCCTGTTTGCAGGGAAAACAAGCCCATCCCCTTCCACTCGGTTTAGTAGCACTGAGGTTTTCTCTTTTGTAGCACCATCAGTCAGCAGTTCACAGAGCCAGAGTCTGACCCAGAGCCACAGTTTTCCCGGCACAGCATCCAGAGCAAGTCTGTGTTTCCAGCTCATGTTAGTGGTATGAAGTCTCTGGGTGAGGGGTGATGCCGATGGCCAGCCCTGGCTGCTGTGCCACTTTTCCTGGGCTTTTGCATCAGGGTGGTGTGGGATTCCCCGGACATGTGTTTCCTCTGGGGGCTGGCAGCAGTGATCCAGGCTTCTGGAGCCCGTGGTGTGCTCAAGGGCTGTCGCTGCCAGCGCCGAACCATCCCCTGTTCCTAGCCCAATGCTTGGACCCAGACTGTGATGTGGAGAGCTGGTGCAGGGGTGGGTGTGCCAGGGCTGCCGCGGGACCATCGCTCCTGCTCCCAAGAGCCACCCTGTCTGCTGCTTGAAAAGCCTGTGAAGGCCCATGGCTGGCTGTGCCAAGACAGCACAGTGTGGAGAGGGAGCAGGCAGAGCCTGGCTCCGTGGGCAGCATGATAAGGAAGGCGAGCAGGCAGCACCAGGGAGCCCCAGCACCCAGCTGTGCCCGCAGGAGAGGGGCCGCGGGGCCGGCAGCGCCACTGGGAGGTGTGCAGAGAGGCCAGGAGCAAGTCCTGGGTGAATCACAGCTAATTTAAAATGGATCCAGGTCATCCCAAGGCTGGGCTGTCGCTGAACCGGTCTGGGTCGCTGAGGAATGTGGCTGCAGTGCCTCTCACACCGCCGGGTGCAGGGAGCTGTGCACACACACGGGTGTGCTCCCGTCAGTGGGCTCCGCAGCAGCCAGTCCTGCCACAGCGGGGCAAAAAGCAAAGGCTGCAGATGGGCTCCCCTCTGTGCCATCACCCCGTTGGGTGAAGCCATCCCTGTGGGGCAGCCTGGCTGGGACAACAGCACTGCCCCTCCTTGGCTGGGCCAAGGCTCATGGGAAGGGCAGAGGAAAGTGTGGGACATTGCCAGCGCTACCGTCAGGCTCATCCTTGGTGTGCGGGACCTGCCTGGCCCAGCCACCCTGCGCCCCTTGGAGAGGAGCTGTGTGCTGAAATAGCTGTGGGAAAGCCTCCGCCGCCCTTCCCCGAGCTAAAAATATGCCAAGGCTGTGTGTGCAGGGAGATATTTATAAGCCAGGAGCCCTGGCAGGCTGGCTTGGCTAGGGAGAAATCCCATGTTCCCTGGGCCTGGGGATGTCCCCAGCAGCCCTGCAGCTGGAGCAGGGTCCAGATGCTGGTGGGGGACACTGTGGGGAATGTGCTGACCATGGAACATCCAGATCTGGGCTCCCCCATGGAAAGAGATGGAGAGAAACCAGAGAGGAACCACAGGATACTCCCCAGAACCTGGTGGATGAGGCCACAGATGATGGGCTGGAGCTGGGCCCCACAGAGCAGCCCCAGGGCACGGTTCAGAAGGAGAGAGTCAAACCCTGTGTGAAGGTACCTGATGGTGGAATAAGAGACACTGGCACAAATCACAGTCTGGCATATTCAGGGGCCCTGATGATGCTGCAGCCCTGGGATGAATTTCCAGGAGGTGGAGAGTTCCTGGGGGTGGCAGAGTTCTGCAGGACACAGCGGTGGCTATCGCCAGCCCATGCCAGTGACAGCCTTGCGCTAGTGGGGCAGGGGACTCTGGTGCTGTCTCCTGGGGTTGGACTCACACTAAGGGAGTTGGCTGCCACCACAGCACACTCGTGTG
The DNA here is from genome assembly GCA_013397775.1 of Eulacestoma nigropectus. NCBI lineage: Eukaryota > Metazoa > Chordata > Aves > Passeriformes > Eulacestoma > Eulacestoma nigropectus. The sequence continues at coordinate 3,927,768 of VZTE01005256.1, read as the reverse complement.
GGGGGGGGTCCTCTCTCCCCAAACCCAAACTGGGGCATGGCTGCAGCTCCCAGGCCATCAGGGCTGGCAGCTCTAGTGTTAAACTGCAGAGTTTGGCTTAAAGTGTGATTAAGGCTGAATCACTGCCTCGATCCCACTAATCCTGGCCTGTGTACGCTGGGTAATCCCAGGAGATGGGCCCCAGCAGAGACAGGCTGCAGGGAAAGCCAGGCTGATGATCTGGGGAGGAAAAGCCGGTGAGACCTGTGAGCGGGGCCCTTCTCCTGACCGTTGCCCCAGCAGCTGGGGCCAAGGGCACGCGTTCGCATCCCGGGCAGCTGCGGTGCCTGACCTGTGTCCTCCCTTGCTCCCTACAGCAGAGTCTGATGCCAGCGTCTTCGCCTCCAACTCCTTGCAGCGGAAGAAGAAGGGGCTGCTGCGCCCAGCACACTACCGGGCCAAGCCTCACCTCCTCATCGGGATGCCCCAGGACTTCCGCCAGATCTCCTCCATCATCGACGTGGACATCCTGCCCGAGACCCACCGGCGCGTGCGGCTCCACAAGCACGGCTCCGACAAACCGCTGGGCTTCTACATCCGCGACGGCGTCAGCGTGCGCGTGGCCCCGCAGGGCGTCGAGAAGGTGCCCGGCATCTTCATCTCCCGCCTGGTGAAAGGCGGCCTGGCCGAGAGCACGGGGCTGCTGGCGGTGAGCGACGAGATCCTGGAGGTGAATGGCATCGATGTGGCTGGCAAGTCCCTGGACCAAGTGACGGACATGATGGTGGCCAACAGCCACAACCTCATCATCACCGTCAAGCCGGCCAACCAGCGCAACAACGTCATCCGCAGCAGCAAGGCCTCGGGCAGCTCCGGCATGTCCACGGACAGCACCCCCAGCCAGCAGACCCCCAGCCCGGCCTCCCAGTACCTGAGCAACTACAGCACGGCCGAGAGCGACGAGGAGGGCGACCTGGTCATCGAGAGCGACAGTGCGTCCCACTACATCCCTGGGGGCTGCCCCAACGGGGGCCCCGTGGACGGACCCCTCCAGCGGAGCCTGTCCCCGCACAGCTCGCGGGGCTCCCTGCAGTCCCTCGGCAGCCACGACGGCAGCCCTGGCAGGGGCAGCGGACGGGAGGATGGCACCCTCCTCACCCTATAGCTGCAGGGGCCTGTGCCACTCAGTGGCCAGCCGGGTTTCCGCTCATCCGGGCTGGATGTGGACACTGGGGTGATGATGCGGCCAGCGGGCAGGGGTGGAGAGGGGCTGCCCACTGCCCTCTCCCACCCCCTGCGTCCCCGGGAGCCCCATTGTGGCACCCACTCAAGCCGGGCACTGCCCCTCTGAGCCCCCTTGCCTCCTCTTCCAAGCAAGCGGGGGTTTTTAATTGTTTTATTGAAATATGCATCATTAATATATTGCAATGGACAGTAAAACTTTTTCTAGAAAGCACCGCGCTTGTGCCTGGTTCGTGTCACTGCAGGGAGGAGGGGGACAGCGGGTGGGTACCCCAGCCCTGTGCACGTAAGGCAGTGCCTGGGGGCGGTGGCCTTGACCTTGGCACACCCTGTGGCTTTGCTGCTGTGCTGGGTGACCCCACTGAGAGCCATCGTGCCTGTCCCATGCCACATGTCCAGGCTGCTTCGGGCAGCCACCTGGCCTGATGCAATGAGCCTTGCTTGGCCCCCCCATTCCCACCTTGTCCCCGCTGCAGGGCCCTCACTAATGCAGGGGACACTTGGTCTGGCAGCAGCACCTTGGCTGTCACTCAGCCCTGCAAGTGCTGCTGGGGATAGTGCAGCCCCATCGTCTTCAGCCCTAAGCTCAGGACAGGGGGGAGCCACACCTGCCCCTGCTGCTCCTCTGGAGCTCCCAGCACCCTCGGTCCCTCTCCCAAAGTGCCAAGCTGATGGTGGCACTCACTGCTGCCAAGGGCTTGTGGTGGCATTGGCAAGGAGGAAGACCTGCAGCTCTCAGGGTCTGAAAAGTCAGCACCAACTCTCCCTTCAGAGCCTCAGCCAGGCCAGGGCAGGCAGCAAGGGCTGCAGGCACTCATGGCACACAGCCAGGCCCCAGACAGACCAGAGAGTGGATCTGGCAGCAGAGCTGGTTAGCCCAGGCTTGTTTTGGGCAGGGAGGTGCCCGGGGGCTGTGCCCATGGCCCTCAGTCACTCTCATCCAGCCGGCTCAGCCTGGCTGTGGGGTTTGCCCTGAGGAGGCCCCAGGGGCACATGGGGTGATTTCCCAGTTGGCATCTCACCTCCTGCAGCCCTTGAGTGCCAAAATACTCCCCAGCCCTTGGCAGCTGCATCGGCCCCGACATCCCAGGGCACTGCAGTGTGCCAGGTGGCACGGGCAGGGCTGGAATACTCCACGATATCCCCACCCCACAAAATCCTGCCCAGGATGGAGCAAGCCCTGCAATAAGGCAGCTGCTTGGGGGATCCGTGCACAGTATCCCCACCCTGTGCAGCAAGAGGAGACAGAGCAAAGGCACAAACTGCAACAAGGGAAAACTTGATGGGATTTCAGGGGAAAAAGTGTTCCCCCTGAGGCTGGCACTGTTGGGAGACAGAGCCCCAGCAAGGTGATGAGGGCAACCCCATCCCTGGAGATCCTCTTAATCCAAGCTGTGGCACCACACCTCTGCTGAGCAGGAGATAGACCAAGCCCCCCAGCAATCCCTTACAGCTTAAATTTTTCTTTGCTTCATGCAGCAGGATCCCTGCAAAGGTCTGCACAGGTTCCTGCATGGCATCTGCAGGTAAGGCAGCAGAGAGCTCACCTCCATGATGGCACCTGCCCAGCCCTGTCCTGCCAGCCTGTGGATGGAGATCCATCAGGATTTTGCACATTCTCCACTCCATGTCCACCACCATGTCCCAGCACCCAGCCCTGTGAAACCCACGGCTCATCCCCTGCCTGCACTGTGCCAGTGCTGCTGGTTGCTGCTGCCCACACCACTCCTCACGCCCTGCTGGGCCCACTGGGAGCTGCACACACGCTGCAAGATGGAAATGATGATTTATTGGAGTATCTCCTGCCCCACAGACAACAAAGGCTTCTCCAGACATCCCACCAGACCCTCCTGACAGCCCAGCCCTTCCCTGGGCAGAAAACATTGAAGCTCTGTGCCTCTTCCTTGTCCCCAAGCTGTCCCCCGAGGTGCTCAGGGTGAGCCATGGCCATGGTCCAGCTCAGGAGAAAGAGGGTGACAAGGAACACTACAGGCAGCAGCACAAGAGACCTCCTAGCAGTTCTAGAAGTAGGAAAAAAAGAGAAAGCAAGAGGTGATGCCACAGATCCAGAGCAGAGAGCTCATTTGTGAGAAGTCAAGCAGCAGAGACAACTGTTGTGCAGACCACTGAGCAGGGCCTTTATTAAGGCATCTCCCTCCCTTTTCTGTGGTCAAGACACAGTACTGAAAAGTGAGCAAGAGATGCCAGCTGCATACTGGACACTGTATCAGCACCTGAATGGGCCCAGGGTCTGGAACTTGGCTTCCTCCCCTTCCCTTCCAAACTGATGTCCATTCCTGCCCAGCAATGAAGGATGTTCAGGCAGAGCAGCACAGCACACCTGGCCCCACCAGCTCAGGAGTCCAACTTGATGAAAACCTTGGGCCTTGAGAAAATTTTGATTGCCTCTTCTATCTGGGAGAGCTTCCTCTCGAGCTCTACCCGCCTCTTCTGCATCTTGAGGCTGTCTCCACGCATTGGCAGCAGAACCAGATCCTTTATCAGCTGCTCCTGGCCTGTGAAAAGAGAAAAAACCAAGTTGTGTTAAGTTGGAGAGCAAAAAAATCCATCCCTTTTCTAATGCTATGATGATGAACATCATGGCAGCAGTAGAACAAGGACCTGGAATCCTTCTATTTAAAGCTCAGCTGGATGAGGACCTGAGGGACCTGCTCCAGCTTCGAGAACCAAGGATTGGACTAGAGACCTCTGAAGGTCCCTTCCAACCAAAATCTTTCTAACATTTTAGGAGCAATAGCAACCCTAACATCAGGTCCACTGGACAAGTCTGCTGCAGAGAGCCAGTCCTGTAACCTGCAGGACATTGACTGATTGCTCTTTCCATGCACACAGCTCACACCCTGCCTACGCATGCCTTAATCCAGGCACCGCTCCAAGTGGCAGGAATCTGTGTGCCTGTGTCTCTTCTCCCTTATCCTGTCTAGGATTGCCTGTTTTTCTGAGCTGGAATCCCGGTTTCTTTTCCTCTTACTCTGCTTCAGATTGCCGAGGGTCTCCAGCCGCTGGCTCTCCGGCATCATGGTGTGACCGGGCGGCGTGTCAGGGTCTGGCAGGTTTCGCAGCCGCTCCTCCATCTGCTTGCGCCACAGCTCCTTCCTCTCCAGCAGGCTGCGAGGCAAAGGAGAACAGCTGTCAGCACATCTGGCAGGACGGGTGGCCCAGGGGCGCAGGCAGATACCAGGAACGTGCCCTTTAAACCCTGCCACGCTCCGTGTCGCTGGCTGAGGACCGCAGGGACCCAGGTGCTGGCACACACCCTCGTGGTGGGGGATACACCGCGTTTAACCCACGTGCGTGGACCAGCAAATGTGCTCCACATGGGGAGCACAAAGGGCTGCTGGGAGAGATGCACCCAGGCCAACATGCGCTCCTTGGAGACAAGGGCTGCTGCTCCTCGTTTCTGGCTCACTGAGTCCTTGCCAAACCTTCTGTGGGCCAGCGGCAGAATGAACAGAGCAGCTTGTGGCCAGGGATGCTGGCAGAGGACAGCACAGCCAAAGGACTGGCACCATGGTCATTTCTAGGACAGGTTCACCCAGGAACTGTTTTCCATGCAGAACCCCAAAATGCACGGCACTAGCTGGATGTTCCTCAGAGTCCAGGCCCAAGGCAGGATGGACACTTGTGAGGCAGAGCTGAGAGATCTCTGCCTCTCCAAAACCAGACCTTTTAATGCCAAAGCTACATCACGTGGAACAAAGCTTACAAACGGGCAGGAGCACATTTCTCCAGGTACACAGAGCTTCCCCAATATCGGCACCATTGTACAACAGCCAGCAAGGGAGGAGGAGACAAAACTCCCTCTGAGCCCTGTCACACTGGGCATGGGATGCTGGTTAAGTCAGGAAAGCAGGAGGGACAGTGTTTACTCCCCGGGTGACAGGAAATGGCACTGCTGCACGTGGCGAGCGCGCCTCTGCGCCCAGCCCATCTCTCTGGGCAGAAGCTGGGGGATGCAATCAAGGCTGTTACAGTCTCGTGGAGCAGAGGGGGGCACACATACTACTGGGGGACGTGGCCCTTTTGCTTGGTGTTGTATTCCTCCTGCTCCCGGTGCTTCTGCTCCAGCAGCTCGGCCAGCGCCTGCAGGGACTGGGAGCGGCGCAGCGGGGCCCGCTTGGCAGTGCAGGCGTTGTGCCTGATGAAGTCAACGGTCCTGCCCTCCACCTGCATCTGGAACGAGAGAGAGGCATCAAGGGCAGGCTGGGCACGCACACAGCCAGCTGCCACTGTCCACACCACGGAAAAAGCAAAGAGGCACCACACAAGATACTGAATTGTACGGCAGCAGGACAGGCAGACCCTCGGCACAGCCCGTCTCGGTGTGCGGCCATAGACAGGCAGGAGCTATGGCCATGGTTTGGGAAGGCAGGCACTGAGAGCCAAGCCTAAACCTGGCCTCTTTAAGGTCCCCAAGATGACCACATGCCTTAAAAGCCAGAAGAACAGAAACAAACAAGCTTGACATAGTCCCCATGGCTCCTACTGCTGCATTTTGAGGGCAGAGGAAAAACAGGTTGGGCGCTCACTAGGCCAGGAAATGCAACAGAACCCCTGGCAGAGCAGGAACTTTGCCGATCCTTGGGGCACTGCCCCAGAGACAGCACATCCACCACAGCTTCTCTGCTGGACAAAACAGGGGAAAAGGTGGCTGTGTTTGCATTTAAGGTTTTCCTGGTTTTCCTCCTTTGGAGATCATGTCCTGTTTAATTAAGTCATTCATGGCATTTAGGAATCAACAAACTGACAACCTCACTCTTGCTAAGGGAAAAGGACATGAGTCACGGAGCTGTTTAGGACCTCCCAAACAGATTACTTGAAAGGTTTAACTACTAATGCTGATTTAACTCTCCTTACCAAAATGCATACCCATTTCCCAAATTTTTATCTAACATCCAGAAGCCACAGTTCCTTTGATTACAGTGGGAACAGCCTTCAAATCCCCAAGACCTCCTGCAAAGCCCATGGAAGAGCAGATTTGAGATTGCTGGCATGAGGAGGTGGAATTTTCAAAGGGAACTTCACGATCTCTTTGAGTGAGGATGAAGTCAGAAGGTAGCATTAACAACCCCTGAACACCCATCTCACCACCCCAGTGACCAAGACCCTGTTCCTTCCCTTCAGCCAGGAACAGTATTCACAGATCTCCCTACTCATGCAGCACACCTGACCCAACATTTTAGAAGAAGGTATGAAGGGTTAAAAGCAGGAGCAATGGATGAGTGTCAGAAATCCCTGGGATAGATGCAGTTAGCGTGCAACTCACCTTGGTTTCAGCACCCTGTGCCCCTGGGGCCTGTGTGCCTGCTCCTGCTTTTGCTCTGACAGGCCTTGGGGACAGTGGTCTGCATGGCTTGATCCCAGAGCCACAGCGAGAATATGCCCTCAGGAAATTCACAGCCTCAGGGTTTGGAGGTGGGGAGGTCTCCTGGGAAAGGCAAGAAAAGATGTGGACTGGAGGGAGGCTGGAGCAAAGAGAAACCCTCCCAACCAAGTTTAAGTCGTCACGAGCTCAGCCATAGGTTTCCAGCAGGCACACGACAGCATACACTTTCTGCCACGACCTGGCAGAAGTTCTTGGGGGAAGACAATCTGTAGCCAGCCAGCAAAGGCCAACAAACAGCAACAGATCTGGACCTGGGATCTGAACTTTGTAAAGAATTGGTAAGAAACGGTGGGGAAATCTGCAGAAACACATTTGGATCAAACAGGTAGGCACGAAGCCGCCTGCTGAGGTGCTGTTCTCAAGTGCTGCTCTGCTCAGCACCTCAAATCTGTGGTTCTATCACTCTAGAAAGAAAAAGGAGCAGAGAGTGAAGGAGTCTGGTGGAATAGCACTGAGGGGCATCTTCAAAGGCTGCGGTTAGCACTGGCACAGGGTGACAGTACTTAATGTCTAGCAGGTCTGGGACTATCTCAGACAGTCTTGTTGCAAACAAACCCTGAAAACTGAAAGCTGACACTGTGGCAAGTGGGTGACCTTACAGTAAATGCAGCAAGGGCACTGCTCTGCCCTTGGAAGTGATGGGAACTGCACAGGGCCGCCCCCAGATCTTTACAGGTACCCAAGGTCTCAGCCGAACTGCCGCTCCCTGGGGATTCATTCCTGCCTGGCCCATTCAGCTGGGCAGAGCTACAGACTGATGGTGGGATTGGGCAGCCACATCGCTGGGTTTGATGTGAGGAGCAGGGTATGGGATGCCCTCAGCACTGCTCAGACTGTTCATGCTCCAAAGATGATCAGTCTTGTTTCAACAGGAGATCTGGATCTCTCTGGTAAGTTAATGAGAATTGCCTTTACCTAGCACAGCTGGCTCGAAGTTGAGTGAGTCTGTGACCTCAGGAGTGCAGAGCACAGCTTGCCCCTTCTCCCTCCATGGGAGCACTGGGACTGCCAGAGCCCTTTCCAAGGCCACTGCTACAGGTAACAGCCTCAGGACAGATGACAAAGAAGAAACTCTGCATTAGTCATCAAAATCCAGCAGAATCAATTGAAACTCTGAGCAGCAGTAGCAGCTCCACAGAAGATGGAGATCCTTCATAGGGAACACCTCAGCTCCAGGAGAGCCACAGCAACAGTTAAAGCATCATGAGTCAGTGCCAGGGCCTCTCTGGAGGAATACACAGAGCACAAGTAACGCACCACGCAGAAACTGCCTGCGCAGAGACCACCCCCTTTCCCCAAAACAAAGGAAGAAATTAGCTCAATCTTCCTCTAACCCAGAGGATTTGTCAAGCAAGAGCGTAGGCTTGTGTTCTTGAAGCACTCGTGGGTTTGCTCCCATGTGTGGAAGGGTCACAGACACCAAAGGCTGGTGACACACCAGGAAGAAGGGACACAGCAGCTGGAACCACTGGCTTGGGAGTCATCTTGCCAATTTTTGCAGTTGTTATCAACACACATCATTTTAGCATCAAAAGCTGGCCACAGATGAAAGGGAAGCAATGCAGAGGCGAGGAGGGACTTAAAGGCTCCAACTCAGCACCCTCACAGGCTGTGCTGATCTATGAGGCCTCAACCCTGACTGCCTGGAGATGTCTGTGTGCCCCCACTGAGCAGTGGTTATGCACCAGGACAATCACTCGGGGAAGAATGTGTGGATACACACTGCCCACTGTGTACCCACGGGGTGGGAACAGTTGGACTGAGGCTCAATGCAGCCTGCAGATCTACCTCTGAGAACCACGATCCGTGGGACAAAATGCCACAGCCTTTTGGCACAAACCCCAGAGAAGCGCTGCCCCAAACATGGGGACGCTGAAAAGACAGATGGGAGCATCCCTCGGCAGGAAATACGGCTACAAGGGGGAAGCAGGACAGGGATTATTGCAGGAATCACTCTCTGGACCCAAACCACACACTCTCACTCACAGCCCCACATCTGCCCACTGTGCTTCAGCACTGAGATGCCCCCAGATCCTGCAGGCTCCAGGACTCCCCTGTCTCCATCATCCCACCGTCCCTCATGGCTGAGCCACATCCCGAGCCTGGAGAGTTCAAGAGCTCCTCCATAGGTACCAACCTGCAGTTTGGCCTTCACCTTTGACTCCACATTTTCGTATTTCTGGGACTTCCACAGAGCTTTCACAGGCTTGGGCTGGCTGTGCTCTTGGGCTCGCTCCTTCTCTTTGCACTTCTTCTGAATCTCCTTTATCCGCCTCACATTTTCCTTCTCGTAGTCCTTGGCCTCTTTCCCTGCTCAGCAAAGGGAGATACACCTTCACCTCCCACACTGCCACAGGACGCAGGCTCTCGGAGTGCTGGCACCTGAGCCACAGATCCCTTCCAAAGCTGGTCCAACAGCCCAGAGAACCAGCAAGCTCTCCCCTTTCCTGCAGACTAGACCGTCTCTGCATCCTGCCCATGTTAGGTGCACACTCCCAGACTGGCTCTTCTGCCAGAGAAGCATCAGCACAGGTCTGTGCACACTGCTGGTGTTCACAGACTCCTTTGTTCTCCACTTGTCCCACTATGGACTATGCCAGATAAGCCATGCCAGCATCCTCTCAAGAGCAAGGTCAATTCCCAGTTCAGCTCCCATGGTGTTTCTGAAGTGGAGAGGGCTGATTAATGGCAGCTGCAGAGCCTTGAGCTTGTACTGTCTCTGGTTTCAGGGTCAGCCATTGTCCCACGTTCAAGTGGACACAATCAAAATTAGGGATTAGGGTTTTTTGTTTTGTTTTTCAATCAAAAATTGTTCTTCCTTGGGCTCCCCAAGACAAGGAATATCTCAGCTGACACAACCAGACCCTCATCTCTTCCCCCCCTGCTTGGACACAGCAGTTGTGGCATCCACCACACTGGCACCATGTTCAGGGCAGTGCCAGCACATGAAGTAAAATGACACATAGGGCTCAACCTTATCTCCTTCCTGCACCTCTGAATGTATTCTGGGTGACATCCCTGGAGAAGGGAACATCTTTTGCAAAGATGTTCTCACATCCACATACACAGACACTCTTCCCAAATCCTGCCTGGCTTCCCCAACAAGGAACTCACCATGTTAAACAGCCTCGATACATCAAGGTTTTATTTAATTCATATATAAGTTTGACTATAAAGAAGTCTAAATTTTTGCACCTTTTTTAAAGTCCCTCTTCCAATTCTAAACCTGAAACGGGAGCCAGGGAGGCCAAAACATTACTGGCTCCAGCACAGGTGACTCTACTGCCAGGCCAAAAGCTGCAGATGGGGTGACCAGCCCTGTGAAGCTCAAGCTGTCCTCAGGCAGCAGATCCTGGGAATCCACCCCAAATCCCTGATGCTTCATCCCTGGCCCCAAAGGCAGCTGAGGCCAGCAGTGATTTGGCTGTACTTACTCTTGACTGGCAGCCCCCTGTCAAGGGAGATCCCTTCGAGCTGCAGTAAGAGGCTGAGTGTCCCTTTCTGTCCCTTCTCCAGGAAGTCTTTTCCGCTGGGGCCAATTCGAGGGGCTGGCTGGGCCTGGCAGGGGTATGGATTGGGAACTGGGTCCAGGGGGCCAGAGGTTAAACACAGCTTCTGAGCATTTCCTTCCAGCCTCCCTCGAGCTGCAGACACAGAAAAAGGAGAACCTTGTCAGGAAATGATCTTACCTGCACCCACAGCCTACAAACAATGTGAAGATCCCCTCTCCACCTCAGCCTTGTGCTTTCCCATCTTTCAACCAGCTGAACAGACCACTTCAGGATTCCCATTAGAACCACCTTTATCAATCTGAATAGAGACTGTCGAGGACGCCAAGGGATAATAAAGACATCAAGCTGTGTCATGTCAAAGCACAAACCCCCAAACCTGTAACAAGCATCAAGGACTCACCTGAGAAGGGGCGTTTGTAATACTCTGGAAAGAGTGTTGGGTCTGGAGGAATGGGTNTATATATGTAGAGGAGAATTTCTGACTTTCGTTTGACAGCTCACCTCCAGCTACAGAGATGTCCTGCAGGTAGAAACCACCTCAAATTGGACTTCATGCAGGTGAAACAAGGGGTCCAGCAGCCCTGTCCCTACTGTGGGTCTAATCAGTGTTTTTACCAGTGCTGAAAATGTCCACAGTTGCTGTAATATTGGTGCCTTTGGTACAAAATATTCTTCCTGGCTTTGTTCTCCCATATGGGAATATCTAATGCAGACACAGAAGGAGTGAACAGGAAACACAAGGTAGCTGGCCATCATCTGACAGGTTTTAGCCTGAGATTTGAATTATCCTGCACCTTGGGCTCCCTCTAAATGGCTCCTGTGGTTCAAACACAACCTACCCAGAGGAAGCTGAAGCCCCTGCCCCACATGGCCATATCCTCCCTGAGAACACACCTGTGCTGTCACCATCCCTGAGCAGGCTGGGGCTGACCCTCAGAAGGACAAACACTTCACAAAAAGACAAAACATTTCACTCCAGGAGCATGCAGGGGCAGAGACTGGATTTCCGGGGAAGAGTCCAGATGGTTTCTCAGGTCTTGGGGAGAAGAGAGTTACTTGCTTAGAAGAACATGGTTTTCATTTCTGAAGTACTTTTCAAAGCAGCACAGATCCACAAGTCCCTGCCCTGGCCCACACAGGTCCCTGTTGCCTCTCTCCTCCCCACAACAGAAGCACAGACCCTTCCACCAGGAAGCGACAGGAGCAGCCAGCATCAATTTCCCTGCACTGTTCACCAAGATCTCCTGGATAGCATTTTTATGCCTACAACAAACCCGCTCAGAATGTGAGGATGCAGGATGCCACACCAGCAGGCACAGACTGCTGGTGAGCTCTCAGCAGATGCCACAAGAGCCTCATCAGAGTCACACCATGATTTTGACAGGCGCCAGGGCAGCTTGGCTGGAGTCACTGCTGTAAGAGCTGGGGCTACAACCTGCACTCCCTGACTCCTGAGGCAGTAATTTAAACATTTCTGAGACAACTCGATGGGAAGAACCCCTTTCAGGATCCTGGGCATGCCAGGACTGATGGGACGCAGCATCTGCAGTTTAATTTATAAACCAATAAACGATCAGTGCAAGGCTGAGTGAGTCTGAGTCATAGCAACTAATGCACTGCAGTCTTCCTTGCTAAATCACCCCTGTTGACATGAGACCCATTAGCAAAACGCTGTTATTCATCTCCCGGACACAGCGGCAGAGGCAATGTAAGCAGTGCTGACTGCTGCACACCAGCATGCATGTGCAGCCTGTACCCAGCTGCTCTGGAAAAGCTATTTCTGAAAAGCAGGCACAGACTCTCAGACAGAGATAAAAGGATGCTGGCTCGGTATTATTTAATCTCCTCGATAATGGATCCAACTAAGCCAGAACAGGCTCTCTTATTCTAGAGAAAAAAAAAAAAAGAAAGCATTCACCATGAGATCACTCCAGAACAGCTACTGGCTTTGAAATGCACATCTGATCTTGATCTGAACTCGAGTCCCAACCCAGTGATTTACACGCAAAATGACAGGCTGAAATCAAGACCTGTAACAGAGCAGACAATTATTGCGGGGGATTGAAGGAGCAAAGGCAAGCTGATGGGAGGCGGGGGATGGAAGGCTCGTTTAATACCTTCACATCCCAACTGCACCCTGCCCTGCTGCAGGGAATTTGCAAATGACACCCACTCCCTGATTTGCAAGTCACATCACCTCTGGCTTGGGATCTTGCAAGATCAGACAACCTCATTACAATAGGGAGCACCTTGCCTATGTAGGGACCTAGGAGGGACACAAGCCCCCAGCACCGGTGTCCCAGCCCTGGGGAGCAGCTGCCAAGCCTCAGTTACCAACCACTGGTACAGACTTCCCGAGCTGCTGCTCTGCTCCTGCTGACCACGGGCCTCTCTGGGGGACATGAGTGAGAGACCCTCATGGCTCACTCCTGCCAAGAGGGAACGTGTGACCTCCTTTCTTGGGACAGCTTTGCAGCACCAACAGTCCTGTGCTGAGCCACTTCCACCCACCACCCCTGCACCAAACAAGTCACTTCTTTCACTGGGTTCGTTTTCTGCCCATGTAACCTTTTGTCCAAAAGGAACATGGCTTTTACTTCCACGAGGGGATCAGAGAAGCACTGAAGCAAGCACCAGGGTAACACAGCAGGAGCACATACTTATGAACACAGAGGAGAGGGATGAGGGAACAGGGTCAGCCCTCTCAGGCAATGACCTGATCACTGCCTGCAGCCAGGAAAGCAACTTCTTTACCACCACATCAAAAACTAAACATCAACAATGCAGTACCCGACCTGCTGCCACCAGACAGACACTGTTTAGTGCATTCACAGGCTGTGAGATGCAGGCACACTCTGCAAACCAGGCTGAGTAAGTCCAGGCAAACAGATATATGTGTGCAATGCCTCTCTCTCCCTCCAGCCCGCCAGCCTGCAGACTCCCTAGGGAAGAGTCACAGCTCCCAGCCACCCTGCACAGCTACAGGAGGCACAGAGCAGTTGCTGGAGTAACCCAACAACTTCAACACTGCTCATTCACCCCAGCTTGCTGCTCTCTTCTCCACCAGAACCACAGGTTTATGCTGGCCTAGGAGTCAAGCAATGCAGGCTCCAGCTTCCTCTCTCCCAGTGTCTGCAAGTTTAATAACCATTAACTTGACTCTGTGTCCTTTGCTGCAGCTGACCAAGTGGTAAAAATGCTACTCATCCCCCTGGTAAACTGAGCCCTTTCAGAGCCTGTAAGAACCACAGCTTCCTTTTGTGGTTTGTTTTTGGCATCGTAGTTAAGGTAACTGCAAAACATGGGAACAGACAAGCCTCAGGCAGGTGTATTTCACAGCCTTGAACCCACTGAATCTGACTTTGAAGCATTCCCTCTTCTTCACAGATGACATTTTCACTGTGCCTGGGTCCCTGGCCAGGAAGCTGCTACCACACAAAGAGCGAATGCCAGCCCAGCTTCTTGCCTTCATGAGCCAATCTCTGCAAAAAGCATGGGAAAAAACATCCCACGGTTGTGATAAGCTGTGATAAGCAGAGCAAGTCATCTGCAGCAAATCAAAGGGCTAATCTCCGTGCAGCTGGTCTTGCATGTTTGATTCCTTCCTCAACAGTTTTAGCTGAAATGGAAAGTCACATCAAGATAACTTCCATGCCCAAGGGCTGCACCAAAACAGCCGGGTACGTGGATCTGTGACCATTCCTCCTGAAGAACTGGGAGTCAGGAACAGAGGTCAATGTGCTATGAAACTACCCATTAGTTTTTGTACCTGCCTAAACTTTCTCCTTGCTGACTGCTATAGGAGATTAATATTCTCCTTTTAATACTATTCCCCACGCGGGTTTCCCCAGGTCTCACCAGCTCTTCCCCACCTGCCAGTCTCAAAGACCCATTTTTCCTTTTGTCTCTCTGAAAACAATGGGACAGATATAGCCAGGTGCGATACTGGCATTTGCATTTCTGAGAGCTGGCGTCTACCAAGAGCCCTTTTGGCATAAAGCCAGCTTGGACAGTCTGCCCGGGGAGTCAGACGCGTGTCTTGCAGCAGCTGGAGCAGGAACTGAACGAGAGCCGTGCTCGGCAACTGGAAGTGGGCAGACACTGATGCGGGTATTACAGAGCGGCAGCCCAGTCCTCTCTCTGGAGGGCAAGGGCCGATGACGACACGGAGGCCCCACCTCAACGCGTGGGATTCCTGCAGGATGCAAGGAGGAGCCCCTGAGGGCTGAGGCTGGAGCTTGTGTGGCAGCTCCCAAGTCCTCCGGCCGGGCTGGCACGGGAGATCAACACCAGCCCTGCCTGGGGACACGTGCGGAGACCCGGCACCGCGCTGAGCGACAGCGGGCACCGCCGCGGGAGAGGACACCCCTGCGGGACATTCCTGGCTCCCTTCGCCCCGGGAGAGCGGTTCGGGAGGCGCTGCCAGCAGCGCAGTGCCGGGGGCCCGCAGCCTCTCCCCGCGGGCGCTGCCCCTGCCCCGGCCCGGTGCTTCCCAGCC
>VZTE01005256.1:3899682-3913018 GCA_013397775.1 Eulacestoma nigropectus | reverse complement strand
GGCCTCGCCGCTCCCCGGCAACCGCCGCTTCCGCCGGGATGGGCGGGCCCGGCCCGGAGCGCCCCCGGCGCTGCTCCCTCGGCCCCGCCGCTTGTGCCGGGGCAGCCGCAGCACACGGCGGGCACTGACCCCCGGGCCGGCCCCGCTCCCTAAGGCACAACATCTGCGTTAAACACACAGGGGTTGCACGGGGGAATCCAGGCTTCGCGGCTGGGTCTGCCTCGTCCAAAGGGGCGCTCCTGCGGTCACCATCCCGCTGTGCCTGTGCAGGGCAGCTTCAGGCTGCAGCCAGCCCACGAGAGGCCCCTTTCACCTCTCCGCGCAATTTTGCGGTCATGTCTTTCTCACCCAGGAGTCTCGGCACCCTCCTTCCTTCACTGGGATCACCTGGAGATGCTATGTGCTTCTTCTCCTAGAGAAGGAGTTGCGCTTTAGATTTTTTCTGCCCATTACAACCTTAGTGACAAAGGCACAAAGGAAGGTTCTCAGTTCCAGAAGGACAGCTTCAAAACAGACCCCAAACTGGCATGAAAAGCGTCAGAGCTCTTCTATCTGAATGAAGGTGGTGACTTCAGGTGAGCTCAGGACACATTACCTCATCATTTTACACAGCGCAGAGACTCCACAGACATTAGATGCTCACACTTACGGCAGGATCATTGAGTACAACTCCTGGCCCTGCACAGGACAACCCCAAGAATCCCACCCTGTACCTCTCAGAGAATTGTCCAAATGCTCCTTGAACTCTGGCAAGCTTGGGGCCACCACTATTTCCCTCGAGAGCCTATTCCAGTGCCCAACCACCTTCTGGGTGAAGAACCTTTTCCTAATATCCAATCTAACCATTCACTTCCTCCACACAGCTCACAGTAGAGCTGAGATTGTGCAGAGCACAAGAGCAGCCACACTCCTACCTTTTAAAACAGCACAGCAGTAGACTTGTTTCTGTCAGAGTCTGGAAAGTAAATACCCAAAGGTAAATACCTAATTTACACACCAAGCAAGGAAAGTGGTCCCATCAGTACTGCAGGGATTTTGCTTCTTACTTGGTGTCTTCTGGCAACTTCTATAATGAGTAGGGAAGGGCTCACCAGACACTGAGTCCCAGCTCTGAGTCTCCTGTTCACTTTTATTAAGATGGTTTTAGCTTGACCAAATCAAACACAAGCACACAGCTGCATAGAGAATTCCCTCAACAAACACAATTTTTTATTTCTGTAGAAAATATGATACTTTTCAGGAAGGTCCAGCTTATGAAACAGCAGCGTGCATGTTAATATACATAAATACACAGGGTTACAATTTAGTGGGAAATACATTTAAAAAAGAGCTTTCAAGTACACAAAACAAACGTAGTAAAATTAGACTATCCTTTCCACATACCTGCCTCAGAGAGAAACATTTCTCAAAAGAAATGAACTTCCACCCCATCACCTGCCAACAAATCTCTCCACTGGACACCAGGTGCAGGAGAGCGTGAGGATGGGTTGGGCCAGAGGGTTAATAGCCAGTGTTTGAGATCCGGAGCACATTTACCCATGGCAGTTCAGTCCCTGTTCTCTCAACTACCAGGATGTGTGTAGTGTGACAGTTACCCAGCCAGCACGTCAAGAGAGCTGCAAGAGGTAGGAAACACCTCCTTCCTTCCACTTTCAGGTCCCTGAAAGGTTAATGCTGTACGACTTTGTTACCCACGACACTGTGGCAATCCCATGACCCTGGGAGGCATTTATTTATTAACAGTCACAGAAATGAGAACGTGGCCCCACAGGCACGGCACCGGTGCTGCCAGGCAGTAAACACAACTGACAGGCACAGAGCTTATGGAAAAACAGCTGCTGGATGCAGGCAGCCTCTTGAGTAGAAGGACTAATGTCTACAGATATGGAAGAATAGCTCAATGCATCACAGACTTCCTGAAGATTTTCCTGCCAAGACACCAACAACAGAGAATTATAGTATCATTTAAATAAAACACCAGTTTGAATGAATTTGAAAGACATTTACCACGTACAGGAAGCCAAAAGGCTGATCCTTATGTTACCAGCTTTAATTCATTCCTTCTCCTTTTTGTCCTATAGGAGTTTAGAGACCTCTTAAATCACTAAACTCTTTCATAAATTTTACAAACTGAGGATTAAAACGTAAATCAGTCTCCAAGAGAGAAGAAAAAGGCATCTGAACAACAGATACTCCCTGATCTTGCTCTACGTGCTCTCATGGTTAAATTACCAACCTGTGCAACAGGGGTTGTGTCCCATTTCCAAGCCACACAATGGCAGAGATCCCACGATTCACTTCAGCTACTCCAAGTGCAAAGGGCAATTCAAGTTTTCCTACCAGTCTCCAAGACAAAAATTAAATGTTTGCAAAAAACAGAAACATTTAAAACTCTTTAAACAATTTAAACCAGAACTGTTCCTATCAGAACATATTTTACATGTTTTAAAAAACCAAGAAACTCAGGCTATTAAATAAGAATCTACACATCTTAAAAACAGAGGTTTTTTTACATTACAGCCAGAAGTGTTAATAGTCCTATTTCCAAGGTAGGAATGTTCATAAGTTATTTCTTTGAAGTGCCTCACAGAGGTTTTGGTTGGCATCTGGTTCCTCAGTCATCACCTCCACAGTCTCCCACTCACCTGACCTACTTGATTTCTTGATGGCCTCTACCACACTCTGCATGTACAGACCATCCTCAAAAGAGGCTGCCATAGACACAGGTTTATGATCCCATGTCCGACGGTCTTCCTGGTCTTGGAAAGACTGCCGCAGGGCTTGCACCATGTACACCATTCCTTTCAGGTAAAGCAGCGGGATGTCTTTGAACCCCTTATCCAAAAGGCCCTTGTTGACAGGCAGAGAGTCTGTAAACAGTAGTTCTTCCTGGAGCGCAGTGTTCTTCTGCCCGTACAAGTCTGTCCCACGAGCTATGAGGCGACCGGCGGACCCAACAATCATGACCTCATGGATGAACGATCCAGGCATGTTGAAGTTGAGAGTCACAGTGCAACAGACACCGTCGCTCATGAGCATCTGGAAAACGCAGAAGTCATCGCTGGTGACGTGGCGGATCCCGCTGATGGCCGTGTTCTGCTTCACAAAAGTCTTGAGCAAACCGTGCACCTTCTCTGCTCTCCTGCTGGTGAGGTGAGTCAGGAGGTCGATGATGTAGGTGCCCATCGTGTGCAGCCCACCCCCTCCCATGAGCTCGTCACAGATCCAGTTGTACTTGTGGCTGAGCAGGCTTCCCCCGTAGACTCGCACGTCGCAGATGATGACGTTGCCCACGTAGTGCTCCTCTATCAGCTGCTTCATCTTCACAAAGGCGGGCAGGAAACGGAGAACGTTGCCAACGATGCTCATCAGCTTGGGGTAATACCTGGCAGCTGTGACCATCCTGAAGGCATCCACAGAGGTAGCAGCTTTCTCACACAGCACGTTCTTCCCTATTCCTGCAGCACAAATGAAAAAAATACAGTATTTAGCACACATGAGCAAAACATGCTCAGATGCCCCAAAGGTTCTCAAGAAGTGGTGTTTTAAGACTTGGGCTTTTGTGCTGCAGTTTCTAAGGTAAAGGTCTGGGAACTAAAGTAGGAATGCCAAGTGCAGCAAGACTCAATGCTGTTTCCAAGATGCTCCAGTTGAAGAGCTGACAAACTCTCACAGAGGGAGGCTCCCGATAAAGAGAGGATTTTTACATCATGAAAGAGACATGTCCAAATGGCATCACATGGCATCAAAACAAGTCACAATATGAGTGCTGTAGTTATAAAATTATTTAAATACCTGTATACCCAGAGGAGGAAAAAGAAAAAGTCATGTACCTTGCAGGGAAGTGGCAAGGGAAGGGGAGATTTGATTTTCACTTTGTATTTCACCATCGCTACAAATTTATTATTTTAAAGTAATTAATAGAAATGAGACATACAAGTTACTTATATATAAAAAAGTATATATATAAGACACACATACAGATTCTGTGTACAGAACACAAGAATTAGAAATGTTTTGGTAAGTGGACTGTTTTAAAACAACCATTTCTAATTAGAAAGCAAATCATTTTTGTCTGCACAGACAGCCTGCTTGTACAATCAGACAAAAAGTGACTGAGTTACACAGACATGAGCTGCACTCCCCAGCTGACCCACTGCACTTCTATTGCTACTAATGCACTTTACATCCTGCTCAGCCCAAATCAATGGGGGCAGTCAGTAATCCTTTTTTTCCCCCTAACTTTAAAGCAGAAATAAAGTAATACTAAAGAGCACAAGAGTACAAGTTTTAACCAATTCTTACATTCGGAGCTTTTCTGGTATTCCCCTTCTCATGGCAGGGCTTTACTTTTCCTGTTTTTTTCCTATTTTACATCTGTTCTGATCAAACACTTATCTAAACATTTTTCGGTGTAATAACCGTGTTATTCCTAACACGGTTGTTACAGACACTAACTGGCGATGTCAGACCTGACAGTCAGTCATGGCACACCAGTTTCTGCCCAAGAATTGCAAGAATCACTGCACACGGTGGTAGGCACCTCTCTGAAAGCTCCTCCTTAGCCAGGAGCAGACTGTGCTCCCTGCTCAGAACAGCTTTTAATTGACTCCCGGTGAGAAGGTACCAGCACAGGCACCTCAATCGGTCTCTGGCACGCGAGGGGAAGGCAGATCCCCCACTGCGGCTCCCGCTCTCTGTGCTCCCCCTCCCGGCTGCACCCAGCCAGCCCTTCAGGAACCCTCCGAGCGGGCCAGAGGCCAGCGCGCTGCCGTGACACATGGCCGTGCCCAGCTCAGCCAGAGGACAGCTACGGGAGACTCAGAACCTCTACGAATAGGCACAAGCGAAATCCGGTCAGGAAATGAGAAGACTACAAGTGAGAGATCCCCTAAATCGATACGAGTCTACAGCAGCTTTAATGATCAAAGGGTAAGGTCAAAGTCCCAGTAGACACCCTGGCTGTCCATTGGTAACCCCCCGTTTCAGGGACCATTTCTAACTCCCCTGTCCCCAATCCTGCTGCCCAGGTGAGGCACAGCACTCGGTTAAGTACTTTGCAGGGCCAGCCGAAGCACCTGGACAAGCATCTGGAGCTGCTTCAGTCCCAGTTTATCTGCCTTGTTTAAAGGGCACTTGTCTCCAGGCAGGTTTCAGTAAAACACCACCAGAAAAAGCAAAAGGATGCTCACAGCATCTTGAGCAGATCCGCGGCATCAAAGCTTGCAGAAAACCAGTGATTCTCACTCCATGTACACCCAGGGTACAGCTCTGCAGCCAGTGCTCTGCTGGTGCTGCTCTCCTGCTTGCGCAGCCCTGGGTCCCTGCAGTGGGGACTGAGAGCAAGAGGGCCGAGCCTGGGGACAGCGCCCCGCCCTGGGCACAGCTGTGTCACACCCGGCGGCTCCTCACACCGGGCTGTCCTTGCTCTGCTGCCCAGCCTCGCCCTTGCTCAGTGCTGTGCCTGTTGTGGCAGCCCAGCCTGAGCCTCTTGAGGAGCTAAAACAGGCTTGATGCCTTTTTTTGGGGTGGCAGCCAGTGCAGCACACTAACAGCTCAGCACAGCCCAGCCTGCACTGCCGGAGTGCCAGGATGGAGACCTGGGAACACCATAACAGCTCTGGGATAATCCTGCTGTTGCCATCAGTGGAACATCCCTCCAGCTGTCCCCAAGCTCACAGAGATGGCCATGAAGCAAGGACAAGGGCCAAGTCAGAGATGGCTACAAGGTCCCTTACCAAGGTAATGGCCATGCCTTTTGTTTTCCAAGGCAGTGCAACTTACATCCTTGGGATTGTTACTATTGTTTTGGTAATGAATAACCTGAACTTTGTACCATATTGTTTTCCTAAACCACAGCTGCAAAATTTTCAGCTGAGGCTGTCACCAGCCAGGAGATATGAGAGCATGGATGGGTGCATTTAACTGTGGGACATGAACCACAACACAGACATTCGGTGAAATTTATTTAGTTCCTCTGAGATCAAAAGCAGCACAAAATTAAGGAGAGCTTCTTGCTTTGCCTGCTGTGGAGATAAACCATACGATTACACTGATTTTAATGTGAACTATCCCCTGGGCTTTGATCTGTTCTGTCTGGTTCATGAACTCAAACTAGTGTCACTGCTTTGTCCCCAGGCTTGTTCGTGGATGTCTGTCAGTAAGAAACTTAGGCAAAGAAACTGCACCACCTAGAAAAACTGGGTCTCTTTCTCCTCTTTGCCAGGAACAAAAATGGAAGCACAATTTTTTTAAAAAAGTAGAAAAACGTAGAAAAATAAGTAATAAAAGTGTCAGCACTTTAAAACAAACAAACCAAGCCCAACAAAACACAACACACAAGACCATTATTACTGCACCACATCTGACATTTCCTAAAGCCCAGTCTCTTGGTGAGTAAATACCAATCTGTTATAAAAAATTCACAGCCAATAATTCTCTGATTATAACCATCACTGTATCAACCTCAACTTCCAAAGAAAACGTTGTTGCCATCTTTGGCCCTACCCTGGTTCTGTGTTCCTTCAGAACATTCAGGCACAGGAAACCACCCAACAAAGGCTTTAAATAAGTCACAACATACTGGGCAGCAGACTTAAAAATACCACTGCAATGAACCTGGAAAGCTGAAAGGCAAGGTCAGCATCACACTGGGTCTGAGATGTCTCCATCAGTTTGCAGATCAGAACATCTCAGGACAGAGGAAGTGATTGTTACCTTTTCCTGCTACATCCATCCATTTCCCCAGCTTTTTCAGCCTTCCACTTCCTAAACTTGCATTCAAGCATACCTACAACCTCTGCACTTCTGCACCAGCTTTACCCCCTTTCCTCCTCTGGACAATGCCATCTTATGGGTTCCCAGCCTTCAATGAAGGAATCCCAATCCCTTTTAGTTAATAATTCACCAGAGAAGGTTCAATCCTCTCCTTTTTAGCCCACTTGATCATCAAGAGCCACAAGACCCAGTGAAATGCGTATTACCTAACAAATGCTCTAAAGAGCTTTTAGCATATTTGAAGAGATAAAGTCTAACTTACAGTTCAAATATTTAAAAATCAGAATACCTTAAAATTCAAAGGATAGTACTCTGATGAGGTAAACAAACAAATTTAACAACCTAAAAAAGAAAAGGGAAAAAAAAGCCTGAAGTCTCTCTCTGCATATCTAAGTGGCATTGCAAATGTTTGTGCAGGGACTTGTTTACTTCCAAAAGAAATTACTGTAGAGCAAAGAGGCACAACAAACCACCCTGGCTCACACAGTCTGAGATTACCTGTCCTAAAATTAACTCGTGTATCTCCTGTAAACACAGTAAAAATATCACCCTTGTTATTTACAGAATTACACGCAAACTGACACCCACGCTGCGCTACAGGAGAGGACATTAACATTACAAAGTCACACTGGGGAATTAAGAAATGTCAGGATGCCTGGGCAGTTGGCTCCCATCTCCCTGCCCAACCAGTCTGGGGTGTCATCCCTTCTTTCTCATCTAGCTGGATTCCTCCTGCTGTCCCCAACATCTGCCCTCCTGTGCCACATAGAAGGATTCCTCCACCCGGGACCACATCAGCCTGCTATGGCCATGGATGTCCCAAGAGTGGTCCAGGTAGTGGCCAGGGTCACAGCTAAAACACCATCTCTTAGTTTCCTAGTACAGAAAATTTAAAATTAATTAAACAATTCAAGTTGTTTTGCTTGGGGTTGGGGTTTTTTTTGTTGCTTTGGGTATTTTTAATTTCCATTTTACCCTCTCATTATTATCTCTGATACAGCTGATTTTTATTATAAACTCCCTACCATAAGTTCAGTCTGAACAGAACAAGATATTTTAGCCCAATTGGTTCATGCAGAGCTATAAGCAATTATAAAGAGTATTTTTACAAAAAAACTCCAGGTAACCTTTCCCACAAATGCCACTACCAATGCCACACAAAACTTCTTGCACTGCATTTGCCCCTTGGTGGTACCAGAATTGTGCTGGGGTAACAGCTTCAAATTTCAATCTGCCAACGAGCTACGGATTTTTGGTCCAATTCCAAGGATAAAAAGGTACCTAGAGCCTTCACAGCAATTTGCCGAGTTAGTGGTGGAGGGATGTTGATGCAAACCAAATCTACGTCCTGATGCAGCAAGACATCGTCAGTCCGACTCGTGTAGAAGGAGATGTTCATTTCCTCTGCCAGCTGTTTGGCTTCCTCGTCAGTCTTCCCCCAAAGAGCTTCAATGGAGAAGCCTTCTGCCCTCAGCAAGGGTACCAGGACCCGGGCAGCACTACCAGTTCCAAACACACCCACTCCAGGGAGCATTTTCATTCTTCATTCATTCAAGCATCAGGGTCTACACATAGGCCTTCAATAAAATGTTCGGCTCCTCAGCTTGGTGTTCCATCCACACTTCCTAAAATGTGAAAAGTTACAAGTCATTATCGACAAAAGGCACATTTTGGTATCAAACACATCTATCCTGAATGCCACCTTCTGTCCTTTGTATGGCTTTCAACATTCTCAAACATCCTAATGACAAAAACCAAAACCCCCAAAAGCTGCCATCTGTAGAGATACCATATTAAGCGACAAGTCTAACAAACCTATTGCAGAAGAATGGTAAGAAAGCAGCTTGACAAAGTAATCTCCTCAGCTTCAAAACTCAGCACATGGGGACAGAAACACAAGAACGCAGGACAAAGCAGACACAGAGGCACAAACTGGGAGTGACAGGAAGCACCAAGAGGACAGGACACAGAGTCTGTCACACCGGCAGTAAAAGCAGTGCTGCTCTATTTGTGATGACGTAAGTGCCTAAATGAGATAAAGGTTTGTGAGATGAGGTAATATTTTTTATTAGACCAATTGAAATAGCTGGAAATAACAGACATGCTTTGGGGCACATAAATCTTTCTTCCAAATTAAATACAGAAACTGAAAACAACTACTTGGACCTTAACAATTTTATGGCAAATAGATAAGTCAGTCCAGACAACATTTAGAAAATATGTCCTGTGGGGAAAGCCTGGATTCAGTGAGCTTGTTTTGCCTGGGGAGGAGAAGGCTACAAGGAGACAGAATGCCAGTGTTTAAATGCACAGAAAGCTGCTTTCCCAAAGGAAAAGGGCGCTCCTCTGTGTCCACTGTGGGTAGTTAAAAGCTTTACTTAACTCAGGACAGTTAAAAATATCTCCTTCTGCCTATGCCACTTCATCTCCATGAATGCAGAGTTTGCACAGAATTATTATATTCCCTATACACAAACATTTGGTCAAGTCACATTCCTTTTGTTCTTCCAAGTATTTCCTGGAAATCAATTCCTTCGATCCCTACCTGCCAGTCTGCCTTAGCACAGCTGCTATCCACAACTGGCCAAACTGCCTTTAGCATTTGCTTTTGCACCAACTTCAAGGAGAGATGTCAGAAGTCTCCTCAATCTCTGACACCACAGAAACCTACGATCCAGCTTTTGTTCTGTGCCTTTCTGAATTGTCATCTACTACATCCACTCGACCTTTTTTGAACTATTTTTTTAGACAGAAAAACATGACGAGTTCAGTTTTCGTTAGAAGCTTACAATGAAAAAGCAAAGACCATATTTAAAAAGAGAACTGGTACCAGCACCAGATCAACACCTTCGGAAAAGACATCTGTGAGCAGCAAGAATCACGGCCTGTTTCAGAAAGAGAGTGTTACTCATCTCCCCATCCCAAGATACTCACATTAAGTTACAACACACGAAAGCAAATCCTGACACAGCACTGGGCAGTATCAGCACAAAAGTGAAACTACTCCCAGAGCAAGTGCTTTGGTTGCAATCAGCATCTCTTAGTCTGGGGGTGCCTACACTGCCCAGCACGTGTTATAAAACTGAACCCTGACTGAATTCCCAGGTATTTTTGTAGTACAGACACTAAACTAGAAAACATAAATGCTCGAGAATATTTATCTTGCAAAATGCACAAATGTTTACAGATGCTATAAAACAGCTTATGAAATATTTACTTAATTAATTCAGTATGTTTTTCCTCATTCTGTGTGATGCAGCATTTGCAGTGATACTGTCACTGTCACTGTTTATGAGAATGAACAAAGTTCATTGGCATAAACTCCTTTTTATTCAATATTTAGCAGAACACTCAAATAAGGCAGTGACAAAGATCAAAAGGATCTTGAAAATATTTACTAGTCTACATAAAAGGGTGAGATCCTGGGATACTGGCAAGGAGGATGGCTTGTACCCGGGCGTGCTTTATATAAATCACATAAACAAAAATAAAATCTTGCAACTGGATGGGCAGCAAGCATAACTGTTGAAGTCCCCACAAATCTGTTTGGCAGTTTATGGTCTGGAAGAATTAAAAATTCTTACAGCAGAAAGAGCACCATCTTCGTGTGAAGGGATACAAAATGAGGTGGAACAGAGACCAGGCGAGTGTGTGCCTGCTTGCACCAGATCACACAGATGTGCTCAACAATGTCCAAATTACACAACACCTCAACAGTTTAGAAAAGCTTGAATTCATTGAAAATGCTCTAAGAATGCACACCACAGCACGTGCAACAGGAGACTCCTGCTACTCAGATAAGCTGATTTCTGTAACAATCCCTCATTTTAAGTGTTACTCTCTCCTGTTTTCCATCCAACTGCATCTTAAAAAACATCTCAGTCAGGTGGAACTAATTTTAAACTCACTTATCCCAAAACATAGCATGATTCTACACTGGTGTCATTAGGAGCTATTGGCACAAACCCACAAAATCTAGTGATTAGCTACCATGCACCAGCTCCTGATGCTACAAGAACTTCAGGTCACCAGCTCACCACTAGTACCACCACAAACCAAGAAGTGGCCAACCCAGCCTCAGCAAAGACTTCCAGCAAGGCAGCCCCAGCTCTCTGGGTATGGAGACATGGCTCAAAGGGCCCCACAGGGCCAGAGACCCCCAAACATTGCAGCCACCAGGCTCTGCAGAGTGGCCCTGAGCAGAGGACATGCTTCTCTCCCCTGAGAGCCACCTGCAGCAGCCTCCTCTTTCCCCACCAGACTCTGACCAACCGGGCAGTCCTGGTTTGGCAGGGCAGGCACAGCAGGATGGATGGGGATGCTGAAGGGCAGCAAAAAGACAGTCATTACACAGGGCAAGTCACAGAGCACACGGGGCACAAGCAGACCTGGAGCAGGTGCTGAAAGACCTGTAATGGGAGCTTTTAAAAAGGGGTACACATGGGTACTCCACCCTTCACACACACACTGCAGACACACTCCAGCGCTGCCAGATGAGGGACTCCAGCCCACGCCACCCTGAGGAAACAGCCTAAACCCTCTGTGTCTGAACAAGGCACCGCTGAGGAGAGGCAGCTGTAATTAACAATTCAGGAAGAACGAACAGAGATCCCAAAAGAACAGCGCTGTGCCACCACAGAAGTCCCCAGAGCACCATTGTCTGGAGCTCTATGTGCAGTCTGGTACTTCTCTAAGCAAGGCAGGGAGCAGAACTGGAAGTGCTCCACAGGTGATTGAAAGCATCAAAATCTGTTGAAAAGGAAGACCTAAGCAAGGAATGATTCCTCAGTTTGGAAGAGACATCACAGGTAATAAAGTCAAGAGTGGCTCAGGATGGAGAAAACTGAAATTTTCAGTGCCCTTCACCATACAAGAGCACATAAAATGGAGCTCAGAGAAGGCAGGATCAAAACAATCTGAAGGAGGTGGTTCCTTGCAGCAGACTTTTTTAAGTTGTGAAGTGCCCTTGCCATGAGACAATGCAGACATTTGTCATTTACAGGGAGTGAGAAGAGAGACTTTTTATCCACTGAGACTCATTGAATGCACAGAAGTCACATCTAGCACTGAACTGAAAACTAGAGAAAACTGGATTCAGCAGAGCATGGAAACAGCTCTGACAGAGAAATGCCTGAAACTGCTACCAACACCAGCTTAGAATTAGGTTCAATTTCTACATATTTACTTTAGAGCCCACCAAGCCTCAAACCTTCAAATAAGCCTCAGCAAATTAGTTACATAAATAATGAAAAGCCTTTTAAAAGCCAATTAAAGTCCTAGTGCATCAACTTCTCCAGTGGTCAAACACTGGAATGAACACTTTATTGAGAACCCTCCCCCGGAAAACCCAAAAGGCAGAGCTGTTATGGGCAACTGAAACCAGACTGCAATGGATATCTTGCATGTCAGGAGATAAAAGTCAATCTCTTTTTAACAGAGATGAAATAATCAATCCTGCAAGATCATTCTGACTTAAATTTTCGAACAGAAGCACTTAAGAGGTCTGCCATTCCTTTTTTGGTGGCCACAAAACACCTCCATTTTTTCTGAATTTCACAGTGAGCTTGAAGTCCCATCCTAGTCACAGAAAGGAGCTTTTTGACTCTTTTTGGTACACATAGCAACAAGAAGTTTTGTGATCCAATGCAATGAGAAACCTGATGGTTCCTACAGGATCCCATTTAAATCCACATTGAAGCAGTCTGAGAGCTCCAAAGGCAGAAATCTCAAAAACTAAATAGTATAGTGAGGGATCACAGGGCCCAGAAACTGTTGTGGACCATTTCAGATGGCCAAAGGTAGTGAAAGAATAACAGCCCATGTGCAGAAAGGTGCTGGCCAAGGTAGCACTGGCTCTGCATAAAGAGAAAGCTTTTCACATGTCTCCAACTCATCCTAAAAAGTTCCATTTGGGTTCCAAGAAAGATGAGGCACATAGTGGAGGAGCACACCAGCAAGCGCTTCTGCCCTCTGGCACGAATATACCCGAGGCTCTGCATGAAACGGTTCACGTGTTGATGCCAAAACTGATGTGCTTTCTTTACTAAACGTGCTTTCGATTCAGTGCCAGCAGGTTGTGCGATAACCCACGAATCCACAGCCCCAAGGAACTCCCACCACACCTGGAGACAAGCCCAGCACAGCACTCTGTCCTTCCTGGTCTGGATGTACAGCAGCAAAGGCCCCGTTCCAGGCACAACACTTCCCACAGGTGCCGCCTGACGTCGAAGGTGGCAATGAGGACCGTGCCGGAGACAGCAGCAGCTGGAAAATCCTGGAAACCAAACCGGCCCTCATGCAAAGCTCATGGCACGGCCGTGGCTGCCCCAGGGATGCCTCCGGCATGGCCCACGATGCTCTGTGCTGCCCGGGGGTGCGGGGCTTGGGCAGCTGCTCGCCGTGTGCGGGCTCCTCACAGGGCTGGGCGGGGCAGAGCTCACCTGACCTCGCCTGACCTCTGCAACAGGGCAGGGCTCGCCTCACCTCGCCTGACCTCCCCCCTTTCTGGGGTCTGGACGGGACAGGCCCCACCTCACCCCACCGGCCCGCACGGTGTTGG
>VZTE01005256.1:3883156-3899311 GCA_013397775.1 Eulacestoma nigropectus | reverse complement strand
CAGGGGGGCTTCACGCGCCGCGTGAGGGACGGCCAATCCTGCCGCAGGAGATGGGCGGAGGGGCGGGACTTATTGTGACGGACAGAGAGAGAAGCCAATGAGCGATCAGCGCGGGGCCGCGTCATCCCCGCGATCAGCGCCGGGGTGAGGGGCGCGGGGGTGAGGGGCGCTGGGCTCTAGGGCTGCGCCCGTATCGGGGTCCCGCGGCGGCCGCCTGTTGACGGTGCTCTGCCTCAGGGATCCCGGGACACCTCCAGTCTTTGCAGCTACGTCCTGCTCGGTGTCACCGTACCCTTCCATGCCTAGCTCCGTGAGGGCTCAGGGGCTTCAGATCAACGGTGCCCCACAGTGCTGTGAGGTTCAGGCCGAGGGCAGGATGGACCCGAGGAAGAGCCTCTGTAAAGCCACCACGGGCCGACTCTTCTCACACCGCTCCTCATCCTCCCCAGCATCGCATGGGAGGCTCCTGGCCGGCTCCTAGCAGTTGGGAGAGGAAGACCGTGGTGGCACGTTCTGTGTTTCCCTCGTTCGCTTCAAGGGAGTGGGGAGCTCCTGAGGAACTCTGCAGCCTCCCTGTTGGCTGTGGAGATTGTGTAGTGCCTGGTGTAGCTGCTGCTGACACGGGGCACCCTGTGTGTTGTTATTAACAGCAGCATTGTCATTTCCTGCTCTCCTTCCTCCTTGGCAGAGGGCACCGTGGAATGTTGCTGTGGAGCTGGAAGGGGCTCTGATAGGAGAGGAGCTCTGTGGAGTCAGCAGAAGGCAAGACATTAACCTTTAGTTCCAGCAGCACCACAGCTGGGAAGACTGGGAAGGCACTTCCTGCTGGAGAAGGTCTTGGCTTCATCAGTGCCAGGAAACGTGAGAACCAGAATAGAAATTAAAGGGAAGGAAGCAAACAAGTACACATCATTATGCAGTTGTGAGATGAGCGGAGATGACTCGAGTGCAGAGAGGAAACGAACATCAGAAAGAGCATGGGAAAAGATGAAGAGGTCCAAAGGAGAGAGCAAGAGAACCTCTCACTTGTCATTCTTGTGGATCTCGTACCCTCTTATCAGTGATTATCATGCTGGTCTTGCTGTTTCCTCATGTGGGTTGGTTTGCAGATGAGACCTCAGCTTCAGCCAGGAGGTTGCACTGGCTGGTGGAAAAGAGCTCCAGTGAGCACCCTTTCTTCTGGAGACACGTGTGGCTGGGCTGTGTGTGCCCAGCATGATGTGGAGGGTGGTTACTATGGATGCTGATAGAAACTAAAGGGGAGGAAATGGCAGATGGGAGGAGGTTTTCCTCTGAACACAAAGAGGAAGAGCAGTGGTAGGCAGTGGGGAGCAGCAGAGATTGCACCCAAAGAAGCTGGGGAAACAGAGGGGCCTGCACCTGCTGACTGCTGCCGATGTCCCTTTTGTGGCAGGGGTGACACAAGCTGTGTCTGGCCTGGTGGATGTTCCTGTCCTAGTGTCCCTCATGCCTGAGGTGGCAGGGGAATACAGGGGCTGGGCCAGAGCTGGGATCTGGGTGCTCATGGCCAGAGCAGAGGGCAGGGCTCTGCAGGGTCGTGTACATCCCACAGCCAGAACACTCTGATCAAGCCCATCCCCATGTCAAACCGCGGGTCCCTGGGGGCTGGCAGGGTGTGTGGGTCCCCACCTGAGCTCAGGGAGCACACCCGATCACCAGATGGGTGTGGACATCACCCCAGCCCCACCAGTGACAGCAGCACTGCTTCCTCCAAGGGAAGGTGTAAAACAAAACGGACTGGGGTGGCGTGGGGAGGTGGTGCTGTAGGAAACTGGGGAAGTGGCAGGGAGCTGCTGGGCTGGACCCTAGAGTAGTGGGAAATGGCCACCAGCAGCTCCCGGATGCACTACTTGGGTCTCAAGGCCAAGAGTATGTGGTCAGGATGAAACCGGAGGA
Organism: Eulacestoma nigropectus; assembly: GCA_013397775.1. Lineage (NCBI taxonomy): Eukaryota > Metazoa > Chordata > Aves > Passeriformes > Eulacestoma > Eulacestoma nigropectus. The sequence continues at coordinate 3,897,394 of VZTE01005256.1, read as the reverse complement.
GGAATCAGAGAAGAGGTGAGATAAGAATTGGGCTGAGGCAAGAGAAGGGGAAGAGAGGGGAAGCCTGTGAGCACAGAGGGAACTGTGGCCCAGTGGCGAAGGGGCGAGGTCCCAGCAAGGCGTCAGCTCCCCTCGGCTGAGCAGTGACCCCCACGCTTCAGGAAGAGACGGAGGCTCCCGGCCCATCCCAGCAAGCACCCAGCATGGCCACCATGAGGCTGTTGGGAAGCATGGAGCTCTGGCTGGCCAACACCTTTCTGCCTCTGCTGCTCCTCACCTGGCTGCCAGTTGGTGAGTTCCCCAGTGCCTTTGCTTCTGCTCTGAGCTCTTCCCTCTTTGCTTATACCTGCAGAAGGTGTGGGAGGTGCCTGCTGCTGTTTTCTCCTCTCCTCTCGTGTCATTTAGCCCGTTTTCTGTGCCAGCACCTTGCCGTGTGCCTTGCAGAGGGGTCCCCCTTGCAACTGTGCATGCACAGGCTCTGCGCTCCGGGGGCTTCGAACCAGCTTCACCTTCAGCAGCAGGGAGAGAAAACAGTCGGGGGGAAGGAAACAGAAACGCTTATAAGCCTGATTACTGCAGAGAGGGGTCAGCTTCACATGGCAGATGTGAATATTCCTGAACACAAAACCAACCATCTATAGGGTGTTTTTTCCAGCAGGACTTGCTCACCAGATTTCAGCCACAGTTGATGTGTTGGTAGGGTTAGATCTCATCTTGCAGTGTCTGCCCCAGGCAGGCTCGAGCAGCCCTGCCAGGGAGGTGAAGTAGTTTAATGTCACCTGAAACGATGGAAAACAGCAGAATGAAGGTGGAGAAGAAAAATGATCTGGCCCAGCTCATCTTTGCCAGTGTGAACAAAGCACATGCAGGAACGTACAAATGCAGGATGGAGAACACAACACATCCAAGAACAGATGGTCTGAACTGAGCAAGGGTGGTAAGGGGCAGAAATCCACTAACACCCCTTGGAATGGAAAGAAATGACTGAAGAGAGGTGAGAGAGGGAGGACTCAGCTGAGAACATGTGAAGTGACTTCAGCTCAGAGATGCAACAGTGATTCTGAAGTACTCTAGAGTGAGCATTAGGGGGTGGGATGAAGCCAGAGAGGCTGCAAGGATCTGTCTACTATGTTTTCTTTGCTTCTCTAGGGCTGACCATTCTCCACTGCCAATGCCCCTGTCCCACCTCATGCTCCATGAAATAGTGGAGCCTGAGGCACTTCCTGCTTGGGTGCCTATGTCCCAGGAAGAGGAGGTGCCTTGCCCCTAATCCTCACATTTTCAGTCCTTCCTGAGACACAGAGAAGTTTGTGCACTGCACAGTATCCAGTGGCACGACTCAACATGCAACATTTGAGTGTTGAGTGCTGAGGAATGGTTAGCAGCCGGATTTGGAAAAGATCATCAGCTGCTGCAGGAAAGGACGGTCACTTCACCGTGTCTTTCATGAGTGACACATGGGACATGACCCTGCAAGATCAAATCTATTTTTGCTATCAATTCTGGTTTTGTTTCCTCCAGGAACAGTTAGTCAGCTGGTAGAGCCAGTCACCACTGTGCAGTTCGAGATTTCTCTGGAGAATCTCACGGTGCAGGTGAAGTGGTACAAGCCTGAGTGTCTGGAGATGGAGAATCAAACCAGCACTGTGGTTTCGGGAGAAAACTGCATGCATTTCACCGGCTCAAGCATGTGTACAGCTCACACAGGAACCTGTGTGTGTAGGGTCTTCATCACAAGACCAAACTCGACAGACACTGGAAACAGCACACAAGCAGCAGTTCTCAGTAAGTGGCAGTGGGTCTGTATTCATGGGGGAGATGAGTGGGCAGAGAAGGATGCTACATCCAGTGCTCTTCTGGTTCTTCCATTCGTTGTTTCCCCTGAAAGCATCCTGAGAACTGGAGGAGCCAACATAGCAAGGCACCTTTTGGCACATCCCACCATGGAGCTACTGGGCCTTTGGTTCCTTCCTAGGACCTGCCATATCCTCCAGCTGCAGCACATCAGCCAAATGCTGACTTGGCTGGAGCTATGGTGGCAGGAGTGGGACAGCCAGGACTGTGGGTTCAAGGCTCCTACTCCAAAGTAGAGCAGGGTGCAGGGTGTTCTCTGCCTCTGGACAGTCTCTCACTCATGTTTCTGCCTTTCAGGCTGTGACTCTACAGGATCTCAGACTGATGTCACAGGGAAGATCTGGACAGGTGCGTCCCCACAGTCCCCTGGCTGCTAGAGTAGGGGGCAGGAGGAGTCCTCAGAGAAAAAGAGGGAGGAGCAGTAAGGGGGAAAACATCCAGATGTTTTCCCATGAGTGGGTGGACCCACTGCCAGACTGGGGTAGGCACCAGTGGATCAGAGGCTGTGATGCTGGGAAGAGGCTCTGATGCTCCAACTACCCCCTGGCTGTGTTTGGATGAGTTTGGAGACCATTCCCCACAGGATTTTGTCAGCATCCTGACGCTGTGGGTGGTTGAGGGTCTGGAAGCCCAAGTCTGGGAAGAAACTGACCCTGCCAGGAAGGGGGCAGTGGCAGCGTGTGTCCCTGCATGGGGGGATGGTGGCTCACGAGTGCCTCTGTGATGTTGTGTGTGCAGGACTCAGCCTCCTCCTGTGCATCCTCTTTGGATTAGCAGTCGGGACGCTCCTTTACATGCCAGTAATTGGCTTCCTGCTGTGGCAGTGCAGAAGGAACAGAACAGGTTGGCATTTCTTCCTCATCTGTTGGTCTGGACAAAGCCAGGCTTGGGAGATGTCCATCTTTGACATCCTACTGCTCCTGCTTGCTCCTCGTTCCCTTCATAAGTCTGTCCTCCTGAACAAGCTGTCCCAGCATGGTGAGAAGGTTCACTCCCCTCCCTTCCTTCTGGCCAGTTGCTGGTGGGAGTCCGGTTAGGGCACAACCTGTTGTGTGATTGAAACAGGTCTTGCATATCCAGAGGTGTCCATCTCAGGGCTCTCATCCAGCCCCTCCAAGGGCTTTTGAGCCCTTGCCAACCCCTCTAGCCCTTTGGTCATCTTCAGAACCACAGAGCTGCAGTGCCGCATCCTCTCCCACAACAAAAGCAGGACCAATGCATATGTTTGGCTTATTCTTTCATTATTTTCTTAATTTAAAATAATGATCACTGTCATTATTTTGACTACTGTTTAAACTAGGTTTCCTTTTCCAGGAGAGCTCATGAGCGGGGAAGTGGCGAAGGGGAATCAGGTCAGTATGGTAAGTCAGGGAGGGCTTCGCACGTATCGCTTCCTCCTCCCTGTCAAAAAAAGCATTGGCTGTTGAATACCCACTTAAAGGATTTCACAGTAAAATCAGCTTTGCTTTCTGAAAACATGGTTCTAAACAGGTATTAATTCCTATTAAATAAGGGCTTATGAGTTTTTGAGTAGGTGGCACTTCTGAGCAAGCTGGGTAATGCTTGGGTAGCACAAAGAGTTGTGCCCGTGGAAAGATATTAGCAGGGAAGACACAGAAAGAAAAGCCAAGGCTCTACTCATTGCTTTCTCCCTGCAGGCAGCTTCAATGACAGGGACTGAGAACCTGACCTATGCCAACCTGAATTTTGAAAAGAAGGGGACAGGACCTGCCTCCTCCAACGTCATTTACACCGAGATCAAGCCATCACAACAGAAGCAGAGTGGTGGGGATGGCAGTGCTGCCAGCACAGAGGTGGTTGTCTCCCCCAAGGAAGAGGGCAAATGAGGGGGGGTGAGCAGCTTGTTGTCGACCTCTTGGGGTCATCCTCCTCAAAAGCTAGGTGTTAGCTCATATAGCAGTGCAATCTTGGTGACCAAAGCCCCCTATTACCCGCAAGTGGCTGCACAACCCTGCTCTATGTTCCTCTGGAAGAAGCCATGTCTCACAGTGAGGACAGGGCTCTTGAGCCCATTTTCCCCTTGCATTCTGCAGCTCCAAGCACTGCCAAGCCTCAGCAACTCTTTTCCCTGTCTCCAGTCACTGACAGGCTCCTCTAGCTACTTGCTCCGTGTTTCAGGAATGACACTGTACACTGTGCGGCCATCGTGGTGTTCAGGAAGAGCTTGGTCCTGGATGTGCTGGGAGGCATGGCCATGAGAAGTCCTGGAGCAATTTTCTGGATTTTCTCTGGTGGAGGCACCTGCTGTGATGTGGGTTGACCTTGCTCTGGTTCACTCACTTGAAACAGAAGGGGCAAAGATGGAAAAGCATTGCTTGCTTCACAGAGGTGCTGCTGCAGTGATGCACATGGGTCTTCTTTGTACTGGGAGTGGTTAGGTGTTTTTGCTGATTTGGTGGTGAATACCCTTCTCGTGGGTAGAGCACTCTCTTTTGTGCCCTCTTTTATTTATACTGTTGTGTTTACTGTGAATTTTTCAGTAAAATTGTGATTGCCACTTGTAGTCTCTGCTGGTGTTTCCTCTGCTGTTGGAAGGGGATGAGGGAAGAGGGACAGCTTGAGTGGAGTTAATTTTCCTACGGGGTTTGAAACCAGCACATAGCTCTATTGATTTAGTGTTACAGCCACAACAGATGCTCAGGTTCAGAGATGACCCCAAAAAAGTAGTCCAGATCTTCTGGATTATTCTCAGAGCATATGATCCAACTTGGGCAGATGTCCAACCATTATTTGAAGTGGTGTTTGCCCTACACAAGTGTATAAAGTCCAGGAGTGTAATCAAATTAAGGGAAGAAGCTGCTGGGGGAAGACTGTGGCCAATGGCCGACCCAGAATGGGATCATAGTACAGAAGCAGTGAGGAACACCTTGAGATGGTGTGGAGATGGACTTTGAGAATCCTGGGAGCGAGTAGAATGAAAAACAGCAAATCAGAGTAAAGTGGGGGAATGTCAGTAAGGGTTGACAGAGCACCCATTTGATTTCTAAGTTCAATTAGCTAAACAAATGAGAATGTATGGAGGGGACAACCTTGAAAATGGATCATTATAATTGAGTTAGAATGACTCATAGGGGGATTGTAGACAGAAAGAATAAGGAGGACCCTCCTGCTTTTTAAACCTCTTCTGGCAGCACGGTGCAACTCAGTCCAATCTTAGTCTCAGGTTTGGGCAATGCTTTATGCCTAATGAATTATCCATACAAAGTTTATTGTATGTTGGAGTAACTACATGGATTAGTAATGTTGCATAGTATATATTGAGCAAGCTCCCAGTGACTTAACTGAGGATCTGTCATAGGTGAGGGATGGTGTGCAGTCCAGCTGCAGTTCAGGGACAGCTCTGATTGGGCTTTTCCTGATAATGATATTGATAGAGTGAAGTAGTTGCCTGCTGGTCAATAGGACAGACAACATAGATTTTGGTTTAGTACTGATATCCTGTATGGTGAGAAGTGACGTGTATCTGTCATGGGCCAGGTTCTCACACCTGCCCCATCAGCTCCTCTGTCAGGCATGACATCATCAGCACCTGCATGACCAAGTTCATTCAGTGCCCCATCAAGATTCCTGCCACCAGTGACATAAACACCTGCACAAACTTGCCAGTGCTGGGGTAACTGTTGGACTCAAACATTTTTTCTGACCTAAAAGGATCCCATGATTCTCTACAGCCAGGCTGGGTGGCTCTTGGGCTGGAGCAGCAGAGCCCTTCTCACATGTCTATAGCATGAGATGACTTACGTTGTAATTTTAAGGAGAAAAGGGTTTTTAAAAACCTTCAACTAAGAGGGACAGACTGCTCATGAATTCAAGAAGAGCTGAATAGAAGAGCTCTCAGATACCTGAGACTTGTACTAACAGCCTTGGTAGCCAGTTATTATTTGCTGAGAGAAGGAGGGAAGTTTCAGAGGAGGCAAATAAAGCTGCAGAGTTCTTCAGAATCCCACTGGTCAAAATAGAAGGCATGAGGAAAACCATGAAGGACATGAGCAGAATGACATGCTCACTAAATTGCAAAGAGGCAAAATTGGAAAGCTGAGGTACAAATCGAATTAAGACTAACAAGGGCTGCCAAAGGCTCTGCATTTGCCTAACTGCCTTAAAAAGAAGTGGAGGGAAAAACGCGGCTCATTGCTTCACCAGGGAAGTTACTGATCAGTGAAATGGAGGGAGCTGGGACATTCATAGTGCTGCATCTGCATCCTCCTTTATGCCCAAGGTTAGTGGGGAATCAGATCTGAGATAGCATTTTTAACAGGGAACCAGGCCAGAAGCCATGAAATCGCCTTGGAGCAGTAACATGAGTGAGCAAGAGGTGGGGAAAGGCAGCCAGGGCTGCTGGAGGAACTAGCTGAGGTGACCTCCCCAGTGCAGGCAGGAAGGGTGGGGGCAGCATCTTTGCTCATTGGCTATTTTTAAAAAGGTGAAGCAGCTACTACGGCCAGAGCTGAGCCTCCAAATTTCACTTCTCAAAAAGATGCTATCACAAGCAGTTAAGCAAGTGTGTGAAGATAAAGCAGTAACAAACACAATGCCCTCCTTGCCCTAAACACTTCCATATGGAGAGGGCCCCTTGTCCCTGGGTGCACCCAAGGCAGGTGGGTGAAACATCCCTGATGGGTTTTCCTGCCAGGAGCACAGTGGGTCCTTGCTGCCCCTCAAGCTCTGCTGGCTGTACAAAGGAAGGCTGACTCATGCAGAGAAACAAAAGTGCTGTTTCTCCCAGTTTAAGCAAGAGGAAAGGGGAGTTCAGGGTATGGGCTGCCTTTATCAGGGACCTCATAAAGAGATCTGATCTTCTGCTACCAGTGAGGCTGAGAAAAGGCAATAAAACTCCCAAAGGCTGTAAATATGCAGAGGCTTTTGCCCATTTCCTTACATCATGAGCTAGGAGCAACAAGCTGGTTGGACAGGTGGTTTATCACACAACTGCTGTCTCCTTGGGAGCTGTTCCCGCTGATGACAGAGGCAGGGACAGGGGAGGAGTGAGAGGGGGGTCTGGGAAAGCTGTCCTCTGGCAGGAAGGGCCTTCAATCCCACCAGTGACAGGCTAGGTCAGTCCAAGTGTGATTCCCAGAGCAGCATCTGAGCAGTCAGAAAGGAGTTTTCTTAGGTTTTCCTTAACAGCTGTTGTTTCCAGTGCGTATCACATATTCAAGTCAAGTTTTCAGAGGAACAATTTATGGAGAACTCCAAGATGCAACCTAACATTTGAACAGTTTAAGAAATCCCTGAGAGGCTGAGTAGAAGGAAAAACACACTTAGAATACCACTCATACCAGCCTTAAAACAAAGGCTTTACTATTGGTCACTTTTATTTCAGGAACAGAACAGCCTTTCATCCCAGCCCCCTCCATGAGTTTAGTAACTCAGGTAGCACACAACAAGCAGTCACATCCTGTAGAGCAAGAGCCCCAAACAAAACGATCCCCACAGAGACACTGGATGTGGGCTGTCCTCCTCCCCCACCCTGGGTGAGAAGCCAGCCCAGCACAAAATGCGAACAGCACCCTCATCCCACACCTGCCGGATGCTACACTAACAGTAACTACACAAATAAATAGTATCTCATGGAGAGGGAGCAGATGGCTACCACAGATCATCTAAAAATTGAGTTATTGCTATGTTCTTATGTATTTGACACTGCAGGTAACTCACTTGGGTAACCACCAACAGAGGTGACAGTCTCAGATTGCCCTTGTGTTATCAGTTCGTGTTGGACTGAAAGCTGTGGGAAGACAAGACAGGTCTTGTTTCATCAGCTTCCGGCTTTAAAGGCAGGAGTTCTTGGTGGGACTCAATCTTCACCATTTTGCTGGAAACACCTGGGGGTAGGGGCTCCCAAAACACTTGGAAATTCATCATGCTGCCAGCCTTTCCCAAGAAGATCATGCACACTGCTAAGAGTACATACTGCTAAGTGTACTCCCTGCTCCTGACTTGCCACAGGAGCTGCTGGGCCACCTCCACATGATAAGGGGCTGCAGGTTCAAATTTCAAAGAGAGCAGGAGCCCAGTCACCCCGGGGGCTGAGCCAGAGCTGCTGATTCACCAGAGAAAATCAGGACTAATTAGAGCTGTAGGGCATGGGCATGGGAAATGCCACAGGCACACAAGGACAACCTGACCCGTGACTGTACTTCCCTCTGCTGGTGGGACACACTGTGACGGCCAGCGTCCAGGATCAAGTCAGGTCAGCCAAAACAAGGTGTAACATGAAGTCTAATACGTGACTTGTCACCAGAGGATCAGGTAGCCCATGGCTGATGACAAGCGGTGAGCTCACAGCAGTGTCAGTGCCCGCAGTGTCCCTCCCCACATGGAGTACTGGCTGGAGAGCATAAGTTTGAGAGGATGAGGACTGCAGGAAGAACCTCAGAGTGACAGAAAAGCAGCAGGTCCTTGGCAGGACATGTCTTTGTTAGGCATCGTGCAGCTGGTTCTCTTGCAGGAGAATCTTCTCCCCAGGCTTGAAGGCAGGCATCCCCAGGTAAGGGCAGCTGGCACAGCGGAATGCATCCCCCAGGTAGCACTGGCAAGAGAAAGAAAAGCACTGTCTGTAATCAAGTGCCACTGTCAGGTCTCTTCCCCTGTGACATGGTTTCTCCAGCTCCAGAGATGTCATGCTCCTCAGCATCTGTGAGCACAGAAACTGCTTCCCTTCTACCCCCTTCTCAACACATCTGGTTAGTGTGGATGGCAGAGCTGCGCAAGCATTGGGCTCACACAGAAATGAGTCTCCACCCCACCCAGTGTGCCCAGGCTGGGGCAGCCCCCTGAGCTCCCACAAGGCAATCCTCCCTGAGCAGATCCCTGGTTAGCCTCTGAGCAGGGGGGAAAGGCTCACTGCTCACTCTGACTCCCCCAGGGAGTCAGAACAGACAGCACGTGCTGGTACAGAGCACATGAGCACAGGGCAAGGTTGAAGCTCTGCAGAACCTGCAGAGGCAGTGTGTGGAAGCAGTAATCCAGCTCACGCAGCAGTCACTAGGGAGTGCAATTCTTACACAGAGATCATATACTGCAAAACCCGGTATAGAGACAAAAATTACTAATTACATTTCCGCAGGCAGATTTGGGCTGTGAGCTCTTCTTCTCCTGTTCCAGTTCTTCAGCCAGGCCACATGTGCTGTAGAAAAACAAAGAAGTCACCTGCATCTTTCTGCTTAAAGGTCGTGAGTCATCAACACTTGTGCCAGCCCTACTCACATGCAACAGCCCTCGCTCTGTCACAGACACAGCTGACTCTGAGACTCACGCTCCTCACTTTGTTCTTCAACACCATGGTTTGTGTAACAAGTGTTGAAACACTCCTCAGGTTAAAACTGAGTGAGAAATGACACTCCAGCACTTGCTACTTGTGCTGTTTCTCCTTGGAATGTGAGAAACCAGGGTTTTAGGCAAGCTGCACAAGCTATGCAGCCACCTCCAGGATGGCTGTTGATAATACACACCATCGTGATAATTTGTAGCAGTCACAGGTCAATTGTCATTGTATTTGGATTCATTCCAATAATTAAGATAAGAAAGGACATGAAGCAAGAGAATTAGGCTCTGAAGAACAGCAAATTGCCTACAATTGTTTTTAAATCCCTCCAATTCTTAAGAGTTTACTGCTGCACTTGAAAGGTTCACCGATACATGAATTCCAGCACTGACCAGTTCTTGCAGGCTTTCTTTTTGCCCATTTCTTTGCAGGATGGAGCTCTGAGGGATGATGGATCTGGCTTTTTCAAATCCTCTGAATCCAACAGTTCATCAGAGTCCAAAAGATCCTGAAAACACACCATGGGAGACAGAATGCAGGAAATAAGACTTTTCAGTAGGGAATGACACTGCTAAGTTACGTTCAAAGAAATGGTGCTATCTGTACAGTGGCATTAAAGTGCTGCAGCTGTGCCCTCTTATCTCTGTCTCCTGTCTGCCCTTACCACACCACTGAGCTCTCCAGATCCCATGAAGGAGATGAGCTATTTTGCCTTAGGGAGGTTTTTCTACCTCTGAAGTTGCAAGGCTTCCTAAGTGGCATGACTGGAAGTATTTAGAATAGGAAAGAATGGGGAGAGAGAAGGAACAGCAAAGCCTCACAAAAAAACCCACTTACCATCTCTTCATCATTCATATCATTGGCAGACAGTGTCCACAGCTTGGCAGCAGCTGGGTCCACAGAGGGTTTTCCTGGAGCCAAAACAAAGGAAGAAATAGCTGTTATTCCAGCCTTTGCCCCATCCAGCCCCTACAAATAGAGTTCAAGCAACTTTGGAAAGCCCTACTTCACAGGTTTCTACAGTAGCACTCCCTGTTTGGAAACTGTCTGCCTGTTCCAAGTGATGCCTGTCACTGAGAGCCAGGAAATCCAGATATTCACCACTCCCTACCTGAAGGACCAGGTGTCTTGGCAAAGGAAAGTCTGAGCTGACTTGAGGATCCCACTTCGAAATTGGGCTTCCTGCCTTCTATCTGAATAATGAGAAGGTCATTGCCTTGGTAACCCAGATGTTCTCCAACGGACTGGGCCTCCTCTGGGGTCAGTGCTTCCTTTTGCAGCTGCAGAGTAAGAGTTTAGGTTAATCTAATGCAGAACCCCTTCTTTTAGCAACCAGCCCAGCATTCCAGTGAACAGATAGTCAGTATTTTCAATCCTAAAGAAAAACACTATGCTGAGAGTAACTAAAGTTTGTGCCAGGCAGTGGCCATGCACATTTACAGCAAACCAAGGTAGCTAAGAACCTCATCACCCAGCAAATCCCCAGGTAACTGCCCGAGGGCATTTCTGGAAGTGGTAAACACATCCCTACCTCCTTCACCTCCACCAGTCCAGAGAGAGTCAGAGTTGTGAGAAGCTTGGCTGCTGTCTTGATTTTGCCATTGTTTCCTGCAAGACACAAAAGCAGAGAGTAGGAGGAGGCAAGAACAAGAACACAGCTCACTGAGAAACCTGGAAGAGCAAGAACTTTAGAGGGAAGTACTCAAGCCAAACCTCTGCACTAAAATTGGGCCCTTTCTACTTGACAGCAGGAACAAACCAGAAAAAGCATCAGCAGCATGTTCATTAAAATAACAGCGTGGGGTCACAAGGCCATTCTAGCTCCAAATATGTTCTATATATGCCAGAACTTTCCTCAACCCAATCAATACCCATTGAAATAAGATAAAAAACCCACCCCCAAACCCCAAACAAACTCCCTCCCAAACATTTTTACCTATTAAAGAGAACTACTCATGAAGTTTTCAAAATATGGACTCCTCAATGAACACACTACATTAAGAAATCATCTTGTGTTCACCTTCTCATGGCTCCTCTAGTTGTACCGTGGCAGGCGCTCTGGCTTTTCTCTTAAAACTCAGTCCAAACACTTTTAACCTTTTCTGGATAACTATTTCTCAACTGGCTTCTGGGGCAATCTCTTCAGCATCTGTCATCTGTTTTTAAAGCCACTTCGGAAGCTCCTCAGAAACAAAACATCTACAACTACTCAACATTACACCCTGAGGAGAAAACAGTGATCACTGAAGCTTTTCAATGTGATTAGGAACAAGCCTATCCAGCATTTTTGATAGAAGCAGAGTGACTGCAAACATCTCTGATGGATACCAGCTTAAGCACAGGATAAAGACCTTGTGATTTGGGTTAGTGTGTCAGGAGAATGAAAATCTCTGAACGTCAATAGGGGTCCCTATCTTTTCTATTTCAGCCTAATCCTCATGAGAAATGCTATGTTGCCATGGAAGCAAGATTCTCTCACCTTCTTCTGTAACCACTGGTTCTTTCAGGAGGACACGGCCTCCTGGCTTAAGTATCCGAGCTACTTCTGCCAGGAGCTCCACACTGTGCTGTGCTGCACTGCCGGGTACCATGCCAGAGAGGATTACGTCGAAACTGGACTCCCTGTGAGCCGCTGCGAAGAAAGAGGAAGGTGATACAATTTTACACATGTACACACACAGCTTAACACACCAGTTCCACCTCCCTCATCCCTCATGCTTGTGTACAACAGCAGTAACTGACTAAAGACACCAGTCATAGAAGCACGGCCAGGGTGCATCACTTCCCCTGCTGTATTGCCCAGGGTAAGAGTCAGCAGCAGGTGCTGTCGACGTTCTCAGTGCTGACTCCCAAAGCGGGAACGTGTCGGCTCACGGAGCAGCAGAACCCTTTCCCTTCTAAGGAAACAGTGAAAAATTAAGCTCATTCTTACACTGAGGCAGCTGGTTAACGTTTTCCACAGAGACACGATTATCAGCTCCCACCAGCGCCTGGACTTTATCCACCAAATCCTTCAGGGCTTCGACCGGCGAGGAGCTGTCCCAGACGATGGCCACGCGCTGGCCTGGAGCGACTCCGTACTCCCCCATGTCAGCAGCAGCAAACCTGGCAGTGGCTGTGAGAGGAACAAGGTGGGAGAGAGAGAGGAAGGGTAAGTGCCGAGCACAGCACGAACCTCTGTGGACTGTGATGTAATCGGTTGAGTTGTTTTAATAAATGTGGATAATTTTCTGGAGGCAGGCAGCACAAAGTTCCCACAAGCTGTGCGTTAGCAGGACATGAAGAAAGAGCTACACTTCAGGCCGTAAGTCAGTTTCTCTCCAGTTCAGGCACCAGTTTTGCTGGGATACTGCAAGCCATGCTTTAAATAAACCAACAAAACAACAAAAAACTTACCTGTTTTCCTTAAAAATCTGAGTAAGACAAACACAGGATTTCTGGATTTCCTGAGCAGTGACAGCTGTTTGATGTTAAACACTTGTTAAACACTAAACAACCACAATGCCTTGTCTCTCCTACTCCAAACACGACCTAGCAGAGTTTGCTTACACAGTACATGAGAAGAAAAAAGTAACTTTCAGCATTCCCAGCATTCCAGATTGAGGCTCTTCCCACCGTTATGATTGGTGGCACTGGGTGAGCAAATTACAGGGAGGGAGGAGTGGAACAGAATGTGCAGTGACAGTTTTGAGAAAGCTGTCTCCACTGATATTTTATATGAGATTGTATTCCTTGTATGGCAATAGTATCCCATCATCACCTGTTCTCATAGCAGCACCAGCTACTGAACCTGCTGACCTCCCCTCTTTCCTGTATCCAACACAAACCTATTTTCTTCCTAATTTAACACCACCACAGAGAACAGAGAACACTGGTGACCAGAATAGTAGCCCAGTGTCTTCAATTAGCTGCAAACCACACACCTACTTCAGGAGAGACAGCTGTAAGCAAGGTCTTTGCCAGGAATCATTACATCACACATCCTGGGTAATGCCTTATTGCCACCACGTTGTCGCTAATGCACAGCTCATGGATATGCTGTACCAAATTTAACTGCAGTCAGGTGAGGAGTGGATTTTGACCTACAGTTCCTCTGGCTCTGGGTGCTGTGGACTCCTTCTCTCTCCTGGAAACTGCAAACAAGTTCAGAACGGGACAGTCTGTGCCTTTATCTGAGCTACTCTGGTAGGAATTCACACTAAAACAACCACAATGCCAACCGGGTGGGGAATGTACACCTTGGATGTACACTGCAGGTTGTAACATCTCACAGCTGGTTTTGCACGTGTGACACTAGCTAAGCAGCTACAGCAGACAGTGACACTCGTAAACACACATATTAATGCCATTAAAAAGTCACCTTTCCCAAGGAGACTGAAAATCTCAAAAGATACTTAAGCTGTTAGGCTAAGGTGGGAAAGATAAACCCGAAGTGGCACCTTCCTCTCTGAACAGCAGGTTGTGACCTTTCAAGATCAGTCAGAACCCAAATTGCATCAACAGCAACACCACCTTCAGTGCCCTGAGATGCGGGGAGGAGGCCGAGGATCCCGGCTGGGTGGTGTGAGGAGGGGCCCTTATCTCCCTGTCGCACACATTTAACAGTCCCTGAGGAACAGGGCAAGGAAAGGGGCTAAACAATACCGCAGGTTCCGCTTCAGTAGATCAGAAAGCTGCGGTGCTGGAACGGGATGATCGTGGCGGTCCCTTCCAACCCAAACCGTTCCGGGGTTCTGTAGCACGTCAGGGCTGTAAACTGCAGCCTCCTGACGCAGCACAGCCAGCTCCCAGCGGCCGGGAATGCTCCAGCTTCCAGCGGCCGGGAATGCTCCAGCTTCCAGCGGCCGGGACGCGGCGCAAGGCTGCGGGCCCTAGAGCAGGCGCGCACTTAAAGCACACGGAGACCGGGCGGAATAAACCTCTCGGTCACCGAGCAGGGACGGTTCAGAGGGAGGAAGGACAGGACACGTGAGGGAATTTCGTGAAGGAATTACTCAAGCCCACACACACATACACACAGAGCCCCGCCCCCCCCCCAGCGCTCCAGATGAGGTCTCAGAAAATATTTTTAAGGGGCAAATAAAAGGAGGAGCGCC
>VZTE01005256.1:3863531-3876357 GCA_013397775.1 Eulacestoma nigropectus | reverse complement strand
GGGGGGGGTTTAGTCAGATGTCTTCAGGGTAGAATAATCTCAGTATATAGCTATTAGGGGAACACATTCCGAACCTCCCGCGTCTGGGGTGTCCCGAGGTGTACTCCTTTACAGGCGTGCTGAGTTCTGCAGGTCTCTGCAAAATGGATGAGCGAGCGTAATGCCGCAAAAGCATAAATTCACTGCCGAGATCTGTATGGCCGCAGAAATAAACCCAAGCTGAAACCGGAGAGCAGTTCGGTCAGAGGGGCGGCCGGAGGTGGATCCGGTTTGATCCTTGCATGTCCCCAGTCTGCTCGCCGCACACGGGCCTCCCCTCGGCACCTGCTCCGGCGGCCGCCCGGGGCAGCGGCACTGAGCCCCGTTCTCCCTGTGCCCACAGATCAAGAACCTGGCGGGGCTGAACCAGCGCCGGTGAGGCGGCGGCGGCGGCGGCGAGCACCGGAGGGGCCGCGCCCGGCCCTTCCCCGGCACCAATAAAGTCGAACTCAGCCTGGCACGGACTCTTTTTGCGGGCGCACTGGGGCCGGGGGGAGCGGGGCGGGGACGGACCGAGCGGGCGCTCCGGGCGGCGGGATCGGGATCGGGGCCGGGATCGGGATCGGGGCCAAGATCGGGATCAGGATCGAGGCGGGGCGGCCATGCCGTACGCCAACCAGCCCACCGTGCGCATCACCGAGCTGACGGACGAGAACGTCAAGTTCATCATCGAGAACACGGACCTCGCGTGAGCACCGCCGCGGGGCCGGGCCGGGGCGGGCGGGCCCGAGGGGGAAGCGGCCCGGGGCGGCCCCACGAGCCCGGTCTCCCCGCGGGTGCCGCCGGTGCGGCCGGGAAGGGTCTCTGAAGCAAAGCTCCGCAGCAGCCTCGGCCGGCGTCTGTGCGGGCCCGCAGCCCTATGCTCCCTCGTGCCTAAACACGGGTGTTTCCCTCCCTCAGGGTGGCAAATTCCATTCGGAGAGTGTTCATCGCAGAAGTCCCCATCATAGGTGAGGCCTTTCGCTTGCCTGTGGTCGCATTCCCTTGGGCCGCCCTCCCTGTGGCTTCCATCACTTCCCCTTTGTGTTCTCCCACACCTCCCCGCTGCTTTTGGCTCTTTACCCGTGTTCAGGCAGTACTGTGCCCTGCAGATGCTGCCTCAGTGTGCCTCTGCAGTCTCTATAATGTTTTCTGTGCCCTCACAAGCTGGCTTTTCCCCACATGAGTATTTCTCAGCTTGTGACTTTCTCTTCTCTGCAGCCATTGACTGGGTCCAGATAGATGCCAACTCCTCCGTGCTCCACGATGAGTTCATTGCACACAGGCTGGGTGAGTGCTGGGATGGGGAGGAAGATGAAGGTGGGCTGTGGGCAAAATCAGTCCAGAGATGCTGAAGCACCTTTGTCAGGTGCTGTTCCTCCACCTGTCTTGGCAGGAGAGTTAGGGGTTCTTGTGGTCTCACTCAGACATTCCTCTGATTCCCTGCTTCCCACAGGTCTCATCCCGCTCACCAGCGATGACATTGTGGATAAGATGCAGTATTCCAGAGTGAGTCAGGCGAAATGCTGTGGGGAATCATTTTGAGGGTGGTGGGTGTTTGATCTGATGGGGAGCTCTGGCAGTTTCTTGCATTGAAGAACCCGTGTGTGTCCCAGGACTGCACGTGTGATGAGTTCTGCCCGGAGTGCTCCGTGGAGTTCACGCTGGACGTTCGCTGCAACGAGGACCAGACTCGGCACGTCACATCCCGCGACCTCATCTCCAACAACCCCCGCGTCATTCCGGTCGGTGCCATCCCGCTGCTCGTCCCGCGCTGCGTTCCTGCTGAGGCGGGGTAGCAAACACATGGAATGTAGGCACAGCGAGGCCTCTGAGCACGTCTCGTGTTTCCTAAAGCTCCGCTTAGACCGTAGTGGGAGAGCAAAGGAGGAGTGTGTGCCAGTGCCCTCCTTGTCTCTGCTGTGTTGTCCTTCACTTGCTGTCTGATAGGGTGCAAAGCAGTATGGCCTCATCCTGCACCCCTTGTCCCAAACTCCTTGGGCAGTGACCTGAGGCCTCTGGCTTGCTGGTTCTTGGCTCTCAGCATGGCAGAGTGTGAGGAGCCTGGGCCAGGGCAGTGCTGCCCAGCAGCTCCTGTGCAGTCGTCTGGGGGAGGGTCCCTGGTGCCAAAGTGGGACAGATGCAAAGGGACTTACAGAGGATTTTCTAATGCACTGTTGAGGTGGATCCAGATGTCCCCACAATCTGGGGCTGCTCCTGCTGCCTGGTGACAGTGTCTGCCTGGGTAAAGCCCAGCTGGAGCCTGCTGTCTGTTAGTTGCCTTTGGCTGAGGTGCTCTGAGTGCTGTGTGTCATCTACAGCAGTTGTGGGAGTGACTTTGGGAACTGAACAGATGTGCTGTGCTGGGCTGGAGCACTCATCCAAGCTGATCTTGTCACTGACCTGTTTGGTTTTGTTCTGCTGCTGCAGGTGACATCTCGGAGCAGAGACAACGACCCCAATGACTATGTGGAGCAGGATGGTGAGTGGTGGGTCACTGGGAATAAGAGCTGGAGGAGGAGATTAACTTTTCTTTCAGGTTCTTTGAACTCATTCTTCCTTTACTAGCTGTGCAACTGTAAGGCAGCCGTAAATCTGACACTTCTGAGCTGCTGGTGTCACTGCATCAGTGGGGTAGCATTTTCTCTTAATGCCACTTAAAAGTTGTCCCAGAACTAGAGTCCTGTGTCAGAGAGTGCTTCTGTCACTCCTTATGAGAGCCTAGAGACAGCAAAGAGGTGAAATTGTGTGTTGTTGGCTGTTCCTTAGTGGCCTGTGCAGCTCCTTTTTACTTAGCTGCTCTGGGGACACAGCTGAGCCCCTCTAAAAATCCAAGCAAACCCTGGGTGCTGGTGACATCTTCCTGGACACCAAAAATCTGCCTTTGCTGCAGTGTGATCCTGCACACTCCTTTCTCCTCTGCAGCCTTCTCAAACCAGCATGTGCTTTTCCAGACATCCTGATCGTGAAGCTGCGGAAGGGGCAGGAGCTGCGGCTGCGGGCCTATGCCAAGAAGGGCTTTGGCAAGGAACACGCCAAGTGGAACCCCACGGCCGGCGTGGCCTTCGAGTACGACCCCGACAACGCGCTGAGGCACACGGTGTACCCCAAACCAGAGGAGTGGTATGTCCTGGTGTCTGTCTGCAGGGACTGGGGAAGGCTTTCCAGCAGGCAACAACTTACACTTCAGCCCTGGGGATAATTTGGGTCAGTTAGTGATGGGGACCGTGCCTGCCACATCCCCTTGCACAGACTCTGCTCCTGGGTTTGGGTAGCAAGGCCAGTTGCTTGTTTGCAGCTGCACACAAGGTGGACTGGTTTGTGGTTGTCTCTTGTCCTCCCTCACATACCATCACTGCTGGTTTGCCTTGCTTTCATGCCCTTTTTCACCACTTGTTGCTGATTTTTTTCTTCCCTGTGCAAGTATAGGTCAGGGTAAGGTCTGAGGAACAGATCCATATGAGATGGAAGAAGTTGCTATGAGAGCAAAGAGTGGAAGGTTGGGTTGCAAGACTGAATTTTCAGCCTGGCTTGAGGAAGCCCAGTATGGCTCTGATTTAACCCATACATCTCCTCACTCCTGGAGCCTGAGCTCTGGCAGGGTTTCCCTCTCTGGCCCTTTCCTCTCCTCTGAAATACCATTCTGTACAAGTAGCATGCTGCTTCTCATCCAAAAGTGACACAATTTTACTTTTGGAAAGCTGCTGCCCTGCTTTGGCCTGGTGAGAACTTTATCCAGCATCACTTCTCATGAATGAGTACCTGAGCTGCTCCTGGCTCTGTATCCCAGTGATCACCTAGCAGACATCCTGTCACTGAGCACACTGGAGCCGGCAGCATAGTGAGGAACCAGGTGCTTCAGGCAAGGCAGGTTGAGAGCAGGGACTGGGCAGGGTGGTGGATGTGCTGCTGTAAGCGTTGATCGGTTGCAGGCTCAGGAGCCTGGTGTGGCGTACAACAGACAGGGCACCAGGAAACTGTTTTTGAGAAATTCTAGACAAAATATATGTAAAAGTTGGAAAATTCTCAAAAGAGGTTGATATTGGAACTTCCAGTTCTTGACGATATGTCTGTCTTTTCAAGTTCGTCTGACTCCCTGTGAAGACAATACAGAGCCAAAGGCTTCTGCTGTCCAAAGCTATCTATGATTTTTGGTTTCGTTTTTCATGCTAATTGCTTCTGGAGGTTGTTGGCAGAACACTGGCATGCAGCTGGACTCTCCAAACAGCTGTCAGGGTGGTGGAAACCTCTGCACTGTTTTGGTCATGGGTGGTTCTGCAAGTAACAAGAAATCCCAACTCCAGTAACACTTCATCTCTCTCAGTGTTTATAAAGGCAGAGGGTTTATTTGAGAAATACAGTTTTATTTCAGGCAGCTGATTACAGGGTGCTGGGGTCTGTTTCTGGGCATTGCTGGGGCAGAGGAAGGTCAGCAGGAGACCTTGGTAGGTACAGGATTTTCTGTGCTGGCTTCTCAGACAGCTCAAGGCTTTGGGTTTTCTTACACAGATTAAGTGGTTCCACAGAGTCTCTCTGGTGTGGTGCTCTATAAATCAAGGGATGCAGCAGGTAGAAAGATGTGTTTGCCTAACTGGTGCACAGGTATTGCAGTGATTTTGGTAGAGGAGTGGAGGTGCAGGACATCAGGATGGAGCTCACTGATGCAGCTGGTTTCTGAGGTACAGGAGATTTTTTTTCCTGCTGGATTCAAGCCAACTGTGCCTCACAGACGTGAATGCTGGAGTACTCTAGTGCCTTCCTGGCCCAGGGGGAAGTAGAAAGAAAAGATAACCCAAGGTCCATTACTCCATAAAAGCATCCAGGCTCCATAAACACAGTCTCTTCAGGAATCGACATCCCTTCACTGTAAGCACCTGCCAGATTGTTCCAGTGTAAGTGGATGGAGCCACAATACAGGGCTTGCTGAGTTTGGGCAGAGCAGGGCTGATCCCCTTCTTCCAGTGCTGCTGGATGACTCTGTGGCAATAATGAGGAGCCAGAAAGAGCTATGTGAGACTGAGCTTTTTTCTGTGACTTGATGTTTGATAACCACCCTGTTGTGTGCTGGATGTGAGCCCCAGAGCTTGCTCTCTGGGGCCAGGCTGGAGCAGAGGCTCTGTGTGACCTCTCCTGCTCTCTGATTCCAGGCCCAAGAGTGAGTACTCTGAGATCGACGACGAGGATGCTCAGGCTCCCTATGACCCCAACGGGAAGCCAGAGAGGTAGGGAGCTGAATGCAGTGCTGCAGCTGGAAGATGGGGTGACTGGCTGGGTGCATCTCACGGGCTCTCATTAATAGAGGAGTGTCTACGCTGTGCTGAAATTGCCAGCCCAGGGAGCTGACATTCCTTGAAAAGCAGGGCAGAAGTTGGCGTTAAGTGGTGATATGCCCAGATCTGGCAGGTTTTCCCCTCTGGGACATACTGGACGGTTCTCTTGAGTTCATGTTGCCACGTAGGGTGGTGCCCTGCGGGGGAAATACCCTGGCTTAAGGTATTCATTCACCTGTGTGTGTCTCATGCTCTGATTGCTGGTGTTATGTGCACTGCAGAAGTGCCTCAGCCAGCCCTAGTCCCTGGCCTGGGGCTCTGTGCTGGCTCGCAGGTCACAATGCTGAACAGAAATCAATCTCAGAAGTGCTATTACAGCCCATGAAGTTGTGAGTGTTGGTGTGATGGTTGTAGAGGGGCAGCATTGGCTGTTCCCTGTTTGGGAGGTGAATGATGATGATGATGATGATGATGATGATGGTTGGGATTCCAGGCAGATCTCCCTGCTGTAGGTATGGATGGGCTGAAATAATGTGCAGTCTGGGTTTGCACCTCCTTGCAGAGCAGATGGTGACTTAACCCCCTGCCTTGTAACCTCAGGTTTTATTACAACGTGGAGTCCTGCGGTTCTCTGCGCCCTGAGACCATCGTCCTGTCTGCACTGTCCGGCCTCAAGAAGAAACTGAGTGATCTCCAGACACAGCTGAGCCACGAAATCCAGAGCGATGTCCTCACTATCAACTGAGGTGGCCCCTTGCAAGAGAGTGCTGAGCTGTGAGTGATGCCTGGCTGAGATCTGGGGAGAGGCTTTTACCTCCCCATCATCTCCCTCTGCCTTTCCTGGCCCCGCACCTGGTTGGTGACGCCTCCTGCCTGGCCCTCCTTCCCAGGGAAAGCCATTGTGATGTGTAGGGTAAAACAGGAAGGGAATCAGTGACCATCTTAACTGAGATAGGCTTCGTCTCTAAGTGATCCCAGAGTTTTGGTTCTGGTGCTGGATTTTGGCCATGCGGTGTTTGGGATCGGGAAGCGTGTACCTTTGTTACACAACCCTACCTTATTTACATGTCCATTCTTTACTGTGCTGAATAAAGCCTTACCCCCACATTTTTCTGTCATCCCTGAAAGCTCATCCAAGGTTGCTGGAGGAGATGTCACATCATTTACTTCTCTCCAATAGACGTTAACTTAATGAGATCTGCTTTGGAGGGAGCATTGCTTGCTGATGCTGATTGCTGCTTGTGACATTATCTCCTGAGGAGAGCAGCACCCCTCCTGCAGGCAGCCAGTCGTTCATTGATCCAGTGCTGTGTTTAAAGCAGATGTTTGAGGCTGGGGTGGGCGAGATGCTGCAGAAGGCAGCGCTGCAGGGGAGCTCTGCTGGGCCAGGCAGGCGAAGCTGTACTTACAGACTCCTCCGGAACAGACTCCACCCCTGTGCTGTATAAGCTTTCTCTGAGGAGCTGGGTGGCACAGAGTCTGTCAGTAATGGCCCCTGGCTGATACCTTTCTTTGTGCCCACAGCCCCCAGTGTGTGCTGGGCTGGAGCTTGGTGCAGGTCTCATGCCCTGACCTCCCTGGCAGTGGCTGAAAGGCTTCAGCAATGGCCTTTGTCACCCCTCCTCCCCCCCATCAGTGCCCAGCATGGCTTGGGATGAGCTTCTTGGTGACACTTCCCTGGAGAGACCTGTAGCTCCTGTACCAGGAGGCTGGGAGGGAAGGGAAGGCCTGTGTGCCCCTGTGTTCATCCCGGTGTGGATGGGGACAGTTCAGGGAGTGGTGACAGGGTCACGCTGAGCTGGGGAGAGCAGCCCATGTCAGCATTGCCTTCCCCTCCAGGCTGCTGCTTCCATTTCCTTGCCATGGCAGAGCTGGCTGCAGCATGGGTCCCCATGTCCCCGTCCCTGGAGGGGTCACTGCACTGGCTGGCATGGCTGTCTTACCTTGAGGCCAGTGCTGCCAGGCAGTCGGGGCATGGATAAGTTACCTGGCACAGCTCTGGGAGAGCTGAGAGATGGTGTGCCTTAAAACACCTTCACCTGGGGACTTGGAGCCACCGCTGCCCTGGCACATCCCCGGAGCCATGGGCAGCTGGAGGCAAGGGTGACAGTGGGGTGCTGGCACCCTGTTCCACTCCGGGTTGTTTGATGGAGAGTGGCAACTCGCTCCACCCTTCTTCCTCTCCCAGCGGTTTTAGGGCTTCACTTGAAATGTCCTGGCCATGGCTGGAGGCAGAACAAAGCCCTGAGCCAAGCATGCTGCCAGGAACCTCAGGAAATCTCCCCCCATCAGCATTTTTCTCTCTGGCAGGCACTACTCCCACTTGCGCTTCCCGAGCACGCTTGGATGGAACAGACAAACAGGAAGGGTGGATGTGGATAAGAGTTGTTTATTCATTGAGCAACTCCTTAAAAACCAGAAAACCCAAACATTTTTGGTAACAAATGTTAAATCTTTTCCAGATGAGGTGTGTAGCCAGGAAAAGAGCAAGTTCCACCTCTCACCCCAGGGAGGACACACTGCTGGGCAGTGCTGGGGTCCCAGAGTGCCTCTGTGCCCAGCCATGCTGCAAAGAGCAGCCCTTCTCTGTCCCCACGTCCTCTCAGCCTCAGCCACAAGCTACACCACCCTGAAACACAGTATTTACAGACCACAGATTCCCACATCACGACACTCCCTGTGCCCAACACATGGACCTGGAGCTGTAAAGGGCAGAAATAAAACCACCAAGCATCCAACCCAGACGGAAAGAAGACTCCAAAGAAACACCAAGGTTTGCACGGCAATAAAAAGATAGCCCTTCTAAAGGAGGTCAATAAATAGGAGAACTAGAAAAAATCAATTGCTTTTAAGTTCAGCACATAAAGCCCAGTTCCACCCCCAGTGGGTGAGGAGGGAGTGAGGGCTATGGGAATGCACAGAGGAATGTGGCTCTCTCCCCATCAGCATGGGTTTCTCTGCCCTGGGGCTTCTCATATCCACAAAGCTGCCCCTTGAGAGACAGATGCTACTGGCCAAAACCAGTCCCATGGTTGCCCACCAGCAGATAAACCGGGGGCACGGCAGGGGGACACAGCTGTGGGAGGAGTGAGGGGTGTTGGGGTGGGAGAAGCCGGGAGCTCGGCTCTGCCCGGCTGCTCACCCCAGCCAACCCCTCTGGAAGGAAAACCAGTTTCTCCTGAGACATGTCAATTCTACAGCGAGTGTTTAAATAGCTTGAAGAAGTGCAAAAATCAGCTCAGGGGTGGCAGGGTGTCCTCAGGAGCACCCCACTCTTCATGGGGGGGTGAGACCCTGCACCATCAGACTGGCACAGCTGTATCCTCCAACGCTGCTCCATGGCCATGGCAGAGTGATGCTCCAGCTTTCCTGTCATGCAGAAAACTCCAAATTCCTTGACCCCCCCCACCTCTCTTCACCTCCCAGCTGGATCCCCAAGAGTCAAAAACCTCTGGGCATCTGCCCAAGGGCTCTTCAGCAGCCACCACATTTGCATTCATGTGAGAAGGAAATACCTCTTACAATACGGATATTCAATATATATTTGAAGTCAGTTGAGGCTGAACCAGCCATCGCCTCCACTAACGCCAGGCCAGGGTGTGAGCCAGTGCCTGCCTCCCAGAGTCTTGGCACGGAGGTGCCCCAGCTTGGTCTCCTGGGAATTCTGAGGGGCAGCTGCCTTCATCCTTGACATCCCTTGGAGAAGAGAAAGGGGACCCCTGCCACAGTCCCCCCACACCAGCTCACGGGGACGATGTGGGCTCCCTGCTTTCAGGCTTGTCGCTTTTGGAGGACTTTGGCTTCAGCAAGATGAACCTGTTGAGGAGGTCGGTGTCCGAGCTGGCCTGGGCACCTGCATACGCCTCCCCTGGGGACAAAGCAGAGGGTGGGTTCACCTGGTGGGGAAAGCTCCAGAGGCTGGAGGAGCAGCAGCTCCTCAGGGTGGGGTGGGGACACTCACCAGCATAGCTGGAGGACTCAGCCATGTTCTGGGAGCCGGTGATGTGGTGCCAGTAGGCGCTGCGGGGCAGCATGGTCGTGGGGGTGCAGGGGTAGGAGAAGTGCTCAGTGCCCTTGTTCAGCAGCTGCAGTGCATGAGAGGGGGGAGGAGGGTGACACAGGGCCCCTGGAGTCTCCCCCAGCTCTGTCCCCACCTCAGCGTGGGCTGGAGCTCACCCTGACATTCTTCTCCATCTCCAGAAGGACCCTCTTGTGCTGCTCAGCGATGGCCAATGTGGCGCTGTGCACGCGCTGGTAGATCTGCTCACCCTCCTGCGTCTGGAAGGTGTAGAGACCTTCTCCTGCGTCGCACATCCTACGGGGATGGGGCACAGGATGTCACCAGGGTCTTCAAGCCAAGGGATGATAAAAAAACCCACCCCAGGTGGCAGCTGGCACAGCTCTCAAGCTGCTAGAGCTGTTCCTATGTCCCCTTCATGGTGTTGAGCTGGGACCAGAACCAGCTCCAAGTCCCCCCTGCCTTGGGCACACTGTACAGGCCATGGCCATCACCCCTGCCTCAGGCCTGCCTGTGGTGATGCCAGCAGTGCCGCTGCCTGGAGCACCAAGCTGGACGAGGGCACACAGCGGCGATCCCTGTCCCAGCAAAGGTGACATCTCACCGTCCGGCCTCGAAGGTGAAGCGGGTGGCGTCACGGCCGTAGCGGCGCAGGGAGCAGAGGGGCCAGGAGACCAGCTTCACCCGGGGGTTGTGCGTGTCCCAGAGGTAGATGTTTTCGTGGGTGATCTGCAGCTTGCACTCGCCATAAACGTCCAGGTTGGGGCAGGGGAGGAGGAACACGTTGAACCGGTCTGGAGAGGGGAAAAAAATAGAAAATAAAATAATCTGCGGGGGGTGCAGCGAGGCGGAGCCCCGGGCGAGCACCCGCCGCCGCGCTCACCCGTCTGCTCGCACTGCACGCCGGGCGCCAGCAGGTCGGGCTCCCCCAGGCTGATGTCGTTCAGGCGGGCGCCCAGGCACTCCACCGACAGCGTCTTGTACCACTCCTCCGCCTCCAGCTCTGCAAGGCACCACGGCAGCCCCTGGGCGACCCTGGCCACGCCGGGGTGCCCCACCCAGCACCCCCAGTCCGGCTCCCCTGGGCGCTGCCCCGTACCTGAGTCGCAGGTGAAGGTCCGGGCGGAGTCGTCGGTGAAAACGATGGCC
The DNA here is from genome assembly GCA_013397775.1 of Eulacestoma nigropectus. Lineage (NCBI taxonomy): Eukaryota > Metazoa > Chordata > Aves > Passeriformes > Eulacestoma > Eulacestoma nigropectus. Next base: position 3,865,902 of record VZTE01005256.1, on the reverse strand, counting down.
ACCGCCTGTCTCTTGGTCTCCTTGGGCAGCCGCGTGATGCACTTGACATTGCTGATCTCGGTGACCTGCAGAGGAGTTGGGGGCTCACCGAGGGCCGCACCAGACCCCAGCTGCTGCTCCCACACCCTGTCACCCGCTGCACCCAGACCCCGTTCCCTGCAGCACCCAGACCCCGTTCCCTGCAGCACCCAGACCCTGACACCTGCAGCACCCAGACCCAGCTGCATCCCCCTTCGGAGCGCAGGGGGTGACAGCCACCCAGCAAGTTTAGGCGAAGAAGGACCTGCTCTGGCACGGGTCCCCAAGCAGCGGGCAGCACCCCAGCACCCCTCCAGCGCACCCCCTCACCTTGGGGCACCCCCGCAGGCACGCCGCCTTCTCATCCGGGTACTTCTCCAGGCGCTGGGGCCCTTTGCTGGAGGACTTGCGGAAGACCAGCCAGCACCGCCGGTAGATCTGCCGGACAGAGAGCGCGGCGGCTGCTTGGGGCAGGTGGGGGTCCCTGTCCCCACCACATCCCCACGTCCCCCTGTCCCCATCCCCAGGACCCGTGCCTGGTTCTGCTGACCCTGCTGGCCTGGGGACAGGAGGGGATGCTGGCGATAGGGACATGCCGGGGCTGCCATCATCTGCCCCCACCTCCCGCCAGTGCTAATTACAGAGCTTAATTAATGAACACAGACAAAGCTCCCAAGGGGACAGCTGTTCTGGCATTTCCCCGTCCCCTCTCCTACAGCCCCTGCTTCTGAGGGTGGTGGGGCCACCGTCCCCAGGCATGTCCCCCCCGCCTCGAGCCCGCTCCCTCTTTGTTCTCTCTAATTAGCATGAAATTACCCAGCATGCTCGTTGCTGCCGGCTCCAAGCCACGGAGATGGGCGACCAAACCCCCTGACCCCCCACCTATGGGTGCTGCACTCCCACACCACCCTAATGTGCACCCAGCGGCCCCAACCCCTCCGGGTGTGGGGCATCCCCGATGCCAAACTGTGTGTGCAGGGAAACTGAGGCACGGGGGGAAGGGAGGGCTCACGGACATCCCCCAGACCCTGGGTGACCCAGGACGGGTGAACGGGTGTTACTCGGTGCAGGATCCGGCCGGTGCAGGAGCTGGACCCCTGGGGCTGCTGGGTGATCTGGGTACCAACAAGTGGCCTGTCCCTGCCATCCCCCCCACTCCTCTGCCACCACAGCCCCCAAAATGCTGCTTATTCAACCCCAAAACAGGGGCACAGGATGCCGCAAGAGGGACCTGGCCACGTCACCTCACAGGGAAACCAGCACCCCAAATGCATGGGTGTTCCCCCCACACTCCCCCATTCCCCAAGATCCCCACTCACCCCCAGCTTCTTGCTCTTCATCCTCACGTAGCCCTGCTTGATGATGTCGTTAAAATTCGTCGCCATGGCGATGGCTCGATAGGGTAGGGGATATTTTGGGAGGGGGGGGCTGCCTTCACCTTCGCCCCCCCCTCTCCATCCTCTTCCTCCGTACCCCTCCTGTCTCACCACCGGCCCAGCTTGGTGCTAGCAGTGTCCCCCATGCTGGTTGGAAAAGAGAAATGACAGATCGACGGGTGACATCTTCCTCGTCCTCCTCCCCCTCCTCCTTGTCGTCCTCCTCCTCCTCCTTCCCCTCCTCCTCCTCCTCTTCCTCCTCCTTTCGCTGCCTGAACCATCCGAGTGGAACAGTCCGGTGTTAACCCCTGCCAGCACGGTGGAGCCAGGATGGCACAGACGAGTGGTCGGTCCCCTGCCACCAGCTTCAGCATGTGTCCGAAGGGACACCCACACCAGACCTCGCCCACAGGTCTCCATCACTTCTCGCACTCCCCCTCCTTCCTCCCAGGCTGCTCGCCTGGGCAGCAACATGGCCCCGGTGGCCGGGCACCAGTAGGGTTCAGTGGTAGCGACCTCCTGTTGGCCAGGCCAGCTCTGGTGCGGGGTGTTTCGGCCGGCACCGGCTGTCAGAGGGATCCCGGCTTCCAACCTCGCATGCCCTGGTGTACCCCAGCCTCTCCAGCCCTACCATAAGCTCGGCCTCGCTCAGCCTGGTCTCTGCTGGTTCCCCCAGCCCCAACCGGTGGCACCAGGTGAGGACCAGGTTCCTTTCCCAGCTGGAGAAGTCCCAGGTAGAAGGCAGTAACCCGGAAAAGAGAATAGGGCCATCCCCGCGGATGCTCCTCCATGCCAGTGACGCCCTGGTCCCCAAAGCCCAGCACCCAGGGGAATCCGACTGGGACAGCACCTTGGGGACCGCCCGCTGTCCCGAGAGAGGCCGGGGGAATGTCCCCCCCATTCCCCCATCGCCCCCATCACCCCACCCCACGCACATGAACACCCCAAGGGAACTCAGAGATGCTGGGGACCCCTCC
>VZTE01005256.1:3822983-3855566 GCA_013397775.1 Eulacestoma nigropectus | reverse complement strand
TCCTCCCCCCGCCGCCGCTCCCGCCCCCCGCCCGCGCCCGGGGGCCGGTCCCGGGCCGCGCTGCGCGTCCTGCCCCGTGGCACGGGCGGGGGGGCCGCACGCGTGGGGTTCCGGCGCTCGGGGGGCTGCGCGCAGCTCTGCACACGCATCCCGGGCGCGGGGGCTCGGACACGCGTGTGACGGGCGTTTGCCCGTGGGGGTTGCTGGGCTGCACACGCGTGTCTGCCCCAGGGCGGGGGTGCCTGGGTGGGGACGCGGCGGGGGACGCGGGGCCTCCGGGGTGAGCGGTGGCCACGCAGCGTCTGCATCCCCACGCGTACCCGCGCTGGCTCCCTCCTGACCAAGCGGCAAAACCCCAAACCACCATTTTGCCCCTGTCTCTTTCCCTTCGCTGGATGCCTTTCAGGCAAAAAATTGGGAAATACTAGCGGCCAAGAGGATTTGTGTCCCGCGGGACGTGGAGTCGATGCCATGGGACACCAACACCTTTTTCTCCCCCAAGATCGAGCGCAGCAGGGAAAACCAAATCAAATTAAAGCAAAGCTCGTGCATGCTCTTTCCAAGATCGGAATTTTTCTGCTGGAAACAACCCCAAAAAGCTGGAGGCGAGGGATGCTTTGCTCTCCTACGCCTCTATCCCAGTGTCTTGTGCCAGGGGAGCCGGCGCCGTCTCTTGCAGCCGGTGAAGCGATTTTGCAGGCGGTTTGGCCAGAGCTCCGGGTGCGTGGTTGCGGCTTTAACCCGCTCCCGGCACTAAAACCGGCAAAGTTTTTCCAAGCGTGGCTTTACTGTTTGCTTGGATATGCGTGTCTTGGTGACACCAGCAGGCTCAAGGATGCATTGCAGCATCCTGGGATTTGTGGGGTTTACCCTTGCAAAAATCAAACCTCCTTGGTCTGGGGTACGTCACCTAAAGATGTGGCCAGTGACCCATCTCTGTGGTTCAAGGATCATCGTTCTGGCGCCCTTCTTCTCCAGTTCTGGGTTTCCATCCTGACCCAGGGTGCCTGACCATGGCCAGCGGGCCCCCTTAAATCTGTTCCCAGGGAGCCCTCATTTGGGATAGGTCAGACTGAAGTGGATGGTTGCCCTACATCACGAACTGAGACCTAGAAATGTTGCACGAGTGGCTGTAGGTGCTGGGCAAGCACAGCTCATTGCTGCCACGCAGTGAGCACGGGTGTGGCTGAACCATCCCTGCTCCCCACACCTCTGCACGTGGCCACAGCCCTGGACCCAGCAGCCCCTGGAGCACAAGATGAAGCCTTTTGGGGCAAACCCAACCCTTTTGGGTAAAACAAGACCTTCGTTCCCTCAGCTGGGCCAGCTGGCATTGCTGGAGAGCTGTGCTGTGGTGACTGGGGATGTCATGGAGGACGCTGGCTCCCTCCTGGCGATAGCATCCAACTGTGGTATCTCAGAATCAGACTGCCTTGAGTTCGAAGGGACACATAATAAACATCGAGTCCAACTCCCTGCTCCTTGTGGGACAACCTGAAAGTAAACCATTCGACGAAGAACATGCCATGACCGCTCTTCTGGGGAGCCTGTTCCTGTGTCTGACCACCTTCCCAGTGAAAAACCTTTTCCTAATGTCCAAACTAAACTTCCTGCGAAGCAACTTCTTTCCATCTCCTGTGTCCTTTCACTCACCGGAGAGTGGAGATCAGCAACCCATGCACCCCAGGAATCCCTGGCACACCGTATATCCCAGGCACGCTGGGCACAGCGCAGACTGCACGCACAGCAAGGATGCCAGGCACAGCATGAACCTCGGGCACAGCGTGCATCCCGGGCAGTTTGAGTACTCTGGGCACAGCACTGGGGCTGAAAGCCGAATCTCTGGGCTGTGGGAGCTGCTGCTGCTGGGGGGCTGCAGCTCAGGGCCCCGGGGTGCTGTGTCTCCTGAGGACCACGGCTTCCCCCCTGCCCGTGGTGTCTCCGTTAGCGACCAGCACTGAGCGCTGCTTCTCTTTAGAAGCGCCTTTTGATTGCCCATATGGGTCTCCTCCACTGCTGTGGGAGCCGGGTGGCTCTGGCCGGGGTCCCGCTGCCGTCCGCTGCCGCTCGGACACCCCGCCGTGTGGTTGGTGCAGATCCCACTAGATGGCACAAGGATCGCAGGAATGGTCCCAGATCGGGACTATGCACGCGCAGGGACGGCCGGTGGCGATGCGGGACTGCGGCGGTGCCGGTGAGCGGTGCCGAAGTGTCCCCTGGCAAATGGGAGGGGACCTCGGGGCCCCCTTGAGGAGCTGCCACTGCGCATCTCACAAGGCACAGTCAAAAACGGGGACTCTCCGGCTACATTCCCCAAATCCATTTGGTGCCAGCACGGCTGCAGGCTGGCAAAGGTGTCTGTAAGGCTGTGGCACCCCAAAACCACCACGAGTCTGGGTTTTCACCAACGACAGCACCACACCAAAAGCCCTACCTCTCGCCCCAAATCCAGCGCAGAGATGGAGGCCGTCTGCAGCCCTGGGGCGGCAGGAAAATGGGAGAGCAGGGTTTTGTCTTGGCATCGGGCAGACGAGTTTGGGTGGAGGAGAGGATGGCAAGTGAGTAAGTGAATTGATACTCGGCTTTCCTCCCGCTCTCACTGAGGAAGGCAGACACCAAGCAGAGCTCCTCAAGGTGACTAGACACTTTCGGAGTTGAAGCCATCCAGACTGTGGAAAATAAACAGCCAGGACAAATTGCAGGGACTAAATCCATCAGCTGGGGGCAGCGAGCCAGCCCTGAGCCCGTGGTGCATCCCCATAAACCGGGCTTCACCTGGAAACGTGCCCGGGGTTTTGCCTCTCCTGATGCCTGAGATTTTGGAGGTGGGCATCCCGCTCCGCCTGCTGGGATGCAGACCAGCATCACAGCATGGCAAATCTGCCTCTGGAGACATCAGGGTACCCACCGCCACCATGCTTGTACCTGCAGAGTGCGCCAGGGAGGTGCCATTAGCTGGTGCTGCCCGTTCCTGGTCCGGTGGTGGGGGACCGAGCACCACCGGGACACGCTGCCCGTCTCTGCCGAGCGACATTTCCCCTTCTGGCTGCTTCCCTCTTCGGGACAGCGAAGGAAGCCTCTGGCTGTTGTTCTTTGTTCTGTGCACAAAGGGCAGCCAGCGCCGCCGCGTTCCCGTCAGTGCCGCCGGCATCCCGGACAAAGGCCCGTCCCGCCGGGGCTCTGTGCCCCCTCCCTGCAGCCCGCCGGGCCCCGCCGTGCCCCCGGCTCCCATCTCGCCGCGCGGGGATGAGCTGTGCATGGCTCACCGCTCCGGCGGGTGACTTCAGCTATTCACTGAGAGGCCTGCGGGTTTGGTGAGGTGCCAAGTGCCCGACTTTCCCCCATGAGCCCCACCGTGGGAGAGTCACATCCCAGCTCTTTCCGTGCCCCTTCTCCCCATCTCGAGATTTCGGGGTTTGTGGTGTGAGTCACGCTGGCTGCCGATGCCCGCATACATCCACCTTGTTCCGGTATCCGGCGGCGCTTGGAAAACAACCACTCGGTGGTTGCCTCCTGGCAGCGGGAACACAGCATCCATGCCTGGTCCCCAGGGAGCTGAGCCTGTCGGGGACTGGTGGGACATGCTGCTTCTTGGGTAGCTGAGCCCAATGCTGGTGACCAGGGGTCACCCTTTTCCCACCCTGCCACACCAGGAGCAGGGTCAAAGCACTCCCCGAGGCCCCCGGGGAGCACGGGTTGGGATCAAGCCTCCCACCTGCCCAGCGCCGCGGTGCCAGGGCCGGCTCAATCCAGCGCCTGGCAGCACGGGCAGGAGGGGGCCTGGCCTCTATAATCTTCTCAAGGTGAAATGGTGCCATTTACCTTTCCAGGCACCTTACCCGGCAGGAGGCCAGGGCCAGGCTGCTGGAGGGGTTGTGCCATCCTTTTTTCCCCAGGAGAGGCAGGTTGGTGGCACCCCGGTGCCTTCAGGCTTCAGAGCCAGCCTTGGCTCCAGGGGCAAAGCCGTGGAGTTACAGCAAACGCTCCGGATTTTGGGGAAACTAGCAGCTAGGAAAGACACTAAATCCATGTGGGAAAATGGAAGGTTTGGAGAAGACCTTGGCTCCGTTTTGGGATCTGCCTTTGGGACTTGTGTGCTGGGGAGCTGATGAGCTGCTTGTGCAGATACCCTCAGGGACCAGTTTTCCCGACTTCCCTGACATTACCAGGGGTTTATTTGCAAAGCCGAGCCTAAACAAATAATCTGGATTTGTTGCTGTGCCTACAGGCTGGGGTTTTACAGCCCTGGCACCTGTTGAGTCCCCGTTATTGTTGCGGGAGAAATCCCGACGTGGGGTGGGGTGGGGTGGACCCACCTCCCCACCGGATGTTTTTCCAGAAGGAAGGCTGAGGGAGGTGGAGCAGCAGCAATGGGGGAGCACGAGCACTGACAGCCGCTCAAAGGTAGCTGAGGCACTCCCTTAGGATCACCATCCTCCGACATTCCCAAGGCTGCTCTGGCATTGCTCACCGGATTTGGATGAGAGATCTGAGGACATCCCCTCCCACCAGCACCCATCTTCTTCCTCATCCTCATCCTCCTCCATCCACCGGAGCTGGGCTGAGCCCTGTTTATGGTTGCACTCCTGCTAGGAGCACCCAAGGGGCTTTTAGGGGGCCTGGGCACCCTGGCAGTGGGGCTGGCACCACTTGGCAGTGGGGCTGGCACAGCCCTCGGCTGCAGACGGCGCCAGGGCTCCCCTGCCCACACTTGTCTCACTTGTTTGGCAGCAGCCTGGTGCGACGTGCCCTCTCCTGCCGGAGTCTGCCCATCCCATCGCCACGCCGCCGTGATCTGCTGGCACGCTCCTTCCCGCCTGCTGCCGGCGCCGGAGCCTTGAGGAGCTTTTAGGAAGATTTAGGGCTTTTAGAGGATTTTGGAAGTCTTTGGGTTCTTTTGGAGCTTTTAGGGCTTTCAGGTAATTGAAGGGGTTTTAGGAACTTTAAGGATTTTGGGAACATTTGGAGCTTTTAGGAACTTCTAAGGGGTTTGGAAACTCTTTGGGCTTTTGGTATATTTTAGGGCTTTTAGGAACTTCTAAGGGGTTTAAAAACTCTTAGGGCGTTTAGTAATTTTTAGGGCTTTTAGGAACTTCAAGGATATTCAGGAGCTTTTAGGGCTTTAGGGAGTTTTAGGGCATTTAGGACGTTGTAGGGGTTTCAGGACATTTTAGGGCTTTAGGAGCTTTCAGGATCTTTTAGGACTTTCAGGAACTCTAAGCATATTTAGGACCTTTAATGGGTTTAGGAGCTCTTAGGACTCTTAAGAAGTTGTAGGGCTTTTATAGGAATTCCCCAGCTTGAGCAATAAACCCTTATCAGGCCGAGCCCAAGGGCAAATGTCCCTTGCAAGAGACAACACAAGGATTTCCTCCCTCTTCGTGCTCAGGCAGCGTCTTTGAAGGTCTGTCGATTTACAGATAATACCGACAACACCAGCAAGTGCAGGCGTTGACCTAAAAATAACTCCTGATAACGTCAAATGCGGACAAAAGGCTCTTTGTTCCACGGACAGCAGCAAAAAGTCCTTTCCTCGCTGGTCCGAGGGGTCTGTACCTAATTCCCCTCTCCAGGAGAGCCTAATCCTGGGTTTAGCAGCGTTATTCCCAGGAGGTGGATTTATGGCTCTTCCCGAAGGAGCCGGTCGGGATGACCCGCAGTGGGAGGCTTGGCTCACCGCGATGCTCCCGCGGCTCTGGTTGCCATGAGCGTGCGTTTCAGAGCTGGCCCAGCTCCCCGAGGCGTGGGGACGGCCGGACTTCAAAGGCGGCTCTGTTAGCCATGGTCCGGCCGCTTTAGCCACGGTCCGACCATGTGAGCTGCTTCCCATGGGAGCCTTGTCCCGTGGCAGCCAGGAAAATTGGGGGCTTGGAGCTGGAAATTAAACCAAGCGGTGGTGTGATGCAAGCGTGCGGGATGTCCCCTGCCCCAGGGATCCCAAAGCAGCCATGGCACCTGTGCTGGCACAATCCTTGTGGATCAAGGTCCATCACCTTCCCTGCTGGAGCGGGAAGTTGTTTCCACCCTTCCCCCTGCAGAAAGAAAAGTCTCATTCAAGCCATTGAAAATATCTGCAAGAGCAACTATTTACCCAGGGCACTTCCCGGAGCCCTCCCCCCCTCCCTGCTCCCTCCGCTCCCTGCGTCTCGGCTTTCTCCAGCCCTGCTGTTTCCCGGGGCACACAAAGGGCTGGATGCAGGCGCTGCTTGGCAGCAGCTTTACCCACTCCAACCGTGCTGCCTCTCCGGTTCCAGCCTCAGCTCCCACTGAGGGCCAGGGCCAGGGTACCCGTCTCCAGCCTTGGGGTGGGTGGTGGGAGCCCCGTAGCCGAATCCAGGCTCCACACCCCACATCCCAGCCCACCTGCTCCGGGGGAGTGCTGTGTATCCCTCGCCTGGGATCTGGGTTCCTTGCCCTGCTCCTTTCCTCCCTCACACCCTGCGGGGAGCGGGACAGGGGTCACCGGGACACTCCGTCCCGGCTGCTTTCCCATTAATTGTTATTTTTTAATCCCGTTGGCAGTCAGGCGTGCAGCCTCCTGGCTCCGGCTCCTCCGGCCCCGGGCCGCCGCTGGATGCCCGCCAGCCCGCAGCTGAAGGGCGGCGGGACACGGCACGCCCGGCTGTCCCCAGCCGAGGTCCCCCAGCCCACCGTGGTGCCGGTGCCGGCCGGGCGGGAGGACGCAGCCCGGTGCCCCCAAGCCCGGTGCTCCCAGCCCGGTGTTCGCAGGCTGAGCCGGGCCGAGCCGAACCGGGCAGGTGCCGTGACCGAGGGCAGTGGCCCTGCGGCCCCCGCAGCGATCTCGGAGGGTCTCGCTGGGGGACGGGGTGGGGCCGCTGGTCCCGGGATACCGCTCTGAGCCGAGCCGGGCTGCGAGGTACTGAGCCGAGCCGTGCCATGCCGAGCTGAACCGAACCGAACCGGGCGGAGCCGGGCCGAGCCGAACCGGGCAGGTGCCGTGACCGCCGGCGGCGACCTCGCGGCTCCCGCAGAGATCGCGGGGGTCTCGGAGGAGTCGGTGCGGGGCGAACAGTCCCGGTACCGCCCCGCTGAGTCACCGCCCGCCGGGGGGACGGGGCGGGGCGCTGGTCCCGGGGCACCGCGCTGAGCGAGCCGGGCTGCGAGGTGTGGAGTGGCGCTGAGTCGAACCGTGCCGAGCCGCGCCAGCCCAGCCGAGGGTGCCGGGAGGTGCCGGGCGGTGCCGGGCGGTACCGGGCGGTGCCGAGCCGAGCCCGCCCCGAGTCCAGGTATGGGAGCAACGGGGAGCTGTTGAGTCGGGGACGAGGGAGGATCGGGGCGCCCGGTGTCCGCCGTGGGGGTCCCAAAGACCGCGTTGAGGGGCGTTTGCCCGGCACCAGGAGCCGAGGGGATGCTGCGGCGCTCCGGGCGCGGGCAGAGCGGCGGGGGCACGGGGCGGAGAGTGAGTGGGGTGGGCGTCAGCCGGGGCTAGGGCAGCCCAGGAGGGCTGGGGGGCACTGGGGCTCTGCGCGGACGGTGGCATCGGGCAGCGCCCCGGCCTGCTCGGGCAGGGAGCAGCCTGGATGGATGGAGCGGAGGGGTCTCTATGGAGGGGCCTGAGCTGCACCCCGCTCCGGTGGGTGCGCGGGCTCAGCGGTGGGTGTAATGCCTCCGGCTGGGCAGGGCTCGGGGTCTCTGCTCGTGGCCATGGTGCCAGTTATCTGTGAAACCAGCCTTCATTCCTGCTCCGTGGGGCTCGCACTCGCCTACCCAGGAGCCAGGCTGTGTTCCTGGGCCATGGAGCCACAAAGCCCCCTGAGCTGCCCGGGACCGGCTGTTCCGGGCCGCTGCCAGCGGCGGAGCTGAGCTCCACGAAGCCCCGGCCATCGGCCCGGTGTGTGGCCATTGCTTCTCACTTTATGGGAACCACCAGCACACCCCATTCCTTCCCCTCCTCCCTCCCGGCGGAGGGTGCAGCATTCCCGTGGGATCGCTGGCATGTCTCGACAGGGTAATCTCCCTTCCCTAAAATGCCTTTTGGGGGGATTCCTCTTGCAACATCCCAGTATGCTGCTGCTGGTCCCGGCATGTCGCTGCGGGATATGGGATGTAGGATGCTTGGGGTGGTCCCTGCCCGCTGTCTGTGCCGCCCCTCCAGAGAGACCAGCAGAACCCAGTGAGACCAGCTGGAGAATTGAAATGAAGTCTCCTGGAATAACCTCCTGGCAGCAAGTCCGAATGGCTGTTGGGGAGGGAAGGCAGCCAAAGCTCATTTCATGGTCTGAGGGCTGCAGTAACCCCTCCCCAAGCTCCACCGCCAGCGGGGAGCCAGGAGTGTTTCGGAGATGGGGGGGGGGGGGGGGGGGCAAATCCTTTGAGCCCGGGACTGCAGCCACAGCGGGGTTTGCCGTGTCCCTCACTGGGTTCGCAGCTCCCATGTGAATTAAGCCAAGGACTGAAATGCTGCATACTTGGTTGCAGTCCAGCTCTTAATCCCGCGGCCTGGGGGCTGCTATTCGCAGAGTAACAGGTTTGCAAGCAACTGTGTGTTGCCTGAACGGGGATCCATGGGATTGGCCATCCCTGCACCTTGCGGTGGCACCCGTGGGTGCAGGGTCAGAGCTGCGTGGTTTACAGACAGCAGGCTGGGTGGCTCCCAGCGTGCCAATGTCTGCACGGGACCAGCTGGGCACAGCCTGTCGGCGCCTGTTTTTCAGGAGTGCTTGGACTCACCAACTCCTTTCCCATCAGCTCACCCGACAGCTGGGGTTTGGCAGGAATCCGGGGGGCCCACAGTCTCTTACCTGGCTCCTTGGGTGCTCCAGACTTTGCCCTCACCAGGCTCCAGCCCCTTGCTTTCTGTGCCAAATACCTGGGAGCCTGATGTGGGGTGGTCCTGAGCTACTTTGCGCTGCCCTGCACCTCCCTTCCCTGGCACCTGCAGTGCAGGCAGGCAATGGGGACCTGGCTTATGTGAAGGGGGATAAGACCTGGGAGGGGACAGGGTGTTTTGGGACCCATTTAAAACCCAAGGGAGTGGTTTGGAAGGGGGATGGAGGGAAGGTAGGGCTGATGTGCAGGAGGAGACAGGGGGTTGCTTTCCAAGAAGACCGTGTGGCGGGAATGCGCAGCAGCGACAACTGTCTGTAGCCCTGTGGCCAGAGATGTGCTTGCACCACTTTGTTGCTGTGTCTCATCAGCCTCAGCCCAGTGTAGGTGTACCTGGCCCTTTGCAGAGCGTGTGTGGCTGCTGCCGAAGCCGCAGTCTTCGCTTGCCACCGAGCCAGGCACCGTGTTGCCCGGGCACTGGAGGAAGTGCTGGGTTAATTCACTGTGATATTTCTGTTTGTGGTGTTTTTTAGGAAATGGAAAATTTTAAAAAGGTTTTGAATGTCAAGACCCAGCTCTAAGCAAACGCTCTGTCTCAGGGGCCCCAGGCACTGGCAGGCACCTGTGCCAGCCTCCCCTTGGTTCTCCCCACGCCTGCGTGGGAAGGGACGGCTGCCAGTGGCTGGCAAAGAACAGATCTGGCAGGGACTTGTGCTGCTCCCGCGGGAATCACTATCAGATCTGGTTTCATCCTGCTGGCAAGACTCATCTCGAAGGTGCTGTGCGTTCTGTGCAGCACCATGGCCCGGGAAAAGCTGAAGCACTGCACCCCACCCCGTGGCACAGCTTGGCACCGCCGGGCTGCCGGCGCAGTGCAGCTGCCCCTCGACTCCTTGGGCATTAACAAATGCACCCGGTCAGCCCCAGCCACCCACCGGTGCCGGGAATCACATGCCGATGACATGAATAACGTGTGGCTGGCCCCTGCGGATACGCGCCACCAGCCACGGACAAGGGCACTTTGTGAAGCACTCAGATACTGACACTGGGGCATCCCTTTGCAGGGGGACCACGATGGGGTCCTCACGTCCTTGGACAGCTCCAGACCCAGGGCACATTTTCTGTGGTCCTTGCAATGGGGAGCTGTTCGTGCAAAGCTGTTTTGCATCGCCAGGAGCCCATCCTGGCTTGCCTCTCCGTGCCACAGTTTCCTCATCATGTTCCTGAGTCCCTGCCTGAGTAACCCACTGCGGTGAGCTTCAGACTCATTAACATCTCGAGGAACAGAGCGTCACTTTCCTAACGGAGCTGGAAGGAAAACAGATAAAAGCCCCTGGATCTCCCCGTTTCCTGTGTTTATTTGAGTCATCAGAGCATCTTCCCTTCTCCTTGGGAAAAAGGTCATATCCAAAAGCCACGTGCCACCTTCAAAAGCCTAAATACCTGCTGCCAAGTTACCCAGAAAGCACTAAGGTGGTAGTAAACACTTGGCTTTTTATTTGTGTTTTTTAGTCTTCACCCCCCCTCCCCCCCCCCCACACCTAAGGTTTAGAGACCTCAATATAATGCTTTGGCTTTTCTTTCCAAGACCAGTATGTTAATGGCGATGAGAGGATACGAACTGGTGCCTGGGGCTGAGCCTCCCTCTCTGCTGATAAGGGAGCCTGCTCCAAGCTGTGCAGCCCCAGCAGAGTGTCTGCCACCTCTTTGTACATAATCTGGTTGATTTGGAGGCCAAACCAGGATTTTTTCCCCACTGCCATCCAGCAATGGGAAGATGACGAGGCAGGATTCAGCCCTGACGAGAACTCAGCACATCCGGCTACCTTTGCTATGCTTATTGCCAGCGTGGATGGAAGCCGTGGTTTCTCACTGTGAAACCATTTTCAGGGAATTTTCTCTTGCTATTGTTTGGCTCAGGAAATGGCAATCGGAGTCAGGGTGAGCGGGACCATACAGGGCTTGGAAGGGAAATACTGGCTCCCCCACCCACTTTCCCGTAGGGATTTCTGGTCCCAGTTGAGTAACGGCTGAAAGGGGCTGATTCTCTCCTCCAACCATCCCAATAAAATCTTAAAGATGTCAGCACAGCGGGATGGGCTGAAGCCTTGTTACGATTCAGCATTCCCCATCCAGAGGCGATGCTTTATTGGCATGCCAGCTCTGTGCTGCCCCAACATGGTTGGCATTCACGTGCAGCTCCATTGCTTTTAAGTGATCCAGGTGTTTCCCGTCTCCAATGGCATCCCAGGTCCGTGTTTTTTGGATATTTATGTGTGATTCCCAAGTATGTGGCAAGGCACTGAGATGCCAGCCCCATCCAAATCCGTTTACTGCTGCCAAGTCACGCCTGTGCCGTACCCTCCCAGCTCACACTGGGAGACCTGGTTAGTGTCACTTAGTTACAGCCATGGCAGCAGGTTAATTAACAACCCGAAGCCCCCGTCTTTTGCTGATAAATGGCCACAAGAAATAGACAGGGAGGGACAGGGAGTGGGCTGTACACCCGTGCAGGGTCTGTGCTGGCTAGAGAAACTTCCAGACAAAGCCTGTGCTGGTGGGAGAAATCTGCTAAGGAGTTTTCAAGCAAGTGATTTTTCCCTGGGCTTCCCATCTGACGACCCCTGAGCACCTGGGAGTGCTCACAAGCCTTTGCAGGTGATGCTGGTTGGTGCCCCGGCACCCACTCACAGCAAACAGAACAGGACCCGACCTCTGGTGGGTTTTGAGGGGATGCTTGAGAGCAGTACAGGATGGGGGTGCAGCAGTGGCAAACAGGGTGCTGGCTTCACTTCGGGCATTGACAAGTGTTCCGCTGGGCCAGCTTCTCCGGCAGCCCCCACCAACGCTGTGCCACTGTGGGGGGGCTTCTGCTGGCTGCCAGACCCTGGCAGGGTGCGTCCCATGGTTGAGGTGACAGCAGGGTGAGGAGGAGATGACACTTGGTCACATACCAGCAGAGCTGGACATGCAGTCTGTGGCCTGGGGCAGGCAGAAGGCATGATGAAAAAGGCTGTATGTACGAAGGCTGTGGCTGGGTGAGCGCAGAGGTGTGGCAGCACCCGAGGGTGCTCAGTGCTGGCCTGGGCGTAGGTCACAGAAGCCCCGTCCTCATGCAAAGACAAAGAAAAGGGTGGTGGAGCAGAGTGCCAGATGAAGGGATGGGCAAAGGGGCTGCACAGGATGTGGCCCAGCTGGTTGGGAGCAGCAGATTTGGGCAGCCATGGCTGCTGTGCTGGCCTTGCCAGGATGTGCCTGGGAGAGCCTGTTTCTGCAGGCTGAAATGATGGAGTGGTTTGCAACGTGCCCAGCTCCTCAGCTAATCTGCAGGAGCTGAAAGCACCCAAGAAAATAATTTTAGGGCTGGCAAATTAGGAAACCACAGTTTCCTTCTGTTCCTATCATTTATGATAACAAGTCAAGGCATTAACTGAGATGTGGAACGGAGAGCGGAAGAGGGGACCCCTCCTATGTGGGTTCGTTGGTGATTGGAGCCTGTGCTAGAGTGGTGGGGCACTCTCTCCATGCTGAGAGCTCAGGAGCTTCCAGCCTCTGCCATCCTTCCAGCCCACAGCCAGGTTGGATGCCCAGTGGTCCTGGCTCCTCCTGGAGACACAGGCAGCAGGGAGCGGGCTGTGACACTGGCTGTTGTCCCACCCGCACAGCCTTTGCTCTCCATCCCTGCCCCTATGGCATGGGGGATACTCAAATACTCATGTGGTCCCTTTCCTTTGTACCCTTTCAGGCTCTGCTGTCTCCTCGAAGGCCAAGCCAAAGTAGAGAGCTGCCCAGGATGAAGGTCCTCTTCCTGCTCCTTCTCTCCCCCCTCCAAGGTAGACTGTCCCAACTGTGCCCTGCCTTGGGATGCTGAACTGGGTTTGGGCTGCTGGGAGTAACTGGCAGCCCTAAAACATTGTCTAGGGGGCATCAGGAGGTGTATGCAACCAAGGGTTCCACAAAAGTAAAACATCTCATGGACTGATGTGCCTCTGGTGGGTCTCTTGGGCAGAATGTGTCCTTTCCAGGGAAAGGAGATGGTCTCCATCCATCCCTTCTGGGAATGGAGAGGTCCTCTTTCAGTCTCTGCTGATGTGGGTGGTGGCACATGGGAGAGGGTGTCCCTGAATGGCAGGATGTCCTGTTGCCCGAGGGGCCCTGGCAGATCCTTGCAGCGTGGCTGTGACCTTGGGGAGGTGGCTGGTGTCCCACAGCCCGTAGGACAGGGCTGGGATAACTGGGGTGGAGAGCCTGGCATGCCACGTGTGACAGCTGCTGCAGGGCTGCAATGTTTGCCGGGGCTGGCTGTCCCTCCAGCTGATCTGCTGTCTCTGTGTGCTTGAACAATGCAGGGGTGGGAGCCAATGGCCGTAGCGAAGAGGATTTCCGCTTCTGCGGTGACCGAAACCAGACCCAGGAGAGCTCTGTCATCTACGAGCACGGCCGCCCCGCCATCTCCATCGAGAACACGGCCCAGGCGTTGATAATAAAAAGGCCCTTTCCGCCGAACAGGAGAAACTCTTACTACAAGTACAGCCTGCCCCCCATCTTGGGCAGGTACCGCTTCTGCGTCTACTGGTTCGAGTCCAGCAGGACCCTGCGGCTGGTGTACGGGAAGCAGAGCATCCTCCTGGGTGGGGACCCAGCCCGCAGCATCCCCTGGGGACAGGAGAGTCAGAAGACTGAAAGAACCAGCACGTACATCTTCAACGTGTCCTACATCATAAAAGGCGGGAAGAACACCTCCCTGGATGCTAAAGCTGAATACATGTTCCCTGGTAAGTGCAATTTAATGTTATTTTAAGGATACGAAAGGGTTGTTTTATCCCAAGTCTGCTCTCTAGCCATCGTCAGAGCACCGGTTGTTTCCCAGTATAGGGTTTAGCCTGGTGATATGAAGATAGCTGAAGGATGATGGAAGGGGATGTATGTTTTCTTAAAGCAGCCCAAAGACAGCATGCCTAAAGGTGGAGATTTTCAAAATGTCGCCTGAAATCCTGGAAAACTGAGGTCTTTGCAGTGGTTTCTTAGGGTCCAGTCTCCACCATGAGGTCCCCATGGCCTCAGTGGGAGCTGAGCTCCGTGTGGCAGGAAAGCCCTGTGGGTTGGGGTCACTATCAGCTTCCCTGGCTTGGGGTCACCTTGAAGCTCTCTGCTTTCTGCTCCCACCAGAGCTGTGCCAGTTAGTTTGAGGCATGAAAAAGCCAGTTCTACCCCTACATTTCATGGTATTTCCTTTCCATCAGCCTCTCCAGAGAGCATGCCTGTCTGGGAGCAGGATGTGGAGGAGCAGATCACCGTCTTGGACAGCCTCCTTGCCCAGTCCCCGGCACCAGCCACGGGAGCCACGGAGCAGCAGAGGCTCCGGCGGTGAGTTCCCGGCTCGCCCCATTCCTGCCGCCGCCGATGCGTGCCCGCTGCATCCAGCTCACTGTGCCCCTTCCCCAACAGCAAACTCGGCGAGCTGGAGAAGATGCTGGCCAAGGTGGAGCTCGAAGGGCAGAACCAGACCTTTGGGGAGGCCACTGTGCATGTGACTGTCCTGAGGGTCCAGCCCAGTCAGGCTCCCCAGCACCTGACCTTTGCTTCCCAGAGAGAGGTGGGTCCTGGAAAGTCTGCCCTACTGCTCTTGGCCCGCCATGTTCTCTCCCAACCTCTCTCCTGATGAGTCTTTCCTTGCAGGAGGGTGGAGAGGTCCAGGGATTCGCAGTGGACCTGCCAAGCAGCCTTTTCATGATGGTGAGGGAGAGGGAAGAGGTGGTGGAGCACAGAGTGCTCCTCATGGACATCAACAGGCAGACCATGTTCCAGGTAAGGCCCACGTGAATGGCATGGTGGGGCGTCCCATGGTACAGGGCTGCAGGGATGCCACAAGACCAGGGTGCTGGTGCTCACTTGGAGATGATTCAAAGATGAACTAAAAGCTTGACGGGGAAAGTCCTGGGATCTCCTTCTTGGGGACTCTCCTCTGCTTCACACCTGGTAGCTCTCCCTTCCCACACTATCACTGCCTCCTCTTTTCCAACAGGATGAAAACAGCAGCCACGTCCTGGGTGACAAGGTAGTCAGTATCTCCCTGGTGGACACAGTGGTGGCCAACCTCTCTGAGCCAGTGGTCCTCACTTTCTTCCATGACCAGCTGCCGGTAGGTGGGGAAACAGCCTCATAGAACCTGATCCCACCAGGAATGGAGGGGGAAGGAGGGCTCAGGTCCTGCCAGCTTAGGGCATGGTCACAATCCAGCAGGTCCATGCCCTTGGCCCGCTTGTGCAGGGTCTGCTGTGTCTTCTGGGGCTGTAGCACAATCATGGCTTCACTGTGTGCACTGGTGGTGGCGCTGCCTTCCCCTCTCCAGAAGATGCCTCATGGCAGATGTGTCACATCCAGCACAGTCACCAGGGCTGGGGACACTCTGAGTTAATAGCCCCTTGGCTCATTCATGGCTCTGTCAGGTGCCTGCTCAAAGCTGAACCCCTTGTTTGGAAAAGAGGACCTGGGAGGAGGTATCTGCTCTATCAGTTGTTAACAGCGTGGTCTCTGTCAGGAGCCCACTCCCATCGTAGGGGGAGTCTGGTTTATCAAAATCATAGCTTGTCTCCTGAGACCATCTTGCCTCCCGCCCCATGTTGTCCCCTATCCAAAGTGCTGGGCAGGTAACAAACCCACAGCTGCATCCTGACCAGGGCCGTGGTTTTGTCATTGCAGAGGAACGTCACCCCACTGTGCGTCTTCTGGCAGGAGGACACCTCTGGTGAGTGCCCCTGCCCTTGGGTTGTGCAGTCAGGCCCTTTTTCCAAGGTACCACAGACCCATCAGCAGGGTGAAGGTTGCTCTGCACCTCCCTTCCTTGCTCCATCTCCATAAGCCATTCCCACAGGGCTGACACCAGGCTTTTCCCTCCATAGCTAACCTAAGAGCTTTCCCCTTCCCTAGGGATGTGTTCTTGTGCTGAGGGGGCTATTTGAGTATGTACGCTTGGCCTGGGACAAGCTGGGACCCCCCACCTTTGTCCTCTCTCTTTCCATGGACACCTTGCCCTGAGGATCCTTTAGCCCAAGGCAGATGCTCCTGCTGCTCACCAGACGCTCTCCCTTTCTCTTGCACAGCCAGTTCTGGGAGCTGGGACAGCTATGGGTGTACAACAGTGACAGGGAGCAGCCAGACAGAGTGCAGGTGCAACCACCTCACCTACTTTGCCGTGCTCATGGTGGGTAGCACCTTCCCTCACATCCCTACATCATTCCCACTGGCTGTTCTTCCTCACCATCTCTCATTCCTCCTCCTCCTCAGGTATCCTCTCCAGACATCACCTCAGTGCACAGGAATTACCTGAGTATCATAACCTACGCTGGCTGCCTGATCTCGGCTTTGGCATCCATTTGCACCATTTTCTTTCTCTACTTCAGGTACAGTCTGATGGTTCACCCCACGCTCCCTGTCTGTGTCCTGTCCATGAGCACCTGGGTGGGCACAAGCTCTCCACAGGCAATTGGTGGCCTGGCTAGAAGCATCATGAAGGAGCCTTGCTTGAAGAAAGCAGAGTTCTTCTGTCCAGGATCCACCATCTTGGTCAGGTGTCCTGCAGGGTGCTCAGAAACACCAGCTCTTTTCAATGATTTTGGAAAATCTGCTTGGTTGTTATGGATGCAGCAAGCAGAAGTCTGCAAAGATCTTTTCAAGGACCTGGAGGAGAACATGAGTGTCTTCTCCTGAGTCATGTCACTGATCCTAAGCAGATGATTCAGATCTGAAATCATAGAATCACAAAAACGTAGAATGATTTGGGTTGGAAGGGACTGAAAGACCATTCATTTCCAACCCCCCTGCCATGGGCAGAGACACCTTCCACTAGACCAGGTTGCTCAGAACTCCATCCAACCCGGCCTTGAACACTTCCAGGGATGGGGCAGTCACAACTACTCTGGGGAACCTGTGCCAGGACCTCACTACTCTCATAGGGAAGAATTTCTTCCAAATATCTGATCTAAACCTGCCCTCAGTTTGAAGCCATTCTCCCTTGTGCTGTCACTCCATGCCCCTGTTCAAAGTCCCTCTCCAGCTCTCTTTAGGCACTGGGGGGTAATTTAAGGTCTCCCTGGAGCCTTCTCCAGGCTGCACAACCTCAACTCACTCAGCCTGTCTCCACAGGAGAAGTGCTTCAGCCCTTTGAGCATCTTCAATGCAGGATCAGCTGCAGAGGGCTGGATTTGCATGTGGGATGGGTGGTCCCACCTGTGGGGTTGGTCTTTCAGTCCCTGGCACTACCCGAGAGTCTCCTTGCTCTTCTGCTGGGGCGAGTTGCCCCATGCAGGGCTGTGGGGTGTTGTGGGCACGCGGGTGCTGGCCAGGCGTGGTGGTGAGGTCTGCTCCCTTCGATTCTCCAGAAGCAAGCAGCGAGACCAGATCACGAGCATGCACATCCACATGAACCTGCTGGTCGCCATCTTCCTCCTGGACGTCACCTTCCTCATCTCTGAGCACTTGGCTGCCAGTAGCAGCGAGGCCATCTGCAGAGCCGGGGGGCTGTTTCTGCACTTCGCACTCCTGAGCTGCCTCACCTGGATGGGCATCGAGGGCTACAACCTCTACCGGCTTGTGATCGAGGTCTTCAATGCCTACCATGACCACTTCCTCCTCAAGCTCTGCCTGGTGGGCTGGGGTGAGCATGGGGGAGGCAGAGACACCCTGAGGGCACAGGGTGGAGGGGCACTCGGGTAGGTCTTTCCCACTGGATACGATTCCTGGATGGGGACAGAGACACAGCTGTGGGGGAGCAGGTGTCTGTCAAGAGCCTTGGTGGAGAAGGAGACTTGAAGGCTGAAGCAGAAGCTGGTGCTAGAGCAAGGGTGGGTCACCCTGGGGGTCACCCAGCAAGGGTGACGTGTGAGAGTTACCACTTGGGATCTTTAATAGTAATGGGATTGTCCCTTTCTGAAAGAAACATCCAGGACAGCCCAGAGAGATGGGCTGGACGAGGGAAGTGCCCATGCTTCTCTGCCATGCTTTGGGCTGGAGGTCATGGCAAGAAGATCTTATGATCTTTTATGGCCTAAAGCTCGACACCCCTGGGAGGTCCCCAGCTGGGGTCAGCACAGCACCGCTCCCTCCCAGGCTGGGGCTTATGCCAGGTGCCCTTGTTGTGTGCTCCATCCTTGGTTTCCCTTTGGGAGGGAGGATGTTGGCTTGTGCTCTATGCAGAGAGAAAGGGGCAACATGTCCTTCCAGAAGGTCCAAAGGCCAGGGAGTAGGGCAGCCACTTCACGCTGCTCTTTCCACCCAGGATTCCCCTTCTGCTGTGTGATGTTGATCTTCCTGTCTCGCTGGACGAACTACGGCCCCTTCTCCATTCCCATCTATGAATCCATTGATGGCAGATCCATCAACGCAACCATGTAAGTCATGGGAGATGGGTTACCTGGTCTCTGCTCACAGGTGAAGTCAGCTGGCTAAACCTAAGCCTGGGGCTTTCCTGGGATTTTGTGCCAGGGAATCCCCCCTCTCTGGGCGCTGGGCTGGCACCACACTTCGCAGCTCATGTCCCTGTGGGATGACACAGAGTAACCCTCTACCCTTTCTCCTCCCTCCAGATGCTGGATCACGAGCCCCCTGATCCATAACATTGTGAACCTGGGTTTCTTCAGCCTGGTGTTCCTCTTTAACTCAGTCATGCTGGGGGCCATGGTCCGGGAGATCCTCCGGCAGAACAAGAAAGGTCACAAGCTCAAGCACGTCCTGGCCCTCCTTGGGCTGAGTATCCTGCTGGGCATCCCCTGGGCAATGATCTTCTTCTCCTTCACCTCTGGTGTGTTCTGCCTTGTCTCCCTCTACATCTTCACCATCATCAACTCCCTCCAAGGTGAGCCTGTGACTCTGGGCTCCTCTGAAGGGCACCAGGGTTTTCACTGAGTGTTGGTGGGGTGATGATGGGGTGCAAGAGGAGCTCTGTCAGACTGGGTGGCTCGCTCTCAACTGCTGTTTGTCCCTCAAGGGGGTTCACCCACGCTTCCTCTCCCCTCTCCCAGGTTTCCTCATCTTCCTCTGGTACTGGACCATGGTGCTGCAGGCGAGGAAGTCCCCTGACTCGCAGAGCAGCTCCGACAGTGCCAAGCTGCAGCCCAGCAGCAGCTGAGCCCCGTGGTGGCCATGCTGTGCCAGAGCTCCCCATGCCAAGGACGGCCACAAGAAGGACCACACCATCTGCTTTGCTACTGCTCTTGCCCTGTAGGGCTGCGAGGAGCCCAGGGACCCACAGCAGGACCGGTCACCCCCCACCTGTGCTGGCCCTCTCCCCAAATTTCCCACCCACTCCATCCTGACAGGCTTGGCATCCTTGAGGCAGGAGAGAAGGAGAGAGGGAGGGAGGGATGCTCACCCTGGCAGTGGGGACTATAAAAAGTGGAAGGGATAGGGTCCCCAGTGCCTTTGGATGTCCCCTCCCATGTCCTGAGGCCAGAGATGATGGGTGGGAAAGGCCCAATTTTCAGCCCGTGCTGGTGGTCACCATGAGGGTTCTTCCCCAGGGAAGACAGAATGACTCTGCCCCCGCCACACCCTCAGGCAGCTGGAATAATCTATTTTTGTTATTTTGTTGAATGTCTATTTTTGGGTGATGTAGGAGTTCAGTGAGCGTACCTGCACATCAGACTTGTGCCCATTAAAGTTGTTTCTCTCAGAATGTGTCTCGCTGGGGTCTCTGCTCAGTGTGTCGTTGGGCTCTCTGATGGGATCCCTCTCTCATCTGGGTTATCTCATTTCTGGGCCAGGACCCAGCATTTTACCCTGTAGGATCCTGCTGAGCTGGGACCGATAATGGTGCTCCTGGCAGAGCACTGGCTGCCTGGTGCCATTGGGGTTGGGGTGATGGAGGGAGACACCACGGCTTGGGAAGTCTCCGGGGACCGTCACTACCCAGCGGAAAGGGAGGCTGGTGGAGGACAGGGGTCTGAAGAGGGAAGCAGCACAGGATGGGGATCATCCCCTCAGTGGCTGTGGGGCCAGGCAGACTCTGGCTGTCCTGGCTGTGTCTCTTGCAAACACAGCACCACATCTCCCATCCCACCGTTCCCCTTCGGGATGGTTGTGGATTGTCCCCCTCCACCCAGCTGCCAGCACCCAGCTGGGGCAGGGGCACCTTGCTAGGAAGGGGATGGTTTATCCTGGTGGCTTGTGGTGATGCCCCGTTTAGGAGGAGGATGCTCCAGCGCTTGCTGGGCTGGTGAGGGCCATCGACCCCTTGGCAGGACTGTGGGGAGAAAGGGAAAGCAAAAAGCCCCGGGTCGGTCACGGGAAGGAGCCGTGGGGGAAACTGCAGCTCTGGCGGTTGTTGCCGTTGCTGTGAGCTGGGACAGGTCACTTGCCAGCCACAGGAAGGCATGAGGGGTTCCCAGAAGGGAAATGAGGAACGGCTGTTGCCTCAGAAGTGGCCACAAGCCCTGGGGGAGCCTGAGGAGGAGCAGAGTTGCCGGCACAAGGGGAGCAGAGTGTGGTGGGAGGGCCAGGGGCAGCCAGGAGACCCCACAAAGCGGCATGAACCTGTTCCTGGGCACCGTCCTGCTGCTCCTGCTGCTGCCTGGTGAGTGGCAGGTGAAGGGGGGGGCAGGCATCCCCAGCACAGGGGGTGCACGGGCTGTGTGGGAAGGTTTTCCCATGGGAAAGTGTTCACCAAAAGACCATGTGGGGATTTCATCCTGAAATGTGGACAGGCCAGGGGGAAGCATCCCCACTGGGAGGTGCAGAGGTTGAGGGGTTTGTTGCTGGGGCCTTTTTTAAAACCTGGGATCAGCAGCCCAGGGTCTCCTTTGTGAGTCCCTCTGGCAGGCTGCTCACAGTGGTTTTGCCCTCACCAGCTCTGATCGCTGTCCAGGTGTTTTGAAGCCCACGTAACTGCAGGACTGTTCCTTTAAAACCTGGCAGCTGCCAGACTCTCCTGCCTTCCCTTCCCCTTTCCCTCTGGACAGGGGGAGGGCTGACCCTAGATTTTGTGTTTCCCCCCGTTTTTCCATATACTCCTCTTCCAGATGTTGCCGAAGGACAGGACAGCTGTTCTGGTGAGTGGTCCCTTTCCATTCCTACCCTTGCTCCCAGTGCCCACCCAGTGCTGTGGTGCCCAGTGGTCACCCGCTCCCACCCTCCCCAGCCCTGGATCGGGGTGATGAGCACCGTATGTGCTGCAACGTGACGGTGGAGCCGCAGAACCCAGGCAACAGCACTCTCATCCTGCTCTTGCCCCCGCGCTGCCAGGAGCTGCGGCACTCTGACAGCCGCGCCTGTGCCTGCCTGCAGGAGCTCTGGTTCAGGTAGTGGCAGGGGTGGCCATGGCAGTGTTTGTGGGCTCAGCCCCCACGTCCCCCTGTCCCACAGCCCCCCTGTCCCGCAGGCAGGTGCAGTCGGGGCGGCACGATCGGCTGGCCGGGCTCAAGACGCTGCTCCTGAATGTCAGCAGGGTTGTCACCCGAGACGTCCTCATCACCTTCTCCCCTACGGCGGTGAGATGTGCCCCTCCCTCTCCCTTGCTTGGAAGGTCCCGCACCTTGCAAGCATCCCTCAGCCCCTGCCCCAGGGCTTGGTGTGCCCTGCTGTGCTCTTCCTCCTCCCTGTGGGGTTGCATCAGGAACCCACGTCAACTTCAACATCCCTTGGCAAGGAGTCACGTCAAGTGGTGCTTGGGAGGAAAGAGCCCTCCCCAAGGAGCCATCCCAGCAGATGGGTGGTCAGGGGGAGTGTGAGGTAGGAAAGGAGGAGGAACATGTGTGACCTTGTGCCTCCTGCCCACCCACAGGCTGTCCCAGGCTCTGGATATCCCAGGGGACCCTAAGTGGGTGATGGTGGGTAGAGAATCTGCTGGGTCCCACTGCCAGCTCTGCCCCCATAGGCGCTGGGTGCTGGGGGTGAGGTTCTTCCCTTCTGCCCTCAGGGCTCCTGCTGATGTTGCTGAGCAAACTCACCTGGGCAGGGCTGAATTTGTGCCTGGAGCAAGATTGGTGGGTCCTGAACAGAGAGGTGGCAGCAACAGCCTCTCACTGTTCTCTGCTGCAGGGCCCCAGCAGACTGAACACCACAAAGAAAGGAAAGGCAGGTAAAATCCACCTCCCCAGGGAGATATTCCGGTCCCTGAGTAGCCAAACAGTGAGTGTGGTGGTGACAGTCCTCAATATCCAGCAGCTTGGCATGTTCAAGGTATGAGCTGGCATTGTCAGCATTCTTCATGCTGCCACCAGCACTTGCTACCCACCAGCTCAGCTCTGGCAGCGTTTCCCCTCCACAGGAAGTCAACCAGACAGCGCAGGTCTTGGACAACACCGTGGTGGGCATCACAGTGGGAGAGAGCAGCATCTCAGGGCTGCAGGACCCCGTGCAGCTCACCTTCGCCCACAGGCAGCTGCCCCACGTAAGTCAGCCCTGCCTGACCTCCATCTGCCCTTCAGTGCCCCTCCCTGTGGTGTTGGCTGATGCTGCTCTCTCTCACTGCAGGGCATTACCCCACAATGTGTTTTCTGGGATCCCAGCAAAGGTACACCCTTATCAGGGCCAAGTGTGGGGCTGGGCACAGGTGTTGTGCCCAGCACTCACAGCCATCCCCCCGTGCCTGTTGCAGGGCAGGCAGGAGGCTGGCGCAGCACTGGATGTGTCACGCAGCCTGGGAACAAGGCGACAGTTTGCTCCTGCGACCATCTCACCTTCTTCACCCTCCTCCTGGTGATGATCCCACTTCCTGCAGCTCCTGTGCCCTGGCGGTGCTGCCTTCTCCTTTTGGTGGCCCCTTGGGTGTCGTGAGTAGCCACAAAGGGACAGTTATAGCTGTTCCCAGGCAAGCCCAGGCCCCAAAACCAAGCCCAACCCTAGCTCAGGAGGGCAGCTGAGCAGGACAGGCTGGAAAAGGCCTCAGCCTTGTGCAGGCGCTGGCACAGCAAGGCTTGAGGTCCCATATCCTGGTGGAGACTCCCCAGGAGGGTGTTCATGGTGGTCCACTTCACCCACACCTCACCCACCTCAGAGCATCTCCTCTGAGCCACCACTGCCCTGCTTCCCCTGAAGACCTTCTAGAGGCCAGACTGGGGCTGGTATGGGAACTCTGCAGCAGCCCACTGGGGTTATCAACCCCATGGCTCCAGTAGCTGCAGTCAGGTTTTCTAGGCTGGTCCAGGGCATGTCTAACCCAACATCTGCATGTTTGGCAGAACCCAGCTCTGGATGGCTCCACAGCAAAAGCTTTGATGACAGTTGCCACTGCTGGCTGCGGGGTAGCCATGGCTTTCTCCGTCTTCACCATCGCCTTCTGCATCTTCATAAGGTGGGATGTGCCAGCAGGTCCACGGGGACTTGTCAGGCTGGGAGAGATGTGAGGCAATGCCAGTGCCTCTGCACGGACCTGCTGTGGTACAGCACAGGGCCTTGCTCAGCTGTGACCCCTGCCTTTCCTGGTCCCTCTGGGGACACTCAGGTGCAGGTTCAGGTTTGAGGAGACCGTCCGCATCAACCTGGGGCTGCACGTGAACCTCGTGGGCAGCCTGTTCCTCCTCAACCTGGCGTTCCTGCTCAACAGTGGGCTCTCTGGCAGGACGCACCCAAGGACCTGTAGGGTCCTGGGGGGGCTCACCCACTATAGCCTGCTCTGCTGCTTCACCTGGATGGCGCTGGAGGGCTGTCAGCTCTACCTCCTCTTCGTCAAGGTCCTCGGCATCTACATCCACCACTACCTGGCAAAGCTGTGCCTGATTGGCTGGGGTGAGCACCACCAGCCTGGACGAAAGATGGGGGGGTGAGAGGGGTAGTGGGACGTTTGGACTGGATATTTGGGAAAATTTCTTGACTGAAAGGGTGGTCAGGCACTGGAACAGGGTGCCCTGGGCAGTGGTGGAGTTACCATCTCTAGAAAGCATTCAAAAGATGTGTGGATGTGGCATTTGGGGACATGGTTTAGTGGTGAACGTGGCAGTGCTCAGTTAATGGCTGGACTTGACAATCTTAGAGGTCTTTTCCAACCTAAACAATTCTGTGACTGTGTCACCCTTCTTCCAGGCTTCCCCGTTATCGTGGTGGGAGTGGCAGGAGTTATTGGCAGCTATGGAGAATACAGCATCCAGAACACGGACCACCAGGTCATAGCCCACCTGTGCGTGTGCCACTGCCCACAGGGCTCAGGTGGCCCTTTGGCATGGGGAGGGATAGCTCAGTCCTGCCAGGAGTGCAGTGGTCAGGGATTGCACCCATCTGGCTTGGCTTTATGCCATGCTTCTGCTTCCGCTTCCTTAATGGTGATTGCAACATACCAGCCAACCCCACCTTTCATGCCAAGCCTCCTCAGTCACGCCTGCAGCCCTCCAGGTCATGGAGGGACATCCAAGGTCCACCTGCAGCTTCCCCAGGCTCCCTCCCAGCTGAGCAACACTAGGGCAGCGGCTACACACCACTGTGTCCCTGCTTCACCCTGGCCTTGGAAAATCCCCCCAGCACAAGGGTGTCCCTCTATCTCCAAAAAGACCCATGGGGAAGACTCCCATGGGTGCTGCTGGGGCTTGCAGGGCTATTGGAGGCACCATGGTTGTCCCTTTTCAGGTGCTGGATCACTTCCAAACATCTTCTGGTCCACTATATCACCAACTGTGGCTACTTCAGCCTCATCTTCCTCTTCAACATGGCTGTCTTCGGGGTGGTGACCCAGAAGAGCTGCAGCTTGCAGGGCACTGGGGCAGTTCAGGGATACCGTAAGCCCTGGAAGGTGGCTATGGTGGCAGCAGGGCTCTTCTGCCTGCTGGGAGCCACCTGGGCCCTGGCATTCCTCACCTACGGCATCTCCTCGGCGCCTGTGCTCTACCTCTTCACCATCCTCAACTCTCTCCAAGGTCAGCACTCACTCTGAGCTGGGTTCCCTGCGCTGGGGTGGGGAAGATGGAGGAGAGAGGAGCCAGCCTGGCTGTGGGTGGACCAGGGATCCCAAGGTACCACCATCTTCCCAGCAGTGTCATACCCTTCCTTTTGGCAGGGCATGTCAAGCAGCAGGTCCCAGCCACCAGCATGGAGCTGCTCATGGCTCCCAACTACATCCACTCCACCTGTGGTGGTTTTCCTCCAAGAAAGACATTCCTTTGCAGAGGACTAGGGACATTATCCACTCATGGCATGTCCCAGCCAAATGGTTCACCTGAAGAGGGGGGGGCAGGAGTGAGCTGAGGGAATTCCCTGGAAGCGGAAGTGTCATTAGCATCCTGGCAAGATGCTTCCCAGGTAAAGGCAAGATACTTCCCAGTCTCCTGCTGCTGCTGAGTGTTTGTCTTCCTTTCCCTCAAGGAATCTTCATATTCATCTGGTTGGTCGTCCTCTACTACCCGAAGACAAAGGAGACCACTGGTTCCCTCTCCTACATCATCAGACATGACAAAACCACCACAGCCTCCCAGGACTAGCTCCTGGCTGGACCAGCTCCTGGCTGGACCTCTCTTCCTGCCTGCACCTGCATCCACTGAGAGCAATCTTCGATCCTGGCAGATGCAGCTTCCTCACGGAGAGAGGGATCAGTTTACCATGCCTCAGTTTACCCTTCAGTGGGCGTGATCCACCTCAGCAGGGCTCTTTGCTTCATCCCTTTCATTCCTGGTGGGCTGCCCTGGGCAAGGAGCTCCAGAGATGATGTTTCTGCAAAGTCCGTCCAGGCTGCACTTCCATGCTCTTGAGGTGCCCCCGTTCTCGTTCCCCAGGGGACAAGGAGGAAGCCCACAAAGCACCTGCCTTCAGCCACGATGGAGCCATCACCCTCTTTGCCAGAAGTGGCCTTTGATGCTGAACCAGCCCAGCAGTGAGTCTCCTGACAGTGGAGGGAGAGGATTGACTTGCTCCAGCCCAGATGTGGGAGGTTTGTGTCTGAGAATCAGCAAAAAGAGGAGGAAACCCATGAGCTTCTTCGCAGTACATCTCCCTGCTCTCTGACAGAGATCTGCTGGATGTCCTTCCTGCAAAACACCCTCTGGAGCCAGCAACAATTCCCTCATGGACACTGTGCTTCAGCCAAAATGCACACACAGCTGCCTTGCAGGGCAACTGGTATCTTGTCCTGATCTGTGTTTTAGTATTAAATCCCTGCCAGCTGTCTGAGCACTGTCAATTTAGTCTTTAATACCTACAATATTGTTTCTTATTTGCTTTATATTAGAAATGTATCAATGGGCAAAAGTCTTGCTGGCAATTTGTCATGAATGAAAAGAGAAATGTCATGAATGAAGGGAGAAATCACTAAGGATGATTGCCCACACACACACACACACACGCGTGCGCGCGTACACGCACAAAGCAGCCCTTTCTCTGCTAATGCTACATTGGTGTTGCACAGAACTATGCAAAGACCAGCTTTGGTAGGGCAGGTATCTAGAGTGGGGTACTTCCATCTCCCCACATGCCAGGATGACTCTCTGGGGAAGAGGGAAGCAGGAGGAAGGACCCTCCCATCCCTGGGTACATACTTTGAGTTTAGAGACCGTGGGCCTGGAGGGGATAAGGTCCAAGAAATGCTACAGGGAACAGAAACACCCTGATGCACCTCACCCTTCAAGCACTGTTTGCATCCAACAATTACCCCCTTCCCTAAAACACCAATAAACACACAGCAAGAGCCTCTCTGCTACTGTCATGTTTATTGGGAAACAGCTGTTTCCTAAACCATTCGCCGCCCCACGCTGACGGCCGCAGCAGCCACAGCGAGTGCAGCGAGCACACACAGCAGAACGAGGGCCCCGGAGAGCCACGGGCTGGGTCCTGCCAAAGAGGAGAGAGATTGGTTACGTATCTGGGTCCCCTGAGCCAGCTCTGAGCCCTGGCGTGGCATCTCCTGACTGGGGATAGATTCAGGGAGGTCACCTCCTGTGAAGTGGCTGGAGCCACTGGAGCTGGGGATACTTTGGGATCCTGAGGGCACTAACAGGACTCGGTCACCTCAAATGGCCTCCACCCACCCCTGCTGCCCAGGACTCCATACAGCTCAGCATGCATGCCTGGTCTGAGCCATGCTGTAGGTGGGCTTGCCCCCAGCCCTGCTCCTGGACTGCTGCTTGGATCCCCTGGACTGACCTCGGTGCTCGGGAGGACACACGTACCCGCCAGCTCCTGCTGGTCAGCACTGGAATGATGGGTCTCTGCTCCCGAGGAAGGAGCAGCCAGCAGGTGGATGGGCCCATAGGAGACAATCCTATTGTAGTCATCTGCCAGCGCCCGCCTGTTCCTCCAGTGCCTGGGGCATTGCTGTCAACAAAGCCAAGGGAAGGGTAATGGGAGGGCAGGGCAGAAGCACCCTGCACCTGGGCCATCCTGTAGATCTCCCTTCCTTTCCCAGGGAAGAGGGAAAGGAGCTCTCTGGTGGGTTCAGGCCCTCGTACCTTTGGTTCAGGGCACTAGGCTGAGCTCCTGATTCTGGGAGGTGTTTATTTTGTGGGGCACCCAAAACCAGAGCAGAGCCCCTTCTCCAAGCAGCTGGCTTAGGGAAGGGAGGTCCCACACCCAGCCAGGGCACGGTGCAGACCAGTGAGAGAGCTCACCTTGGCACAGGGCTCTGGGCTGTCAGGAAGACAGAGCTGGACACGGCAGTGCAGGAACACCTCGGGGTAACCAACAAACTGAAACATCTGGAAGCTGAACTTGGCAGTGGTGCTCTCTCCAATGGCATTCAGATAGGTCACCGTCTCATCATGGGGACACCTGGGACACGAGGGCTGGATCAGTGGGTGGCAAATGAGGCGGAGCATCCCAGCCTGTGACACCACATCCCACAGGGACTGGATGCAGCCCACAGGCTTAACTGAACAGGCCTATTTCTATCTCAGTCCTTGACACACTGCGGTGCAAGGAGACGGGATGTGCTGGGGGTACTGCACTCACCCCTGCTCAATGAGCTTGTGCTGCATGTCCTGGTGTGGATCCATGCTCGGCGTGGCCCAGCAGTCCCAAACACTCAGCAGGAAGTACTTGACCTGGTGCTGCCCTTCTATCTTCAGCAGGACATAGAGTGTGTCCATGAGGGGGACAGCCACACTCGGCAGGTGATAAGGCTGGAGGTAGGAGGGGGACCTGTACAGTCTCATGCTGACATTGAAGTGTCCTTCTCTGACCACGAACTGTACCAGCCTGAGAGCAGAGGATGAGAGCTCGTGAACAGAACAAGAAGATGGTAAGGACACAGCACAAGTGAGGCCACCAGAGTGCCTGGCATTGCTCTCAGAGCTCTCTAGGGGCTCTCCAGGGCCTTTGCAAATTGTCTCACTGAATCTACTTTTCTCCAAGCTCAAAGACACCATGCCAGCAGCAAGGTGAAATGGGACACTCACTTGTCAACAGCAGTGAGAGCAAAGGGCAGTCTCACAACCTGCTCATAGGCGTAGATGCAGGAGAAGTGCACCTCAAGCTGAAAATTCCGGGAGATCATGGCCCTGCGGGCCTCCTGCTCTGACTCAATGACGTTGGAGTACGAGACATGGGAGCTGTTTTGCTGGAACGAGAGAGAAATCAAGTCTCCAGACCATGACTAAAGCCATACACAGAGCTGCAAGTTCAGAAGGCGCAACTCAGCTATAGCTGCTCCAGGCCTGGATTTCTGCTGCGGTTTTAGCTTGTGTCTGGGGGCTGCTGGCACAGGAGTCACTATAGTGAGCACAGGTGAGCACAGGTGAGCACAGGGCTCTTCTGCTCAATGCAGAGCTGGAGCACCATTTCCTCTGCACCCTTTCTGCTCCATGAAGCAAGTGAGGGATCAAGGGGCCATGGCTGCAGGGCTCAGAGGATGTTTCCAGAAAGCCGAGGGCTGTTATCAGCGCACAATGAGACTTCCAAGCTCTCCTAAATAAGACAAAATGTGCTGCCAGCAGGGGTTTGGCAGAGGCAAGAGAGCTTTCTGATAACCTCAGGGAAGACTTTCAAGGGGAATGAGAACTTTACAGCACCCAGATATAAAAGGAAAAGCCTTTGGGGCTGCTCTTTGCTATCCCCACTCAGCATGTCTGCTCCTCTCACGGCTTCAGAGCTATGGATCCTCACCTGGATTACTGATCCACAGGCAGTGTGGTTTTCACCTGTGAGAGTGGCTGCAAAAAACAGCTCACCCTCTTCTTCCTTCTCTGAGACCTTGCATGCCCGGTTCTTCAAGTGGACAAGCTCCAGCGGGATTTTCAAGAGCTCAAACACCTCCTTCCTCACCATCATCTTCATGTGCTCTTCCTCGCAGGCCAACTTCAGTACCACATCTGGGGGAAAAAGCCATCTGCAATAGCAATAAGGGAGAGGCCTGAAGGAGCCCTAGGTCAGCTGGGGGATGGCACAGTCCCACTGATCTCAGCAGCCCCTCGTCCCAGCCTTGGTGGAGGCTGCTGTAGGGCTCTTCAGAGACACTGGGCAAAAGACAGTCTGGTCCCTTTCAAGGGCTGGACCCCCCCAGTCTGTCAAGGGCACCAGACAGAGACGACCCTCTCCTTCAGAGAAAGAAGATGCAGTTTTTGGCCAGTGTCTGGAAGGGGCTTCACTGTATCTGTGCCAGGGTGCATGTGCTTGTTCTGAGACTGCGAGGCAGCTGTGCCCTGCAGCATGCCTGGCTACACCATGGCACAGCCAAGGAATTAAGGCTTTGGGGAAGAAGAAAATGGCCTGTGGCTGGGTCTTGCACCAGCATGTAGCCAGGACATGGTTACAGCGGTGGGGAATGCAGCTGAAGCAGGAGCTGGGATGTGCTCCAGGAGTGGAGAGGAACGGTAACATCAGTGCACTGTGCCCATCACCCTTCCCTCTGGTGCCCATGGACAGACTGGGGAGGGCTCACCAGCATTCCCAGCCCTACCTTGGCAGAATTCCCCTGTGAAGCCTGGCTTGCAGCTGCAAACTGGTTTGTCCTCCGTCACCTGGCACTGCCCCTGGTGCTGGCACGGGTTTGGCAGGCAGGCGTCTGGGCTCCTCTTGACACGCAGGGCAACCTCTGGCCTCAGGCCAGGGGTTCTCGCCAGCTCACCTGCAGCAAAGGAAAGCTGAAATGCAGCAAGAATATCTCCCTGATGAGAGATTTGAGAACTCACCCCACTGCAGGAAGCTCTGCACAGCTCTCAAGGGCTGAGATCCTCACCTAGAGCCAGAGCAGACACATCTGAGGAAGAACCTGCTGCCTCAGCTTGCTGGGAGGCTGTGAGACCTCCTCAGCAGGGGGGTAATCTGAATCAGAGCTATGGGGCCTGTCGCTGCCACCAGTGAGCACGGTGGCACATTGCAGCACCCTTGGCCCTTTCCATAGGTTATACACCCTCTGTGGCTGGGGTGGAGAGCCTGCAGTTTCTGCCTATTTTACTGGCTCCTGCACCCCAGTTCCTGCCTCACTGAGCCCTACTCTGTTGTTCCTCCTTAGCAGCCTTCAGCAGTGCCCTGAATGAGGAACTCAAACGTGGGTCAGGTGAGGGTTTGACCTCTCCTTTCAATACTACCCGTCCATGAGCCAGCAGGGACAGACCATAGGGAGACTCACTCTTGTTGCCTTCACAGCCAGCCAGGCAGAGCACAGAGAGCAGCAGCAAACATCTCACAATCCTTTCCTGGAAAAACAAGCAGGCTCTGGATAACTCGGATTTGTTATCGTGCTCACTGGAGATGTTTGCAGTCATTCAGAAAGAGTGAACCCTCAAGCACAGGTGCAATAATTTCTGTACTGTGTTTCCTGGGTTCCATGGCACAAAGTCATTTCCCACCCCAAAGGGCCTGATCAGCCTTCCCCCATCAGGTTAACACAAGGGTCAAACACTGTCCCAAATTTAGATAGCTATTCCAGAAATAGGAGGTGGGAGAAACCAGCCCTTGGACCCACAGGTATGTGCTGACAGTGATAAAGCCTCATTGCAGTAAGAACAGGCAATTTGAGTAAAACTGCACAGCTGGGGCATCAGTCTGGGCTCCCCAAAGAGGAAAGGAGTTACCCTCTTCCCACTACAGCTCTTTTGAAGAGTTAGGATTTGCAAAAGGATCCTCACTGTTCCAGTAAACCATATCCATAACAAGGAGACAACGGGATAAAAAACCAAACCCAAAGACTTGAATACAACTAAAATTAGTGTCAAAAAGACTCAGATTAAGTCAATACCTTCTGTTGGTACAGATAATGGATTTCTTTGGGGAAATTAATGGCACTGTGCTGGATTAGCCCTGGACACCGGATACTCCTTATCAGAGATGTGAATGTGAGTCAGCCAGGACTGGTGGCTGGGCAATGCTGTGTCAATGTTCTGAGAGCAGGGCAAAGTCAACACCAAAAGCCCCCTCACACAGCACACCCACGCCCCCCTCACACAGCACACCCACACCCCCCTCCACCGACCCTGAGCAACTGCAACTGCCAGACCGATGGGCAAGGAGAGTTCATTCCCTGCTCTGCTCCTTGCTCGCTGCAGCAATCCTGAGAGATCCCACCGCCTTGTTCTCATCCCACTTACCATTGCCAGGCTGCTCTCTGCTCCTCCATCCACCACTGCCCTGGTTCCTTCCCCTTAAGGGTGGGTCGTCACACTCGGGGTTGCTCCGTGCCTCCCGCTGTGTGCCTTATATCGCCTTCCGGCAGCTCATCCCTCTCCCCCACGCAAACACGCTGCCTCTGGGATTGCACAAGAGCCCGCTTAGCATCCCCCGGCAGCCGGGGAGGAAAGGACTCTGTGAAAGTCCGTCCTCCGGCATGGATGGCCCTTCCTATGAGCCGATGGCTCGTGGATGCTGACCCAATTCATGGCCCTGACAGGATCCCAAACAGGGAGTAACAGCAAACCCCTCAGCAATCTGGGGTCTGTGCATCCAGCTGGTTTTGTGGTACCTGTTTTTGATGCAGCAATAACAACAGATACCACAGCGGCACAGGCGAAGGCCAGATAACTTCGGGTGCTGAGTACACACATTTTTGGAACCACAACTTGTATTTGCCTTATCTGGTTTTTTATTGACTTCCAGCATCTAAGAACTGCTGAGAAGTACTGGTGAGAGATGGAGGGTCCTACCTCACTTTGTTTCATAGAATATCCTGAGTTGAAATGCACCCACATGGATTGAGTCCAACTCCTGGCCCTTGCACAGGACCACCCCAGCAGTCCCACCCTGTGCCTCTCAGAGCATTGTCCAAATGTTCCCTGAACTGTGGCAGGCTTGGTGCTGTGATCATGTCCCTGGGGAGCCTATTCCAGTGCCCAACCACCCTTTGGGGGGAAGAACCTTTTCCTAATATCCAACCTAACCCCCTGCCCCCCACCCTCAACACAGCTTCATGTCATTTGGGCAACAGTAACCATCTGCAAACCTCATTAATCATTCAAAATGATGCTCCTTGATATATTTTGACTGCCTTCTGTGCATCCTCAGAGCTTTAATTGCTACAGTTACCTTAACAGAGCGCCTAATGTGAACATCCGTCCATCAATCCACATTTTTTCTTAACCACAACAAACCAGAAAAAAAAGTTAGGCTTATAGCCTAATGAACCGCCAATTAAAAATAAAAAAGAAGAAAAAATTTTAAAAAAGGAGAACGAAATTAGAAAAAGGAAAAAGAGAAAGAAAAAGGAAAACGTAAAGGAGAAGAAAAAAAGAGACGAAATAGAAAAGAAATAGAAAAGAAAAAGAGAACAAGGTGTCTTTCCATCCCTTGGTGCCAGCTTTTGCGTAAGTGCCTCTGCACCAAAGGAGAAGGATGGATGAGGGTGGCTTTTATTTTAAGAGAGCCGAGCTCGTGCGTTTCGCAGCAGGTCTCGGAGGGCGATGGCTCAGCCGTGGTGGCGGGCAGGCGCTGGCCGCTGTCCCCTCCCCGGGGCACGGT
>VZTE01005256.1:3774434-3822945 GCA_013397775.1 Eulacestoma nigropectus | reverse complement strand
GCGGGGGTCCCGAGGAGCCTCGGGGGCCGGGGGCTGTGGCGGGAGGTCTGGAGGGACCCTGGGGGTGTCCCGGCCGGGCTGGCGGCGCGGGGGAGCCGCAGGGCCCTGTCCCCGGGTGCCGCGGCCGTGGCGTTGCCATGGTGAGCGCTCCGCAGCCGCGCCGGGCCCGGGAGCGGCCGCGCTGCCCTTGGAGCCGCGGGTGAGGGGGCGGCCGGGCGGGGCAGGGCCGGCAGCGGTGCGGGGCCCCCCGGGCAAGGTCTGTGCCTCCCCGTGCCCGCCGTGTGCCCCGCTCGGGGTCAGCCTGACCGCAGGGAAGGCACACAAACACCCCCCGCGCCGGCGGGTGATACTCAGCAGCCGCTGCCCTTGGGGGCTGCCGGCTCCGCAGAGCGTCCCGCTCCCTCCAAGGCCCCTGGGCGGCTGCGGGCTGGGGCACGGCCGGTGCCCGGCGGGTTGATGGAGCTGCTGCCCCGCCAGCAGCACCCCTGGCAGAAGGGAGGACACGGGGCACGCAGTCTGAACACGGGGATGTGCTCTGCCCTACCGAGCCAGGCTCTGCCTGCTCTGCCGCGCTTACGGTGTCCTGGAACATGGAGCCGCTTATTTACCAAACCCAGCCCAAACTTAGTGCTCTCCTTTTACTCTCATGGTTCTGGCTGCCTCAGCCATGCTCGTGTACCAAACCACTGCGGTGATGATGTGTTTCTCTGTCCCTGTCTAGCTGTGTCCCACCCCTGAATTCACCCTGCTGTGTGCGTTCCTATAGTGCCAGGCAGAATGGAGGCCCTGGAGGAGACGGAGGAAGTGGAGCAAACACCAGAAGACGCGAACTCTTTGAATATCAGTGATTTCCTTGACGACCTGGAGGTGGATGTAACTGGGGAGGAAGCCTCTGTCCCAAGTGATGTACCGTAAGTCACGTGTGTCTGCCCGTGGCTGGGATGAGCAGAGATGTTCCCTTTGGGGCCCACAGGGTGATTGCACAGGTGTGGATGGCACGTGGGGTCCCCTTGCACAGGGATGGGAGTGAGCGAGTTTCATGTTCCTGACAAGTTTGTCCAAGAGCATGCAAGTGCAAGTACGACAAGGTAACTTGGTTGATTGTACATCCATCCACCACTGTATAAAGATCCCCCGAGACTCTGGGTATGTGTCAGCTTGCCATTGCTCCAGAGATGCTTTGCGATGTCAAAATCATATTGTTGGATCTGATCTTCAATTTTGCCCTGTGAAACAGGGAAGCCCTGCCATGTTTTCATAGCAGGTCATCTTGTCTGTATTGCTCCTGGCTTATTACTTGTGTCTCTCTGCCTTCCCCTGCCACATAAGTGGTTTTGACTGGAGCTCCATTGACACATCCCACTTACCGTCTTCGTACAAGACAAATTCCCGGCAGGAAAAGGAACTGCTGCAGCTTGCTGACCATTTCCTCGAGCAGTACACTCACCTGTGCCCTGACCGCAAGCCGCTCTTCGTCCACCCAGTCAATGAGTGTGGTGTGCAGGTATGGGGTGGTGTGGGGCTGGGCCACAGCACAGGAAGCACTTGGCTTCCATAGTGCCAAATGCTGTGAAAGAACAGCAGCCCCTCCTGCCCTGCTTCCTGGCTAAAGGGAATGGGAACCTGCTGGTTGAACCCACAGCCCCTGAGCAGGCACACAGAACCCTGGGAACACCCTGGCTGTCCAAATCCATGAGCACATTGTGCCATATAAATGGTAATGTTGCCATGTGGGCTGCAGAGTGATGCTTAGGAAACAGGAGAGACCACAGAAACATAAAGGGAAGTAAAAGAAACACATGAAATAGATAAGGCTCAGGCTCAGCCATAGATAGGGAGTATGGATGCAGTTAGGTCTTACTCTGAACTTCACAGAACTTACAAGGAAGGAAGTAAATGTGGAAGTTTGTGGTCTGGTTTTGTTTTTGCTGGGCCCAAGCTGCACAACTGTTGTCTCATTTTGGACCCGGTTTTCCCCCTGGGCACCTGGAATTGCTACTTTGTACTAGCTTTCCCCAGAATTTGTTGTATCATTAACATGCAAGGCAAAAAAAATGCTGGAGGATGTAAAAGCCAGAAAGGGCAGTATTTGACTTGCTTGAAAATGAAGAGAAGAACTGTCTCACATCGGGAATGTGTCTGAGATGAGCTTGAAGTTTCAGCCACAGGCAAGCAGACAGCCTCCCAACCCCATGAAATTTCCATCTTGGGACTGGAGACAAGGGATATTGATGCTGTTGGTGTGCTCTAGGGAGGTCCTGAATATGAGCTGCAACATCCAGGGGTGGTCTGAGGATGGCTTTGGTCAGGAGACTCTGCCAAGGGCCTGTTGGCTAACCAAAATCCTCATGTTGCCTTGCAGAAGTTTGTGAGCACAACACTGAGGCCAACCCTGCTGCCTTTCCCAGAGCTGTACTACTGGTCAGGCTGTGCCAGCTTCGTCTGTGATTACCTCGTCATGGAGCCCCTCAAGTGCCCAATCACACTGGTGAGAAAGGGGCTGCCGTCCCATCAGAGACATAACAGAGGTGACAGAAGGGCCTCTCAGCAGGATACAGTGGGGAAGTCCCAGCGGCTGAGATTACAAAGGTCTTTGACACTTCCACCATCCCCTCACTATTTAGGCAATCCCCTGATTTTCCCAGCCCCTGTGCACTCTGTTGTACCCACAGTCTTGGTGCATGTTCAGTGTGGTACCTTCTAAGTAATTAAGCACCATTTCTTCAAGACCAGACCCAGCCCAGATGAGCAGCTGCTGCACTGTGGGAGGCAATGGCTGACAAGCTTCCCCTCCAAAAACCAAGACACCTTGGAACAGAGGAGCACATAAACCCTAGGGGATGATACTTTTCCTCAGTAACCCATTCTTGGGGACTTTTAGGCATTTCTATTCCCATATCTGGGGATATTTTGGGATGGCTGAAGGGAGATTTCTAGGTTAGCAAAAAGAGATGATGCCAGAGTTGCAGCAAGTTCTTGATGAGAATCAGCTAAGAGAATATACTCCTTGCTAGCAAGGACTGCAGAGTGACCCAAACAATCTACACCAGCCACAGGCTGTCCCAAGAATCCCAGGGTCTCAAGAGGAGCTCTGGCACTTTGTGACCACAGAGAAGGTATCTCCATTTAGCAGATGGAGACTGCCTTGATCACCTTAGGTGATGTCTGACATCTGAGTGGGAGTAGAACCTCTCTGTATGTAGTATGTGCGTACTGATACTTTTTATTGCTCACTAGTGAGGGCCAGAAGGGAATATCTTTCCTCCTGTGAACTGTAATTTAGCTTATGGGTGTTTTCCTTGGAAGTACTGCAGACAGAACAGCAGGAGATAAGAGGGAAATCCCATTCCAGGATTGTGATTAGCATTAGGTTTTCAGCAGTTTGATGAGTTTGTCATACCCTTCTCTTCCTATGGTTAAATTTGTCACCAGATTTGGGGTCAGAGTTTCCCCAGATCACTTTGGAGGGGACTTTTAGAGTCTGTGGCTTTTAAAGGAATGTTATATAACAGATTCCCAATGCATGCAGGGCCCAGGGAAGTGGGCAATGGCTCTCTCCCCTGCTCTCTGCCTGGTGCAAGTTTCAGCTCCACAAGACAAGCACTGTGAACTTGCGTCTCTCTCTTTCAAGCCCAGTTCACTCTATTCCCCAACCACTATCCTGAGATACCAGCGAGGGAACTGCTTTGACTTCACTGTGCTGCTGTGCTCCCTGCTGATCGGGGCTGGCTATGATGCCTACTGTGTACATGGATATGCCACCCTCGAGATGTGCTCCCTGGACCAGACTCAGGAGGTGTGCCCACTGCTCAGGAAGCCACCGGAGGTGAGACCTGCAGGGAGCAGGCAGGGAGGAGCCCAGCAGACATGCTCAGCCTGTTCATGTCTAGTGAGCTCCAGTGCTGAGCTAGGGGGAACAGCTTCAGGTCCACACTGGGTTTCAGTCTGTACCAGGGACCTCACCAAAGGAATCTTTTGAGTGATTTTCTACAGTTCCTTACAAGGCCTCTTTGGCTTCACTGAATTTCTGCTCACCAGGTGCAATATTGCAAACTGGCAAGTGTTGGGAACTGGGAGGTACCTGTAAGCCATTCATTTACTTCCTTCTCTTGATCTCTACTGGGTTTCATAGTAATACCCTGCTTTTGCAGGTACCAGAAGAGGAGGACCCCAACAAGTATAGAATTAAGTACACTTTAGAGCCACAGAGCAAGTTTGAGCTTCAGCAGAAGGCCAAGAAGGAGGAAGAAATTGAACCTGAACAAGAGGAGGAAAAAGAAGAGGAGGTGGTCACGGTGAGTTAGCAAGGTCCACCTTCCTGTGAGCTCCAGGAAGAAGAGCTGAGACACAGGTAATGTCTGGCCAAAGAGAGGAGCTCACACCCTCCTCTGTCAAGTATGACATGACCTTGATCATGGCCATGAGCACTTGGCCCCCAGGAGCACAGTGTGTGCTGGCACAGGAATATGTGCTGGGTATGTACTACCTCACTCTTAAAGAGCATTAAGAGCCTGGAGTTCTTTAGAAGTGGGCAGAGGAAAGGATAAGATTGCCCTTGGGTTGGATTAAAGTGGAAACAAAATGGCAATAATTATTGCTCTATCCTCTGTGCTCCAGGAGGTGGAAAAGCCCAAGCGAGACCCTTTGCACGGTTTACGGGTGCACGCGTGGGTTCTGGTTCTGTCTGGGAAGAGGAAGGTTCCCGAGACCTTCTTCATCAACCCATTCACAGGAAACCACCACAGCACCACGGATGAGTGCTTCCTTGGGATTGAGAGCATCTGGAACCACAGGAACTACTGGGTGAACATGCAAGACTGCCGGCAAGGCTGCAAGGTAGGGAGCCCTTAGCACCCTGGGCATGTGAGGGACAGCTGGGCTAACCTGAGTCCTGGGGAAGTCCAAGACCAGTAGTTGTCCAATTTCCACTTAACCATTCCTTATGTTGGTTTTGGTCATGTTGCTCTGATTACACAGACTATGGAACTACTCCAGGACATCCCAGACTCTGAGTTAGCAAATACAGATCACATCTATTAAATCCCTACAGTGCTAGAGTTTCAGCTTTTAAGGCTGGCTGGGCAGTCATTTTCTCAAACAACAGCTTTTGAGGCAGAGGATGTTTTGAGTCTGTCAGGTGTGGTTCAAGGCAGGTAAGATCTTGATTAGGCTCTTCCCACACCTCAGCTACTCCCCAGCAGACACAAAGTCTGGGGGTGAGGGTCTGAGTTAGACCAGCTTGCCCTTGAGGTCATGCTTGCCCCGAGGAAGAAGGCAGAAGCATTTCCAGCCACTTCCTCTCATCTATGGAAGACACACCACGAGGAAGGGGTTCTACAACCTCTAGGCACAGGGACAGTCTTTGGGGTTCCACCAGCCAGCCAAGGGTCTGAGGAGCTCACCTCACTGAAGTCCAGATTTCTAGAGTCCTTAAAGTCTCTGACACCCAGGCAGGTCCAGATCACCACAGACATTGATGCAGTGGTCAAGTTTAGTGTCAGGCCCTTGACAATGCCCTGTAGTTAAGAGCTTTTCCTGTATGCCCTAGGATCTCAGCTTTGACTTGAGTGATTCTATCTGCTGGGAAATTATGTTTTCAGAGAGCAATGAGCCCTCTCAGTTGCCCACAGAGTCACCCAAGAAAGACACGGATGACATGGTGAGTGACCCAAGCAATGCTCTTGTGCAGTGGGTGTGTAGTGGGGACGCTGTTTGGAACCAGTGTGTCCACAGGCCCGTGTATGTCTGCCTGCCTGCTGCCCTCTCCAGGTCAGATCACTTCTGCTCCGGCTGGGTTTAGATTTCTTCTCAATCTTGAAGAGTTCTGATGCTTTCTGAAGCAGGACCCCAAGTGGTACTTCAGGTGTCATAAGTGGATAGGGATCTCTGTAAGCCTCCAGTGCATTGACATTTGGGGTGAAATAATTTTAAAAAATAAAATCCAGAATGAGATTTTTCTGGCCATTCTTTCTGTGCTGGTCACCTTCCCCTCCTGGCTGCAAGGTGGAGCTGCCAACAAAATGCAGAAGTAAGGTATGTCAATATACAAAAAATGCTGTGTACTAGAAGCAAAAAATGTCCTGTTGGGAGAAGACAGCATGATAAAACAGGCATTGCACCTGCACAGCAGGACGGAGGAATGCCAATAACAATTCCCTCTTGCTATCTACTCTTCTCAGCCTGTGCCCATAACTGGGGAGCAAAGAGCCCTCCAGGGTCTACATAAAATAATCCGGTCATTTTGGTGATTGGCACATTCATTCTCTGCCCAGCACGAGCAGTAGCCAGGAGAAGATAATTTC
Source organism: Eulacestoma nigropectus (assembly GCA_013397775.1). Classification (NCBI taxonomy): domain Eukaryota; kingdom Metazoa; phylum Chordata; class Aves; order Passeriformes; genus Eulacestoma; species Eulacestoma nigropectus. The sequence continues at coordinate 3,816,643 of VZTE01005256.1, read as the reverse complement.
ATCAGGCTCAAGTAGAGATGTGCTGTCATAACTGTGCCATGGTCGTTCCCCAGGACCAGCACAGCCTCGCACGAGCTGAGCTCTGATCACTGCGGTTCACAAAATGCCTCCTGGCACAGTAAGAGATGCTGCCAAAACCACAAATCTCTGCTTCTGTTTCAGCAGGAAAAGGGGGAAATAGACATGAGCTTTGAGATGCCACTATCGTGGGTAGCCCGAATTAAGGTATCTTACAGAGGTATGTATTCTTCCTTTGCCTTTTGCTTGTCCTCAGCTGACCTTTCAGTGGATTTGGGTCATTTGTTTATCTCACTGGGTTCTCCTTTCAGGGTGGTCAAACAGTAACAGTGATGCACAATAGATGAAGGCAACAACAGCTATTGGTTCAAGTGGCTGCCCTCAGTGCTGCACTGTCTCATCCCCCACAGACACACATCCACACTGTGTTTTCCTGCCAGCTGGGAATTTTGCCTGGGATGGTCTTTCTGTTACTGCTATGCACAAGGATCTGCCCTTGCATTATCAAATACCTGTTTTGGGAGAGAAAAAAGTTATTATACCATTATAACATTAAAGGACAATAGGCAGGGTCTGAACAGCTTTATTGGCAGCAGAACATAATAAATAAATGCATAGTGTCCCTTAGACCATGGTTTTCTCCCTCTGAAATTTTTTTTTTTTTTGGCTGAGTACAGGGGAGTCAATTTGTCTGACATCTCTCTTGCCCACTGCAGAATATGAGAATCCCTTTTCCCAGGGGAAGAAGGTGATCCTGTACAATAAAGCAAAACTGGAGAAATGGGCGGCGTATGCGAATGGAGATGGGCTGGTGGAACGCGTCACCGTCTACGCAGACTCAGACTGTAAGAGGGATGAATGAACACAAGCCACACACTGAGCAAACAGCCTGGGGCGTGCTGATGGAAAGGGGGAGGTGGTCCCCTTTCTGCCGGAGTCTCTTGTGCTTTCTCATTCTTCTTTAACCTTTCTGGGGGAATTATCTTTCACCTTTCTGGGGGAATTGTCTACCATATCCTCAAACCCTTCATCACGTGCACTGTCTGTTGAGCCCCCAAACTTTCCAGCACTGCTAGAGCTTATCAGAATTTTGCCACCGCCAGCAGGGTGACCTAAGGTTGCAAAATGATTTGTCTCCTGCCAGGTACTGAAGAAGTGGAGGTGAAGGAGTGGTTCAAACACCGAGAAGACCTGTTGTATATGAGAGAAGTGAATAAACAAACACAGCTGATCACAGACTATTTCAGGCCAGGACACCCCCTCCTTCTTAAAGGTATTCTAGCTCATCTGGGCAGCCCCTGCAGCTGATGGGTCTCCACATGACTCCCTTCTAGCAGTGGCAAAAGCCCAAAGCTGAAAGGCAGGGTGGACAGGATATTTGTGGGATGAATTGCCTGGATAAATAAAATGGTGTTCAGTGAAGAGTTGAGAATTGGGTTGGTGGCTTGCAGTCCTGGGCAGTGCTCCCCCAGCTATGTAGTTTTCTGTGTATTAGAAAAATACATAGTTATCATATGTATCAGGGTGATACATTTCTGCTTTTATCAGTAGAATTGATAGAAGCTGAAACTTTCTCTTTAGGATGATGTTTGTTCTCTCAGCATTGTGCAGCTGGGGATAAGTCCTGCATCAGATCTGTTGCTAAAGCTGAAGAAAATGAGACCTTTCCTGCACACATTTGTGTTCAGTGTATTATGGTTGCTAACTGTGAAAACGTGTGTGCTATGTCCTTAGCTCACTCCTACACGTCGCTGGAACCTGAGACTGGACACACGGTGGAGTATTACCATACGGCACGAGTTGATGGCCTCTGGAAACGTTTTGAAAACGCTACTGAGATGACAGAGTACTTCGTGGGGCGGGAGGACTTCCTGCACATGCGGCACATAGAGCTTGGCGAAAGAGACAAGAACGTGCAAATGGCTGGCATCGGAACTGATGCTAACCCCCGGCCTATAGTGGTATGGCCAAGGCAGGAACAGAAAAATATGTGTCACTGTGGTATTTATACCATGCAAAACATACTGCCTGGGGCTTCAGTCCATTTTCAGTGGGCATGGCTGAGGCAAAACTCCAGATGAGACATCCAAGCATTGTTCAGCTGCTGTGTCTCACAGCTGCTTGCCTGACAGAGAGCTACAGTGTGACCAGTTGTCAGGAACTGCACTGAGCAGCTAGAATTAAACTAGGAAACTAAGGCTTGGGAATTGTGTGTCAGAAGAAGAAAAAAAACTTGACTATGGCTGTGGAACAAAATTTTCACAAGATTCAAAACTAGGAAAATGATTTTGTGCACTGAGTCCAAACTAATATAATTTTAGGTTCCTGATGAATTGTCTCATCACTGTGATTTGTTACAGGTAATCTACCTTTTCCTCTTGTTGGGTCTGGTTTGCAGAACAGAAGGAGGAGGAAATCTGACATCTGGCAGTGTGTATGGCTCAGACACTTCACCTGCCAAGACAGAGCCATGCAGTGGCCTGTCTTTGGACCAGCACCCAACATGCTACCTTTTCCTTCCCTATATTGGGAAATGTGGGAAACTTTGCTTTTCTCCAAAATACCTTGCTTCCTGAAGTTCCCTCATGCAGGGATGCATCCCAAGCTAACTTGGAGCTTGGAAACTGTACTCAGCTCCACAAATAGGAGACTTCTGTATTGCTTTAAGCAGCTTTGTGGTTGGGTTTTTAAGACATATGCAAGAACAGTAGGACTACTGGCCAAGAGAAGCAAGTCCAGGCAGAAAAGCACAGTTTTTACCATGAGTTTTTACTCAAATCTGTAAGTCTTGCCAGTTTTGTGTTGTCTAACTTGCTTCTGTACCTTTTTTTCACTCTCCATTAGCAAATCAAGGAGTATTTCCACAGAAATCCAGAAAAGCCTGCTGACGAAGACATAGAGGAACGTATCTTTATGGTCATAGATGATATCATCCAGCTGACATATCACCTCGAGCTTCATGACACCATTGCCTCAAAGGTGGTTTTCTGCAGAGTAATAGGGAGGGAGAAGAGAGAAGATGAAATCTTCCTGAGCCGAGAAAACTCTGTCACATACCAGGTATGAAGATCACAAGACACAAAGGGAAGGTGAAATGTCAGTGAAAGAACTACAAGCATGACATACTCCATGCTTAATACATTGCAGATTGTTAGATAGATAGATAGACAGCTGTAAGTAAAAGATATTCCAAAAAAAGTGGAGTGCTGCCATTAAGCCAAATGATCTCATCAGGGGTGAGGGGTCACCCCACTAACATCATCAATGCGAGTCTGTAACCAGAGGCAGAAGTCTGCCAGTAAATTCTGCAGAGATGCTGCACAATTACACTTAAAAAAATCAAACAGAGATTACAAATACGGATTTTTTTTTATGTTATGGGTTTTTAAAAATTTTTATTTCCCACTGGGGAGAATACACAGAACACCATTGCAGGAGTCCCATTTTTTTCATCTCTATTTCTATACATTCCCATACATCTCATTTCATTCCAACTATGAAACAGCAGCATCAGCAAAGTGCAAGACATGCCATCTGGCTCACATTACTGATGGATTCCAAATCAAAATGAAGTCTGATAAACCCATGCTGACCATGGGTTTGATGTTTCAGTGATGGAAATTAGCATTGCTTTATTGGCTATAGCAGGATTGTGCCAGTTTCTGCCAGCAGAGTACCTGATCCCGTGTACCCAGAGAGTGCTGCTGTTTTTCACTGATTTATCTGCTTCCAGCCGTGGTCCTCGGAGAAACACAAGAACATGCTCCATCTGTACAACTTGCTGTGGGAGCTGAGAGCGGAACAGAAGCTGCTGAAGCAACAAGTTCGGGACTCTGAAGCAGAGGTAACAGGGAGGTGTCCACAGTGTCAGAGCTGATCAGGTGTGGAAACAGTTTCAGCTGACTGGTTGCCAAAGCCTCCTCAGCATAAACTGTGATTAAAGTAACACAAAGCTGGTCTCCATGCTGAATTATCATGCTTGCTACCCAGGCATTGTTCAGTGAAGATGTAGCTGTAATGTATTTATGGAGAGTCACACACTTTCCTGCTCCTGCTCTTACTCTTCCTCCCTTTTGAAGAAGAGTTTCAGAGAGCAAATGACAATATATGAACTGGGGCATCTGAAAGCCTATCTGCCATGTGCCCAGGAATGAGGCCAAAAAGAAAGGATATTGTATATAACGCTGTATCTAGGTGCTAGGCATTGCCAGGAAATCCTATCCAAAATACTGAAGTGATTTGTATGAGCAACTGTAGGGAAATGCTTCATAAAATACTTTGCTTGTACTGCAAATCACACTGACTGGTGTAACATATCCATGTTCTTTGTAATTACTTCATGATAAATATAACCATTCTAGCAGATGGAGGCACAGCTACTGGATTTCTGTAATGTTTTTTGAGGAAGAGAAACCCCTGAAGGAGCTGCAGAGGGAATGCTCAACTATATTAGCCAAGAATATAAGTAATAATTAAGAACAACTTTGCAAAAATCACATTTTTTCCTCAGAAATAGGAAGCTAGTTCAGTGTGACCTCATGAACTACCTCGCCAAATTTCTCAGTCTTGATGTATCAACAGACAAAATATTCCCATTGCTTGTTCTGCATATCCTATATAAGACAAAGAATAAGCCAAAGCTATCAGTGCAATTTCAAAAGTAGTGCCAAAACTGACACCAGAAAAGCTTTCTTATTGGTTAATATCAATAATTGGATTCAAGAATTTCATACAGAGTAACAATCTAAAATTAAGACTACTATCAGCTTGATCTATCAGCAGGACATGGACATATTTGTACAGATCTATATTTAACCTTATTCTACAATTTTTGTATGCAGCATCTGCTCTGTTAGCAGGTCAAGCATGTAAAGGTACAGTCATTTTGTGGGAAAGCTGAGGGGTGTTTCTTCTGATTTCTTGGAAGATGTTAAATATTTTGACGGTCCGTGAGGATGAAGAAGCCAATATTAAATTGTCAGTTTCAATGTATAACGCTGCAAAGAGAGGACAACAGCATGAAGCCCCGGTAGGTAAACTTCATTAATGTCAGCATTCAATACATGTACTCAAAGAAATCCAGAGTCAGCTTTTTCTCTCTCAGGAATTATCTCTGAAGAGCTTTTAATATCATTAAAATATTTTGGGACAAATCACAGTACAGTCTAAGTCAGCACAATTTCAGTTGCCTTCCCAGGGAAATATAACATGGTCATGCTATGGTCACCTTCCGACTTTCTGGAAAAACTTGCATCACCAAGAAAGATTACTGTGTTTAGTTAATAAATAAAATAATTAAGAATGATTAGTTGATAATAGGGGTTATGGGGGGATTATTTTAAAAGACCCATAAATATGCCTGTATTTATATAGATATATATCTATTTATAATTAGCATGTGAGATCAAAGAACAAAATAGCTCCAGGGTGAAATTTAGTCCTTATCTCAGTCACAGATGATTTGGTTCTCCAGGGCTTCTTGACTCTAGTGAGGCAACACATTTGGATTTGCTGCCTCTTCCTGCTCCACATTTTGATTCCCCTTGTTTTCTTCTTCTCATAAGACCTCATCTCAAGCTTTTTGCCCCCTCAAAAATAAATCTGCTCCAATTCGTGGTTTCCTTCATCTCAGCTCCCTGAATTCTGAGTTGTGCTTTTGTGTGCCTTTGCTCCTCACTTTCTTCTCTATTTCCCTGACTTCCGGTTGCTTGTTCCCTCACAGGGGCTGGAAGAAGAGCAGAAGAGCTCCCAGAGTTCCTTGGAGAACGAGAATCAGCTCATCAGAGGGGAGGATGAATCCCTTGCCCATCACACTGCAACCAACTCCTCGTTGTAGAGACTCTGCAGGGACTGGGAATGACCCCCCGAGCAGGGGAGGTTTACAAGTCAGCGCCCCTGGAACTTGGCACTGAAGCTACTCTGTAAAATACTCTGGTCCATGTCCCACTGCAGTTTTCCTCTGATATCCCCCTTCTTTTAGGGAAAAGCAGTTGGCACAATAGAAACACCATTCTCTTAAAGAGATGCTGCTCAGGAATCCTCTCCTGGCTGGGCACCTCGAGCATGACTGATTTCCTTATTCCTTTTCTGGAGTTGCCTGCAGTAAATCTTTCACTATCATCAGATTTGCACAGATTTTAATGAATTTGCACCATTCTTCAGCTTTTCCTTTGCCCTATTTTGTTCTAAGGCCCATCTGCAGTTACATCAGTTGTGTCCTCATGAAACCCCACCACTTCTGAGACTCAGTATGAATGTGACCTTAGCTCTAAGGTCTGCTTCAGAAGGGGAGACAAACCACACACAGTCTCTCAGGGCTTTTCTTTTCCAAATCCGCTCCATAGCTGCTGGCATCAGGAGTGGGATTATTTGGGAATACTGATTCTTTCCCAACATAATATTTTAACGAATTTATAATTCAGTTTTGCATAAGCAAAGGTTTTGAACTGGTGAGTTCACAAATATAACATTTCTTTGACCTCACATAGAGCCCTGTAATGACAAAACCTTGCCCTGTATAATGCTGTGGTTATGAACTCATCAGTGTTAATTCAATACCAGAGAAGACACCAGAATAAATTAATTTAAAAATCCTTTTACAGGCATTAGGGACACAGCAGCTGCCAAACCATCAGCAAATACGTATTACAGAATCATGGAACATTACAGGGTTGGAATGGCCCTTAAAGATCATCTAGTCCCAATCCCCCTGGATTTCCCTGTATTCCTCCAAGGCCACCTGTCCTCGTTTCCACTTCCCGAAAGTTTCTTTTTCCTTTCTGAGAAAAAACTCTTCTTTTCTACAGTCCTTTTCTTTTTTTTTCCTTTTTCTTTTCTCTGCTGCTCAGCAGGTTCTTAACCATCCACGGAGGCCTCCTGGCATTCTTGCTTGATTTCCCTCTTGTCGGCACGCATCGCCCCTGAGCTTGAAGGGTATGATCCTTGAAATTCAGCCTGCATTCTTGGGTCATTATCAAGGAGTAGCATCAAATTAATTTCATTTTTCTCTGCTGACGGAGACGGGGAGAAACACTCACAAGCGGCGATACCGCACCTCAAGCGGGCGGCCAGAGGCACAGAAGCCTCGCAGGAGTCCTGCTCCCACCAGGGCTGTGCCCGTGACACCCAGGAACCGCATTCTGGGACACACCGGCCGCAGCCCAGGGGCACGACGGCCTCAAGAGCCGGCGGGCCGTGAGCTATGAGGTCCGGAAAAGACCCTGGCCGCCCTCACGGGAGCTCCGAGGCGGCCGCACAGCTCCGACCCGGCCGCAGAGCGGGAGCTGCCCAGCCCCGGCCCCCGCCCCTCAGGGCGGCCCCGCAAAATGGCGGCCCCCATCCAGAGCGCCGCCTCCTCATTGGCCGCGCCTGCGGGGCTCCGCCAAGAAGCCGCGCTGCGAGTGGCGGCCGCGCTGCCGTCGCTATGGCAACCGCCCCGCCCTCGCTTCCTATTGGCCGAGTGGCGCGCGGAACCCGGGCAACCGCCCGGCGCGGCGCGGGGTTGCTGTGAAGGGCCGGTTGCGGGGCGGTGGCGGGCCGGGGGTCCCGGTCCTGTACCGCCGGGCCCCGCCGCCGCCAGCGTCCAGGCGATCGCCCTCGGCCCGACCGGTGCTTCCGTCCCGTGATGTTCATCAGCGGTGAGGCCTCGTCCCCCGCCGCGCCGCCTCTCAGGAGGGTCTCGCCGTGACCGTGTTTGTGTGCCCGCAGGACGGCCGGGGCGGCCCCGGTGCGCGGCCTGGCCGTAGGACGCGCTAGCGGAGCGGAGCCTCGCCGGGAGGAGGAAGGCGCTGCCCGCCCGAGAGGCGCCGCGCTGAGCCATGGCCGTGGCCGTCACCACGAAGACGGCATGGAAGCTGCGTGAGTGCCGGGCGGGGGAGCCGCCCCGGCTGGGAGCGGGGAGGGATAGGAGCCACCTCATCCCTGCCCTGGATTTGGTGCCTCGGCCTTCTTTCTACGTTGCTGACTGGCATTTTTAACTCCTGGAAGTCCTGTTGGAAGACGTAGCGGCACAGCGAATGGCGTGGCCTTGTCAGTGCTATTTTCAAAGGGTCACGGCCTTTATTTTTTTTGACTAGTTGCTGCAGCACTAGGCTAAGTGCCTGTCTAACCCCACATGATTCTATTGTAGTAGAAGAACATCCCGGTGAGGGATGGGGCACCTGTCAAAGGGCAGCCCTGGATGTATGGAGAGACTGGGGAATGAGAGGGTGGAGAACAGCCCCGCAGAAAGGGATGTGGGGTTTCTGGTCGATGGCAAGTTGAAAATGAGTCACCAGTGTGGCCTGGTAGCCCAAAGGGCCAGCTGTATCCTGGGATGCAGCGAGGAAGGTGATGGTCCTGCTCTGCTCTGTGCTGGTGCAGCCTCACCTCGAGTCCTGGGGGCAGGTTTGGGCACCACAGTTTAAGAAGGATCTGAAGCTGTAACAGAGCATCCAAAGAAGGGTTATGAATATGGTGAAGGGTCTAGAGGAGAAGCCATGCAAAGGAGTGATTGAGATCTCTTGGCTTGTTCAGCCTGGAGAAGAGGAGACTGAGGGCAGAGCTTATCGTGGGCTGCAGCTTCCTCACGAGTGCGTTGGAGGGACAGCTCCGATCTCTGCTGTCTGTGACCAATGACAGGACCTGAGGGAGTGTCTGGAGCTGTGCCGGGGGAAGTTTAGGTTGAATATTAGGAAAAGGTTCTTCAGCCAAGGGGTGGTTGCACACGGGAACAGGCTCCCCAGGGAGGTGGTCACAGCACCAAGCCTGCGTTTGGATAACGCTCTCAGGCTAAGCAGGGTTTGTCCTGTGCAGCACTAAGCACGAATAGGACTTGATCCTTATGGGTCCCTTCCAACTCAGAATATTTTATCATTCAATGGAGACTGCCAGATTATGGTGGGGAATTCCCTCGGTATCAGGGAGAAGTTCCCAAACTTAGCCTGTGGGGTTGTTCTTCATTGGTGCTCACTTGTTACAGAAGGTTCACTGAGCTCTCTGCTGCAGGAGGAATGGGGTGATCTTTGCAGGGCCTGTGTGTCCCACTCTCTTGAAATTGCTTTGCAAGAGACAGTAAGGATCTGCTGGTTTCATGTCCATTTTTCTTCCTCTAAAGGAGCAGTAGACAGGTGCTGACTATCAATTTCTAGCTGGTCACTGATGAGTTATTTCATAGGGGCTGTTGAGGAATGCTTAGAAGCAATAGGACGTGGTCAGTTGCTTTAGTCAGTGAGTGGGATCTGGAAACTGGCTGGCAGAAATAGTGTCCTTGACTGGTAACACATGAAGTCATCTGAGATAACCAACTTAGGAATTTTGTATCTTTTTGAGCAGAAAGCCAGTTTGCTCTGTTATCTTCTCATCCCTGGAACTCCAGTTGCAGGAAAAACTGGAAGTCTGTCCAATCTCCATTCTACTTTGGTGGGCAGAGGTTCTTGATCTTCGTTTTTGCTAGGCTCTGCCCCATCTTAGCATCCTCGTTAGAGCGAGAAGCATTATGAGTGTTAGGGATGTTTCAGCAATGCTAATTAGGAGTTTAGTGGTACTGGGCTGGTGGGTGATAGCTGATGACAAGAACTTCATGAAACAAAAAATTTGTGGGTTTAAGGGATTCATGGGGGAGCGAATGAACCTCTCTGGCCAAGGCAGATGTCAGGTTATCACCTGGCTTTTATGAGCAGAGGGTTGGATGCTTCCACAATGACTTTTAAACTTACAATATATTATTAAAAAGGAAATCAAAAGAGGAAAAAGTGGAGCTGCTGACATACTCGTTTCAGTAGCAGTGCTCAGCATCTGTCCTTTCAATTTTAACTAGTGAGTTGGTCTATTAATGCTAATTGTACTTTTGGTTACCTTCTAGTCTGTGTATCCATACAGGCTTTGTTTTAGCATGTTTATGTGGAAGTTTGGTCTTTCAAAACAATGAAGGTATATTTTCCTATTTGCCCTTCACACGTAATTTATGGCCCAGTTACCTTTGTAATTTGAAAGGTGTTTCTCCAGCCCAAGTGAAAGTTGCACAGTTTTGCTTTCAAAAAAACACTCTTGAGAGTTCGAGATCAAAGTACCTGTAATTATTATTGCAGCCATCTAATATCCTTTTGGATTAGTGTTGCATGTAAAATGATCAAATTGCTCCTCCCAGCCAAACAATCTGAACGAAAGCTGAATTGATGCTACCTAGCCTTTTTACAGACTCATAACTATTTTTACAGTTTCGTAACTATTAGGCATGCAAATCCTGTGGCCTTTCAAAGAAGAGAATAGTAAGATGAAGATATTGGTAAATGCATCTGCCAAAAGCCCCTCCCAAATTTTTGAGTGAATTTAAAATTCCACTGTGAGATGTCTAAGCAAAGATGCCCATTCAGCTTCTTTTTTGCCCCAAATTGGTTTCTTTCTGATGAGGTTTCCATGGAGTTCTGTCGTTGCAGTGTCAGAGCTTCCTCTCAGCTCCCGGTTTTTTAACAGTCATTTAGCATCAATCAGATTTGTTATTTTCTGCCCTTTTGGGTAGATACTCACCCTCCTTTGTCACAGTTACATGCTCTGCAGTGCTCAGTTTTGCCTGTGTTACCTAGTGGGGATGTAGCAAAGCCTCCGCCAAAACTCAGGAAAGGGAGCTCCACCTCTCCCCACTGCTGAGTCTGGCTTTTTTTCTGGGTAAGGTAACAAACTGTACTGCTCCTCCTCTGCCAGTTCCTCTCAGGTTGGACTGTCTGCTGCTGCTCTCTAGAACAGGATTAGAGGGCCTTTCACTAGATGACTCTGGCTGCTGTGCGTTGTTGCAGGTAAAGCACCTTCTATGATCAGGTTGCTGCACTTGAGCAAATCTTCAAAAGCTGCTGAGCTGCTGCAAGTGAGAGAAGATGCTTTTTGTAAGCCATGTGAGCACTGGAGTTGTGAAGCTTTGGTCAGCCAATGTTTTAAGTGCAGCAGGCAGAGCCAAGAGGGACTGTTCAAAGCAAGATAATAGTGTGACTTCTTATCTGAACAGTGGGCTGCTGCAGCTTGTCCAGTGGAAACTGGAAAGTGTTTCTGGAGGAAGAATATTTTTTTAGACCTTTTGGAGGGATGGGATTAAAAATTTTATACTAATCTGTAATAAGTGTTTGCTTTGTTTTGTGCAGAAGAGATCATGGCCCACAGCAGCAATGTATCCTCAGTAGTCCTGGGAAAAGGTTCAGGCCGGATGCTGGCCACTGGAGGAGATGACTGTCGGGTCAACATATGGTCAGTTAGCAAGCCCAACTGCATCATGGTAAGAACAGGCCTGTTTTCAGCTTTTGTGGGATGGGAATATTAATTCTGGGGTTTGGAGGGTAGGGAATGAGGGGAAAGATTGTTGGGGTGGAGCCTGTGGGACTTGTGAATAGAGTTAGCCGACACAAAGCTGTGTAACCAGATTCTAGCTAAAGATAGGGACAGAATTGGGTGCCTGGTGAGACCACTGCTCTAGAGATATTGTGGGAATGCTTGAGCTGGGTCAGTGCTTACTCAGATAAAGAATATTGTGCTTTATATATTACCAGTCTACAAATAATTAAAGGAAGAGTTTTGTACAAGAACAGCTAGTTTTGTAGTGCAGGCTACAGGGGCCAGTTTTATACCCTGAGGTTTGCAGTCACAGCAGGATTTATCCCCAGCAAGATGCATTCCCACCTGTGCCACTGTCCCTAACTGTCAGCACAAAGGTTGCCACAATAGTTTGCTGTAGGCTGGGGAGGAGTAACTCTGGTTGTAGCATGTTACCAAGGGTAAAGTTACCCCATCAGTGGTCACTAAAGTGCACCATAAATATATATTTAACAGATACCTATCCTGCATCACTTTGAGTGGGTGTTGTATAAAACCACCTTTAGCACATGTCCCTTGTCATTTGTTTAATTAACAGCACAATAATGTTGTGGTATTTAAGGCATTGCTCTAGCCAGTGTGAGCCTTGTGAGGAAGAAATCAGGAAAGTCAGGTCAAAAAGGCTAAAAGGAGAATGTGTCCACTTTATTTTTCCGTTCACTGAGTGTATGAAGGGTCGCCTTTGGCAGGGCTATGCTTCTTGCATAGTGTAGTTAAGCAGTGTCTTTCCAGGCCCTTGGTGGTGGCCAGTTTCTAGTTTGAAACTGGACTATTGCCTTACTCAAGAAGAAGGTTGAAGAAGTAACTCTGTACCCTTTCTGTGGGAGCAGAGAGCTGCGCCTTTCCTGTGCTTCCTGGGAACCACAGACCTTGGGAGCTGCTATTTCTGAGAGGCAGAGGCTGACTGAAGCTGCTTGTGCCATTCTTGTATATCAAAAGAATCTTGATTTTTGGAGTTATCCTCTGAAATTCATTTTTAGTGTTGATATGACAAGAATTATGGATGCTTACATGTTGGGAAAGAGGGAGAAGAGGAACTTTTCAAGTAACATTTTGACTTGGTTTAAGTGTGAGCTCTAGTTCTCACTAAGCAATGGCAGTTGCAACTGTGGAGTTTGTAGAGGATTTCAGTTGCACATGGATTCCTAAGAAAGCCCCATCAGAACAGGCAGCTTCCAACTGGCATTCCCAGCCTCTGTATGTGTGTGGGAGGCACAGAGCCAGTGTAGCTATTTAAAAAGACATATTTGAGGATGGAGTAAAGCAGAGAATACTGCTTGTTTGGCAAGCAGAAAGTCTGCAATGGTGGAATTTGTTTTCTAGAGCTAGTTTTAAATAAAACTAAAAATCAAATTAAATTAAAACTAAAACTAAAATTTACTAAAATACAGGCCTTTTCAAAATGCTGATGTAATTTCTGAGCTTTCAGGTGCTCAAGGATGAAAGGAACTTCATACATGTGAATTACTGCCTTATGCCTCAAGTCAGTACTTCAGTATTAGCATCATGCTATCACTGTGACATCCATTGCTGGCAGCAACCTATGGCTTGGTGCTTGTGTGAAGATCTCAAAGTAGCCCTGCTTTTGCTCTTGCTTTGATTTTGTAACTGGTTCATGACACTTACATGACCCATTTAGAACAAACACGGTGCCGTTGTGCTACCACAGCGTAATTTTTATGATGTAAGAATGTGTCAGCCTTGTCTGAGCATCCGCACCTAATGTTTAACTACCTGTGTCTCTGTTGATGCATCCTTTAAAACTTAGTCAGTGTGCCCCAGAAAGTGGGATAGTGTGGGAAGACAGGTGTGCCGTGCTGGGTGCAGTGATGGGCGTTTGGGTGCTCTGCCATACTGGTGGCTGCTGAGGAAAAAGGACCAGTGGCACAGCCAGGTGGTCCCAATTCACGGCTAAAGAGTTACCCCTCGAGTATGAACAATGCCATGGTTCATTCAGGGCTGTGCCAGCAGCTGTTGACTGTGTCTGATGGTTTTCTTTGCAGAGCTTGACAGGCCACACAAGCCCCATTGAGAGCCTACAAGTCAACCCAAATGAGAAGCTTATAGTTGCAGGGTCCCGGTCAGGGTCCATTCGAGTTTGGGACCTGGAAGCTGCCAAAGGTATGTGTCCATGAGTTTTTGCTTCTGTTCATGCACAATTTTTGGAGAATCCTTATGCTTAATGTCTGTGCTGACCCAGAAGGTTCCTGATTTAAGAAGGAGCAGGAGACTGGCATTGCTTTCATCTCCATGTGCAACTCTTTTTTGCCCTTCTACTGAGGCTGTAGAGCTGTGTATTCATGTTTGAGCAGAAATTTGGACATGTACTGGGGACACTGATCCGAAGAACTAGTTTCTATGATTTTGACCTGAGTCTGTCAAAATCTATATTCCAGATCAGTTTCCATGCATATGTAGATAACTAGGCATATGGAATTTGTATTAAGAGTCTCATCTTGAAATTGTCAACCTTAATAAAAGGATCCCAAACCAGATTGGAGGTTTTAAGTTCATTAGGTTCGCATAAATGAAGGAATCCCTTGCTTGTGGACTTCTTGTTCTTAGGTTCTAACTTTTCTTTTTTCCTCAAGCAATTTTTCTGCTCTCCTGCTCTTGCATGGCCACATGAATAGACAAAGACCTAATTTTTAATAAACTGTAAAAGCTATGAACTCACTAAGCTCTGATCCTTTAAAAGCCACTGTTGAGTCATGCTTTATTTATTGCATTTTCCTCAAATCCTAGAATGAATTTGCAAAGGTATCATAAATCACTTGAGTGCATTCCAGCAGGAATACCAGAAAATGACTGAATATTTCTGATAGGTTGCTACTTGTTCATAGAAGGAATGTGTAATGAAAATAGACTTACACTGGCTGAGCTAAGAAGGCAAACCACAAGCAGCATCAATAATGAAAAGCACTTTTATCATTCAGACAGTTAGAATCAGTTCAGTTATGGAATAGTTTGGCTCTGCCTGTGAGGAGTAGCTGATCTGACTGCATTTATTAGAAGACATATGAGCCAGTTCTGTGCAAATGACCACCCCAGCTCTGGCTCAAGAGCTAATTTCTGCCAGGGGAATCATCAGCTTGTTCCAGATGACGGATGAGGGAGAGGGATTGCCCTTGTTATTATCTGAGCAATTTTTCTTAGAGTTGAGTTCTGCATTTGTCACTGCTTGCTGAGATATGATGTACCAGTTCTACTGGTCCTTTCTGGTTTCCAGAATTACAGGGGGTGTTAGTTGATGACTTGCTGAAACACTGATCGTTTCTTTGTCTCCTGCTTCCTAAGCATCCATTTCCTGTCTTTACGATGATTCTTGCAAGGGAGAATTGAAGGAGTCTGGGGTGAATGTTGGAACCTAAGAGGTGGTGCCTGGATGGGAGTGCAGAATCCTGGGAAAGGGTCTGTCTAATAACTATGAGGTGGATGCTGCAGGCAGTCGAGACCATTTCACTTCCTGGCTGAAACTGTTCCTCCTCCGGCCCGTTTTGCTGTCTGTGTAACAAATGGAAAGATGCACTGCCTGCCAGCTGCCTCATTTTCAGAATGGAGACCTTTGGAGTTCTAGCTGTAGTTTCCATACCTAAGGACAGGACTTTTTTTAAGTTCATTGATCATGGGCTTTCTATTGCTGCTTCTTTGCATTGCGAGGGTAAAGTCAGAGGCATTTTCACAAAATAATATATATTTCCATAAAATAATGGTGGGGATAGTATGGCTACACTTCCACAAGGTGTCTGGTGGAAATGAACTATTAAATATTTTTCCCCTATTCTTCCTCTCTGCTCTGCCTCTCCTTTTCCCAGTTCTTCGTACCTTACCAGGTCACAAAGCAAATATCTGCAGCCTTCATTTCCATCCTTTTGGAAGCTTTGTGGCATCTGGCTCTTTGGACACCAACATTAAGGTAATACTGGCTTCCACTAGAGATTTCCGTCTTTACTTGCAGTGTCTTTGTTTTGAAGAGTGTCAGAACGTGTTTTGTGTTGAGCTGTTGGTAGATGCTGCACATCATCATTTCCATGTGTGGGCAGGTGTGTTTGTGAGTACTTGTGAAATCCGTGCCTGTATTTTCACAGCCAGCTCATGAATGTGACTCCTCTGGTGTGGAATGTGGCTCTGAGTAAGGTGCCAGCCAAGACCTGGTGTCAGCAAGCACAGGTGTCCTGGTTGTTGTGGACTGTGTCTGCTTCCTCAGGCTGGTGTTTGACTGTCAGAACTGAGCTGCTGTAGTAAGAGAGACCTTCCAGAAGTGATTCTCACTTGGGGAGTTAGAAAATTCCCCTGAGGCCAACAGGGCTTCAGCAGCCCCTTCATTCTGCAGTGTCTGTTAGCTTGGTGACACAGAGACCCCTTGTTCTGGCACAACCCTTGGGCTCCCCACACACTGCTCCAAACATATAATTTGTTTGCTTTTCTTCCTTGTAGCTCTGGGATGTAAGAAGAAAAGGCTGTATCTTCACATTCAAGGTAAAATGTTTCATTAGGTTTCAAGCAAAGAGAGGAGAAATATTTCTTTTGAGGACTTGTGAGCAGACCTAAATGTGATTATGTACAATTAACTTCCTGGTTTTCCAGCATGAAAATAAGATCTGCACGATTTGTGAAGTGGCCTGGCAAACCTCAGCAGGCCTCTGTGAGCTGTATGGGAAAATGAAATGGATATTATGGGATATGAATGGATATCATGTGCTATAGTGGGGATGGCTTCAGTGGGGGATGGAGAGCATCCGTGAGGGTTTCTTTATATTGTTAATGATATTACCAGTGCACTGAGATGGTTCTGTTCTTGGGGCCTTTTCCTACCTAAAGAGCTTGCTGTGTGTTAATTTCATGTAGAAACCAGAGACTTAGTGTCACAGCACTTCTATCTGACCATATGTAAATCTGTAATTTGAACTGATTCTTATTAGTGAAGCCAGATCTGTATTTACCATACTTGAACGGATGGCATAAATGTCTAGGTGAGAGAGATTACACACATTTCATGTGGCTGGGTGTAGTGTCTTGAGTACACTATTGTGTTCTGCAAGCTGTGAGCTCTGTAAAACACTTAATTGATTTTGGTTTATTATATTGTATAGGATTGAAGGACAAAAGCCAGAATACTGTTTGTTTTCCTCATTTCAGGGTCACACAGAAGCAGTTCGGTGTCTCCGCTTTAGCCCTGATGGGAAATGGGTGGCCTCTGCTGCTGATGATCACACTGTAAAGGTAATTTATTGTGACACTCTCCTTATGTGCTTGTGGCACATGGGAATGCTGGGATTGTCTTTTTACCAGGCATTACCAGCACTCACTCATAAACACCCTTAGTTCATTAGGCAGCTGGCTGAGCCCTGTGGCTTTGCAGAGACCAGTTTTCTTATGGGGATTGTGTCTGATGGCCCACAACACCCATAGAAGAGCTGCATGGGTTGAAATGCCAGCAGACACATTGGGAGAGACTATGCACAGAAAAATTAATGTTTTGATGGTGGTCAAGTTGTGGTACCTGAATGTTGGCCTCAGTAAATCTTGTAGAATGAGTTATCCACAGCACATTGCTTCACCAGACTAATTTCTGGCTCTGCTTGTTTTATACACATTACATGTGATTATCAATCTGAAAATTGCTGTCAGCACTGAGCAGAGCAAGAGAAGGAGTTCAGAAAAGTATTGATTGAAGTAGTGACTTCAGTTGTTTCACGTGGAGTATGGAGGAATAGGGATGAAGGACTGATTTTATTTTCAGTTTCACGTGAAATTAACTGATCAGTTGTTTCACTGCATTTTCAAGTGGAGACTAGATGACAGGAAGAAGGAATTGCAAAAGGATTCCGAGCTTTTGGATTTTTGTTTGTTCACTTTTGAGATATAGTCTGTGGGGACAGATGGAACTGCTATATTTTGTCTCAGTCTCTAAATATAAAACAGAAACTTCTAGGGAACAAATTACATGAAAATAAAAGATAATGCAAAAAAAACCAAAACAAAGCCTTAAATGACTGGGATAGTACTTTCCCTGATTATTGCTTTCTTTGACAGACTTCAGTCTGTTCTTTGAGGGGGGAAGTGTTAGAAGGTTGCCAGTACAAGGAAATCCAAAGTGTATTGGAAATCTCTAACATTAAATCTCTTCAAGAGTCTCTGTTCTTTCCTTCTTTCAGCTGTGGGATCTGACTGCTGGGAAGTTAATGTTTGAGTTTACAGGACACACCGGCCCAGTAAATGTTGTTGAGTTCCATCCCAATGAATACCTTTTGGCTTCTGGCAGCTCTGACAGGTACATAAGGGGAGGGAGAAAGAAGGGAAATGTATGTGTCTGTTCCATTTCCTGTGCCCTTCCTCATAGGAACATGACAAAGAGGAATGTCACACAACTCAAACCTGCCATTGCAAGAGCCAGGCATCTAGACAGCAGGACATGACATCTGTGGTGTGCAGAACATGGAGATCTTCCCTTCTCATCCAAAATTGATGGCACCTTCTGCTGCTCTGGAAACCAGTGTGTAGCCCCAAGCATCTCACTAATCCAGCTGACATCCTGTATGAACAGCAGGCAGCCCTGCTCAGCTGGCAGGGTGTTCTCTTAGCTCTGGGTCAGCTCTAAATGCCTGTCCATGTCTAGAGCCTCTGAGTATCTCTTTCTGGATTCATGGATCTTAGCTAGACCAGCCTTCTGTGTAGGGTCACTGTATGTGCACAACAACTAAAGTCATTCTAACTGTTAGTGTTTTGTTTAAAATCTGGATCCTACTGTGATTTCTAAAACGATGAGCAATGAATTTTGTTGTATTGTGTGTACAGGACTGTTCGGTTCTGGGACTTGGAGAAGTTTCAAGTTGTGAGCTGTATTGAAGAGGAGGCTACTCCTGTCAGGTACATTAAATTCCTACTGAAATGTGCTAGGCAGAGACTAAAAGTGAAGTGAAGGGGGGGTTTCCTCAGAGAGAGACGTTACTGGGGAGAAGTCTGGGCTGCTGGAGATGTTGCACATCTGTATTAACCATGCCAGGTGGTACAGGTGAACACCAGAATGGAAGGTTCACTGTTAGAAACAGAACTGAAGGTGTTGAGTGTAGTCAGAGATCCACAAGGACTGAGCAAGGTGGGAATGCTGTGCCTGATTCTCCTCCTGCCTTCCTCCCAGGTGTGTGCTCTTCAACCCGGATGGCTGCTGCTTGTACAGCGGCTTCCAGGATTCGCTGCGTGTGTACGGCTGGGAGCCAGAGCGCTGTTTTGATGTGGTCTTGGTGAACTGGGGAAAAGTAGCTGACTTGTCTATCAGCAACAACCAGCTGGTAAGCCACTGCTCCTAAGGCGGGGGGAGGCAGCTGTGAAACACAAGATAAAATCCTGCTGCCTCCTTGAAGGCCTTCAGACCTCTAAGATTGTGTCAGGGCTTGCAGCATGCCCAAAGGCTGTGTGCCTTGTGCTCCACTTTGTGCCTCTTTGGCTTCTGGAGGAAAGAACTCAGGCTTACTTTGACCAGTATTTAGAAGCTATGATTGGCGAAAGTTTTATCCAAGCCTTTCTCAGGTTGAAAAATCCGCAGCTGAACTGAGCAGTCCTCAAGTACAATTGCTCAGGGTCACTCCATCACTCCTGTTCTCAAAAGGGCTGGTGTGCACTCCATTCCTTGGTGAATTACCTTGATCTTTTGCCTCTGCAGATAGGAGTTTCCTTTGCACAAAGCACAGTCTCTTCCTTCGTTGTGGATCTCAGCAGAGTCCCAAAGTCAGATTCTATTCCTCATGGGTTGATCAGGGACGACCAGCCTCTTGTGCCACCTACCCCCACAGGGTCCTCCCTTCGCCGCATCTATGACAGGCCTTCAACGAGCTGCAGCAAGCCACAGAGGTGAGGGAGTCTGCTGGCTTGTTGAATTTCAAGATTTTAAGGAAATGTACCAGGCACTCAGTGCTCTCTCGCTCTCTCTCTCTGACAATATGGCTTCCCCTGACAACAACTCTTTTTCCACAGCAGAGTGAAGCACAACTCGGAGAGTGAGAGGCACAGTCCTAGCAGTGAAGATGACCGGGATGAGAAGGAATCAAAGGCTGAGATCCAGAACCAGGAGGATTACAAAGAGATCTTCCAGCCCAAGAATGCGATCTGTCAGTACCAGGGTTTATTGTGCTTTTGAATAGTGTTTGGGTTTGAGATCAGGACGCTAAACTGGTTTAATAGAACTGACCTCTGGCTTACTGTAACAGAGACTTCACCTGTGGCTGGAGAATTTAGAAAGCTTTTCTTTAATATTCTGTGCTTGGACACCGAAGCACAGATTATGTTGGTGAACAGCTGGAAGGTGGCACTTTACTAGGGTACAGTGATGTCTGTTTGAAGCCTCAGAATCCAGAGCTTCATTGTAAATGTGCTGCCTTCCTAACCTGATTAGAGTGTTAAGGAAATTTTATTAGCTTAAAATTTTGGTATGTATATGATCAGCAGTCTTCATTAAAGAAGGAAAGGCAAAATGTTTCGTTAAAGCAAAGATTGTTGTTTAGGAGGCATTGTGCAGTGTCTGTATCTCATTTTTATGTAAATGATAAAAACGAGATACTCTTTCTGAGGAATTCATAGCAATTATTTTTTATTACTTATATAAATCAGTAACAGGAAGTGGATTTTTTCTAATATCATTTGTTGTGACAGGGCCTTGTCTCACACTTCACACCTCTACAGCAGCAGTGAACCGCAGGGGTCAGTTTTGTTCCTCCTATCCATGAAGGCTGAAAGCCTTTAGCTAAACTCAACAATAGTGTCAAGGCCTAAAGGAGATAACTCTGCTTGTTGTATCACTGATAACCCTCATGTGTGGAGTTGTTGGAGATTTCTCTGCTCCAAGGTTGACTTACCACTTATCTGTAGCCTTGGATGCTCCTTCATTAGTTTATTTTTTCAATCTTATTCTGTAGGCCGAACTCCTCCTCGAAATGAGCCCTTTCCAGCCCCTCCTGAGGATGGTGAGTATGGAAATGATGCCTTGGTGGGGACAGGGTTAATGGCCCTCAAAAGAGGGAGAGCTGCCTGGAGGCAGAAATGACTCCTTGCAGTGTAGCTAAACAGAACCTTTGCTCTCAACTCTTGAAAGTGACCATCAGTTTCTGCTTCCCACTTCTGTCCCTCTTGGTAGAGCCTGGAACTGCAAAGGAAGCAGTGAAGCCCAGCCAAGCTGCGGATGTCCAGACCTCGTTGCCAAAGCAAGAGCTCGTACGTACTGTGTGATCTGTGAATTGCTGTTCCTGCCCCCTCTGTGAACGATGTGCAGAGCTGGAGAATTTGTGATTTCTACTCAGATTCCTTTACTGAAGGGCAGTAAAAGTGGAGCTCTAGGCTTTGTGCTGCTGCCTTAGCAGTAGAAACAAGGCCAAACCTCCAACAGACACTATTGTTTTAGTTTGCTGCTTGTGCTTGCTGTGGTGCTTCTCCTTGCATCTCAGAATTGGGGCACTCAAGAGAACCAAGTGCCAGGTTTCGACAAATGCTTGAACAGAGGCTGTTTTGTTGCCAAAACTGCAAGCAGCTGATGCGCCAGGATTTGTTATACTGGCTTCTTTAGAATTCTCTCTTAGCCTTCAGGCTGGCAACAGCCCATTGCCCTAATTTCAGATAACAATAACAGCACTTGGCACTTCTGCTGGGGCATCTCCATGTTCTTTACAAACCTTAATTACATCGTGGTGTGTACCTGAGAGAGGTACTTTATTGCCTCTTAAACTATGCTGGCAAACTGGAGACTGCTTCTGTGTTAGGACCCTGCTGTGAGAAGAAAGCAGGTCAGAAATAAAGGACTAGGGCCAGACTGTTCCTGCTAGAGCTTTTATCCTAATTTCTCCCGCAGCCTGACCCAGTCCAGAGGCCATCGATTGCCTCCTCAACTTCTTTGACCAGAACAGAGCCATCGGTGATTCCTGCAGCCAGGAATGAGCCCATTGGCCTGAAGGCCTCTGACTTTCTCCCAGTAAGTGTCTCTGGACAATGTTTTCCAGCCAATGTCTGTGTTGGGTGGCATCAGAAAAGGGGTGCCCCATTGTGATTGGTGTGAATACAGCAGAGTTGAGCCCTGCCCATGAAGAACCTGTTACCAAAGCAAGGGGTGAGACAGTCACTGAACTATTCCATGTACCAGACAGTGGTTCATTTAAGAAACTGGAGTCTGCCATTACATGTACATAATAATGTCACAGGAATCTCTGCCTCTTGCATCTTGGAGGCTTCTTGGTCTCTCTTGGGGAGGTTATTCCCTTGTCCTAAAAAGGGGGAAGGACCAGAGCATCCTGATGATCCCAGACTCTAAATGTGAGCAAAGGAAGTAGTGGTTCTAGCATGGCCTGGGCAGGAAGCAAATTGAGAGTCTAATAAATTATGTAAGATCTATGCTTTCTAATAAAATTTGCTGTTTCCAGACAAGTGTTTCACATAAAAAAATAGGGCTTATGTGAAAACATTTCTTCATTAAAACATACTGGTTTTGAAAACTTATTTTAAATTCACCTTTTTGAGAGTTTTTCCAAAGCTTTAAACACGTTTGTGATTGACATAGTAGAAAAAGCAGAAAATGAGTAACTGAAATCAGAACAAATTGAGCATTTCCATTTCAAAAGGTTTTTGCAACCATATGCAGAGAAGTCAGTATTCACTGATGTTCTGTGCACCAAAATTGGCTTTCACCTAGGCCAGAGAAAGCTCCCACCCTTCTGTGCCATCCTGCTCTGTTTTTGGTGTCTGTACTTCCAGGCTGTGAAAAACCAAAGCCAGACGGAGCTGGTGGATGAGGAAGCCATGTCCCAGATCAGGAAAGGCCACGAGACCATGTGTGTGGTGCTCACCAGCCGCCACAAGAACCTGGACACCGTGCGGGCTGTATGGAGCACCAGTGACATCAAGGCAAGCATGGGGCGATACCTGAGGCTCATGAGGGGAGCAACTGAGGAGCTCTGTTTGCTTATTTTGGGCTGATTCTGCTTCATACAAAACGCAGGGTCTCACAGCTTTTGTCCCCAGGGGTGCACCAGCTGTGTCCCACCTGCAGCTGAATGGTCACAAAAAAACTTTCCTATGAGAGAGTTCCCTAGCCAGCTTCATGTTTCCTCTACCTTGTTTTGGAAAAGCAGTGGTTGATACTAATTTGCATTAGCCCAACCAGTTTGACCTCTGCAATAGATGTCTTTTTCTTCCCCTTCTCTCTCAGAACTCTCTGGACTCTGCAGTGGCAATCAACGATCTGTCTGTTGTCGTGGATCTCTTGAATATTGTCAACCAAAAAGCGTGAGTCGTGGGTGGGATCAGCCTCCGGGGTGCTCAAGAGCTGCCTGGCTGGGAGCTGGGAGCTCTGCCTTTTACCTGCCTCATGTCCAGTGGGCCATGGCAGCATGAAATTCATGTGCTTGTAGTCACATCTTCAAGCCTACAGTGACAGTTACTGCTGGAGTTGTTTGGGGCCGAGGGAAATCGAAGTCTTGAGGCTTCCTTCCTTTAGGAAGTCAATGGGAGTCAATGAAATATGTCAGAACCTGCCACTTTCTCTCACGAGGGGGAGTCAGTGAACTTGCTCAGTAAACTTGAGTGTCTCTGTCTGGGCATTTGCTAGGAAGTGTTATTTGTGTCGGCTCAGCTTTGTAAAGCCTCAGTCTCCAGTCTCAGGATATGGCCTTTTCTTTTCAGGTCTCTCTGGAAGCTGGATTTGTGTACTATAGTCCTGCCGCAGATAGAAAAACTACTCCAAAGTAAATATGAAAGGTGAGGCCCTGAGAACATGGTGTGCTTGGGGGAGAGGGTGTAGGCAGTGATAGGGGAGCTCTGCTGGGCCTTTTGTACCTGAAAGAAAATCCTGAGAAATCACTGCAGATACAGTATCATGCTGATAGGATGCCTGAAAAAGAATGATGGAGTTGCCAGGTGTGTGTGGGAAAAGATATGGAAAGTATGCATGGGCAGGGAGAGCAGGACAGTGGGATTTGTTGTAGGTGTGTTGGACTGAAGACAGCTCTGGCAGCCAGGAGGGGCCATGTAAAACAAATGGGCTTTGCACACTGCTGGGAGTGAAGCTGCCAGCTTGGGACAAGGGGGATGAAGTCCAGCAACAGCCCTGGGGACTCATCTCTAGGGGGAAAAAATTGCAGCCTCTCTCTTAAGATGGAGTTTCTGCTCTTCCTTTCTTCTTAAGAGAGAGGTTCCTGCCAGGTTCCCTTGGCAGGACATCTCTGCCCTTGAGCAGAGAGGTCCCACTTGGTGGGGTATGTGCCAGGACCTTTGGAACAGGCTTGCTTTGTGAAAGCTTTGGAGCTAAGATATGTTGTTGGTACTTGGCTGTTGCTCTCCTTCCCTGGTTACAGGTGGTGGAGTGGGGTTGTTTGAGGGCTGCGTGCTGGGGGGACAGGACTGAAATTCAAGTGGGACTCAATTCTCTGTTTTTCAGTTATGTGCAGACTGGCTGCACATCCCTGAAACTCATTCTCCAGAGATTCCTGCCACTCATCACAGACATCCTTGCTGCACCACCTTCTGTTGGAGTGGACATCAGCAGAGAGGAAAGGTGAGGCACACACTTCCACTTGGTCCCTCCTGGGACCAGCCATTCTCTTGGGTCAGCTTTGTCCTTGCCATCAAGGCTCTGATACCAGATTGGACATGCCTTCCCTTTGTCTGCAAACACCAAACCTTCTTGCTCAGAGGAAAAGGCCAAGGACTGCTTTTCCCTTAGTCTCTGTATCTTGAGTCATACCTAAACAAAGTATTGGGAGAAAAACCACCCTGTGGCTTCCCCCTCTGCCTCATGTGAGTTGGTAGCCAGGCCCTGAATTTTGAGTTCATTCACAGCATAGCTCTTCTCTGAGAATTGACCTTTGGAAAACAGCACCTCCTTCCTCCCTGGACTGTACTGCCAAAGGGGGAAGAGGGGTGAAAGAGCCCTTATGTGGATGCCATTCTCCTGTCTCATCAGGACGTGGGCTGAATGCCTGGTGTTTTTGCAGAGCTGTGCTCATATTTCAGCCTCTTCCAGGCTTCAAGACTTTTCAAGACTTTTCTCTCCTGCTTGAGTTGCCTCTCTGGCACTGCAGGAACAGCCACATCTCAGGCAACTAAGGATTCATGCTGTGTCTGCTGTCATTTTTTTCTAGGCTTCACAAATGCAAGTTGTGCTACAAGCAGCTGAAAAACATCAGCAATGTTGTCAAGAACAAGTCTGGGCTCAGCGGCCGCCACGGTAGTGCCTTTCGGGAACTGCTTCTCCTCATGGCTGTCCTGGACTAACAGCCACCACCTCCTCATGTACAAATACAGATGGCCAAGCTTCCCCTGCTCGTGGTCTGGCTGGATTTCAGATCTCTCCGTGTGTCCGTCTTTTCCCCCTGCCCCTCTCCAGCATGGTAGGGAAGTGGAATCTGCCTGGCTGGTCGCCCACCCAGCCCTGGTGCCTTACGGGCTGGATGGAGGACCCGAGTGGAGAGACGTGTGTGCTGTGTGAGGGGCCCTGGCGGGTGGAGGGCCCCACAAAGCCCTGTAGGGAAGCTGCTTCATTTCAGCTCTTCATCTCAGCATCAAGCTCTGGGCTGCTCTGTGTGCTGGCCTGTCCCTGCAGGAGGGCTCTGAGCCTGCTGTCACCCCTCCTTCCTGCTTGTGCTGTCAGTTCTTGTCGCTTGGCCCTGTGGGCCAGGGCCCTGCTCTCGCTGTGCAGCTGCTGAGGACTGCAGCCACCACCCCACAAACGCCTGCTGTGGGGTGGATGCCCTTTCCGTACAGAAGAGACTTCAACTGCCGTGGGGGACCAGTCCCTTTGGCTTCATCTGACATGGGCAAGGATGCTGTGCCACTGTGCCAGTGCATCTCAAGGACCTGAACCAAGAGTTTGTCTTGGCTTCTCAGACATCCCTGCTGGCACCCAGGGCTGCAGAAGATCAGTATCTTCAGACTGTACTTGGATCTGAGGTCTATCTGGACCTGTTAAAATATGTGACTTAAACAGGACTCATCGTATGTATTTGCCTTTGGGGTGAGGATTTGGAAGGGTGGAGGAACAGAGGGACATGGACTGATTTATGTCTTTCTACATCCACTGGACCATTCTTAGAGGTTTGCTTTTGTTTTTTTTTCCCCCAATAAATGTCTGTCAGAACCTTTCTGTCCCTCTTTCTTCTTTCCTCTGGGGAAAGAGGTTCCTGTTGGTGCTTTCCCTGCTCTTCCCAGCCTGTCTCTCGTTTTATACACTGGAGCCTGTTCTCCAGGAATCTGTAACTTATAACGAATTTTATTAAAATATTTGTAATTTTTTTTAAAGTTGTGTTAAATGCCTGAATCTCTTGAAGTCCTCTTCACCTTGGCATGGCTCCTGGCTGGGAGTGCCCAGGAAAAGCAGGGCTCTAGTCCCTGCCTGTCCCAGGCGAAGCTGACCATTCTCACCCTTCCTGCTGCAAGGCCGTGGTGAGCAGCAGGAGAGCCAGCACTTGTCAGGTGGCTTGTGGAAATCCCGGGGGCGGTTTCACTCTGCTGGGTCGTTCCCAGCCCAAGGAGCAGCGTCATCATTTAGGACTCATCCTTCTCCCTGGCTGCACACGGATCTCCCTGCCCCAGCTCTCCGGTGGATCCGGGCAGAATGGCAGTGCTGCCTACCCGCTGCCTCTGAGCTCCTGAGCCAGGGAGTGCGCTTGGAAGGCTGTTCTGGGGAGGTGGAGTGGGGCCATCAGGAAAGCTAAAGCCAGTCCCCACGTTGCTGGTGCTTCATCCAAACAGTCACGTTTTGGGAACAAAGGGGAGTGCCTGCCCAGCTCCGTGGCTCTGGAGGAGCTGGCTCCGAAGGTGGCTTGTGCAGCAAGAGGCCCTGGCACTGAGCTGCTGCAGGACTGATGGTGAGTGCTGCCTGCTTCGAGACCAGGAGACTCACAGGGTGTGTGTCCTCCTGCTCTGCAGCTGCTTCCTGCCTCATCTGGTGATAATCCCATGCCTGGCCCCCCCATGAGGTGTGAAAAGGCTCTGCCAGCCACCAGGCTATTGTTGGGATACAAGGTGGAGCAGGACACTGGCAAATTGGGACTCACTTTTAGCTCCTGCTAAATTAGCTCCTGCTAATTGCAGGAGTCTGATAGCTGCAAAATGGGGTGGGGACTGTGCTGCCAGGCTGGCCCTGGGGGCAGCTGCAAGGGGAAGGATATTAAGGGCTTTTCCAGCCCTATGGGAGATGGTGGGAGGAGGGAAGAAGCACCCACCCCACCTCAAGCAGGGTTCAAGAAGAGCAGCGCAGGAGGACTGGCTTTAACAGTTTATTTAAAATAAGTTTTGTTACAAAACAGGATATTTTTTAATTATTAAAATACATAGAAACATCTAATCTTACAAAAGGCTGAATTTATTTTTCCCTTTTTTGTTTTTAAATAGAATACGCCATGGAAGCGCGAGAGGAGAGGGCTGTGGTGGAAGGAGCCATCAGTGCATCCAGCAGGGATTTCCAGCAGGAGGAAATGTACCCACGGGTGGGTGTTGAGAGGTCCAAGGGCAGTGCCATCCTCTCCCATGCCTCTGCCACCCACCATCCCCATACATAAGCCAAGAGGCCTTTGGGCTGGAGGTTTGGGGTCTTTTTGTTTGTTTTCCACTAGTTTTCCATTCCAAGACCATGTAAATAGGTATAAATATTTCAAACACTTTCATCTCGACCACACTCCGATCTCTCTTGACAAGACAACTGGTAAATAACTTCACAACAGCTTCATTCGAGACTGCTCCCTCCCCCCTGGTGCCGTGTACCGCAGGCAGCCAGCGTGGGGCCCTGGCAGCACCGGCACCACGAGGAATGGCAGCTCAGCTCATGCACAGCACCGGGGCCCTTCATGCAACAACAGGGCTTGAGAAACTGACAGGGAAAAGGAGCTGCTGGGATTTTTTGTGGCTTAGCGTGGAGGAAGCACTGCTCTGCACATCGGGCAGCTGCCCAGACACAGTCTTGCAGGAGCTGTGGCCAGGCTGGCCCTGTGGTGGTAGCAGAGGCAGGGCCAGGGCCTGACCTGGCTCTGAGCACCCCTTCCAGCCAGATCTCATTGTAAAAGCAAACTGGAGAGATGGAGGGAGCACCCAGCAGCACACCGCTCTGGCTAAAAACAACAGTCTAGCAAAAAGAAACTCACAGGGCTGAGCATCTGAGGGGACAGATCTTTGCTCAGCACCACTGTCCCCCATCTTGAGAGGGGGGGCTGGCTGCTGGGAGACCCTGACCCCATGCTGCTCAGGGTGAGAGGTGCCATCACCTTCTGGTCACGGGTCCTGGTGGCCAAGGGAACAGCACCAAAGCCTTCATGTCTTCCAGCAGCTGTCTCTGTGTCACCGTGAGGGGCTGGGTCCTGCAGCGGGTTTGATGCCGTGGCTGGCACTCGTCACAGGGGGACTGGCCTCAGCTTCCCTGGAGGGAGACATGCATGGGTTACAGCGGGCAGGGGCACAGCCACCAGTGCCCCAGCCCCGTCTGGTGGCATTGTAGCAGGAGCTGGTACCCCAAGCATCCCCAGGAGCGTCCCTGCACAGCCCAGCAGCCCTGCCCTGCCTGGGAAGCACGGCAAAGCAGAGCCCTCCACCAGCGCCAGCTGCAGGCACTCACCTGGCAGCCACGGCTGCCCCTAAGTCAGGCTGAAATTGAATGGGAGAGAGGTTCAGCCCGGTGGCATTGCCCTCCCCTTGCCCCCCAAGCCATCAGCAGCGCCTTCGAACCAAGGCACCCTTGGGGAAGTGCTAACCATGGCTAATTAGCCATTAGTTCATAAGCTGACTACAAGTCTGCTCACTCTCCCCTGCAGGCTTTGCCACATGCTGGTGACTGGAGCCTTCTGGGATGGAGGGACCCTGTCTGGGCTCTCAAGGTGTCCCACCACCCACCTGAGGTGTGGAGCTTCCTGCGGATGGAGGCAGAGCGACTGGAGAGCTGCCCTGGGCTGGGGGATGCGTGGCCCCGGCCAGGTGGTGCTGCAGAACCTGGAGAGTCACCCTGGGAGGAGAGGGGACACAGCCCCAGGGTCAGCCCATGCCAGGCCCCAGAGGGAAGGAATGGGGATGGGCTGACACAGGCAGACAGTGCATGCCTGGGTAGTGGTGTCCAAATTTCTCAGGGGGTACCATGGGACTGCTGCAAAACAGGGCTTGGAACAGCCAAGGTGGCAGCATTGGCTGGACACTGCAGTTTGGGGACAACCTGCATCCCACCAGGTGATGGTCCCCAATGGAGGTGGCTCTACGGGAACATCCCACAGCTCTGGGGACCACGTGTATGGGCAAAACAGGGGGGATCCCTGGGGTGAGGGTGGAGAGGAAGGGCACCAGCAGCCTCTTGGGTACCTCCAGGTGCTCCTGGCTGGGCCAGGAGCCCAGCTCAGCCTTGCGAGAGACAGGACCCAGCTCCACGGAGCGAACCCTCTCGGCAAACTTCAGGGAGCACAGCGTCTCGCTGGTGTTCTTCTCGGCAGGGGAGACCTGTGGTCAGGGAGGAGCAGGCACAAAGTCACCCTGTCAGCTGCCTGTGCACCCTGGGGGCTCCCCCCTAGAAAACCTGCTGCTGCTGGCCGGTGAGATGCTATTATTAACCTGCTCCTCCCAGGCTAGCCCCATCCATCCACGCCTGGGCCAGGGTCTGAGCCAGCTGGGCTCCCTGTCACCAACTGCCCCAGTGCGAGGAGCAGCCAGGAATAGCTGTGGCAGGTGCAGGGGCTCAGGCAGCCCCCACAGGGGCTCGATGTGGATGCCAGCAGCTGGGAGTGGGGGATCACAGGGCAGGGGTGGAGATGCTGCCAGAGCTTAAAATCCTCCCAGAAAAAGAGGGGACGGGGAGATGACAATATAAGAAGAGATTGTGCCCACAGCGATAGCATCCGTGTGCAGGCAGGGAGGGCAGGATCGTGGACCTCTGAGTTAATTCCCCATCCCTTGGCCTCGTCTGGGGTGCAAAGACAGGGAGAGAGCTGCCTAAGGCACCATGATTGCAGACGGGATGATGCCCCATGGGCAAGCCCTGTCCCTTGACTCCAGCCCAGCTCCTGCCTGCAGCATCCCTCCCACCTGCCCCAGCACTGGGACAAGAAGGGACCCAGAAATCACACTGGCTGTGGGGATACCAACAGGCACTGGGTGCCCAGCCCCTACCTGCACCATCATGAGGGTCTTGCTGTCACCGCTGAGTGAGTCCTGCAGCAGGTAGGTCAGCTTGGAGTTGCGGAAGGGCACATGGCCCTGCCGGGAGCGCAGGGCGTAAATGACGTCGCCCAGCGCCGACAGGGACTTGTTGATGTGCTGCGCCTCGCGGAGCCGGCTGCCCTCCGCGCCCGACCGCCCGACCCGCTCCGAGCCCGCCAGGTCCACCAGGTTCAGCTTCCCTGAGGACACACAGCCAAACCCCACCGCTGGCATCAGCGCCCAGCCCCGCACGCCCCTGGGATGCCATAGCCCAGGTGCCCCGGTGAAGGGTTTGCCGTGTGATACCCACCTGTGGTGCGGAGCCCCGTGCTGCGGTCGAGGCCGCGGACGGTGACGATGAGGAGGGCGTGGGAGCGAGAGCTGTGCTCGTTCAGGTTGGTGCACTCTGTCACCCGTTTGACGTGGCCAAACTCGAAGACCTGGAGGAGTTCAGGGAGGTGGGGGGTGAGGCCAACCTGCCCCAGTCCCACCAAAAACCCCCTGTGATCCAGGGATGCCCAGGGATGTAATCTGAGCATCAGCCCCCCACGGGGTGCCTGGTCCATCAGGATGATGACCGCTGTCAGGTCTCAGCCTGGGTGATGCACCAAAGGCAGGAGGTGACAGGGAGGGCACTGCCGTGACAGCCGCATCCCACTAATCCCTCAGGAACTGTCTGGGCCCCACGCTTTTATTTTTAACCCCC
Source organism: Eulacestoma nigropectus (assembly GCA_013397775.1). Lineage (NCBI taxonomy): Eukaryota > Metazoa > Chordata > Aves > Passeriformes > Eulacestoma > Eulacestoma nigropectus. The sequence goes on along the minus strand of VZTE01005256.1, from coordinate 3,786,438 downwards.
TGTGGCTCACCCCATGGGACAGCGACCGTCACATCACACCCGGGGATCTATTTTGGTCCCTGTTGCTCCCCAGGGCTTCAGAAATGCTCCCAAACCCAGGAGTCACACACCAAAGACCCCTCCCCAGTTCACTGCACCCCTGCTGCCACCCTCCTGTGCCCACTGCCCCCCATGTCCCCAGACCTTGTTGATGTCCTCCACGCTCTGCACTCTGAACTCGGTGAGCCCAGGCACGTAGAGCTGCCCACTGCCATCGGGGCACAGCTTGATCTCCAGCTTCTCCTGTGGCTCCTTCCCCAGCAAGTCCCTGGGCAAAGGGGCACCCGTTACCACTCCCATCCCAGGGGGGTGCTGGCGTCCATTCCGCAGCTCAGGGCTGTGCCAACACTGCCAGAGCAGCCGTCTCCTCCCGGGAAAGCTGCACATCCTATTTATAGACCTCAACTCTCTTGGCTCCCGTATGCCTCCTCTCACCCAACTCAGACCACGCTCCCATCCCTGTTCCCGGTTATTCTCATGGATGTGGTCCCAGGCTCCTCCCCTCCTGTGGCTGGACTAGGGAGGAAAATATTTCTCATGCTTTCAGCTCCCAGTTACAAATTCCTAAATATAGCGTCTGTGGGCCGGGTAAGGGGGTAGAGGGGGATGCCCCCACCGCTGCATCAGGGCCAGGGAGTGGGAGTGATGGCGCAGCTGGGAGCCTGTGTAAGTGATGGAGCCCATGGGAAGGGCAGTGTGCACAAAAATAAATTAAAAATAAATCCTTGCAGGGCCAAATGCAGTGCCCAGGGTCCTGGGACAAGCTGTGAGGCCTAGGCAGGGGTGGAGGGATGTGGGGGAGAGCAGCATGGGGTGATGTCCAGAAAAGCTTCTTCCCCCTCCCCGTACCTGAGCGCCTCGTTGTAGATCTCGGCGGCGCTGACAGTGATGGCGTAGTCCCAGTCGGCCGCTTTGCCCCGCACCTCGGAGAAGAGGAGCTGCAGGGCTCGCTGGTTGATCCCTGGGTTTGCTGCCGTCCCCTGATGGATTGGGGTGAGAAACAGAGAGGAAAAAACACCCTCTTGCATTTTATTCTGTATTTTTTCTGAGCAGAAGCAAAGCCCAGGGGGCTGTTGTGAAGCAGCAGTGACCATCGCTGGTGCACACCGGGCCTGAGCTGACCACCAGCCTGGGTGCCGAGACTGGGCACTGCAGGGTGGGAAGCTGAGGAAGAAGATGGAAGCAAAGCCAAGCAAACTCACCTCCATTGTGTAGGTTTTTCCTGCCCCTGTCTGCCCGTAGGCGAAGATGCAGACATTGTAGCCATCAATGCAGGAGGTGACCAGGGCTTGAACCTCCTGAAATACCTGGGGGAGGACAGGGGAGAGTGAGGAGAAGGTGGCTGCCTCCCCACCTCATACCAGCAGTGTGGATGGCAGCACCCACCTCCTCCTGGGACGCTTGTGGGGGGAAGACCTTATCCAGCTCAAAGGACACCTGCTTCCCCTTGTGCAGGAGGTGCAGGACAGCGTCATCATCAGCATCAAAGGTCACAGCATTGGCTGCCTCGGGGCCCTCACCATCCTCTTTTGTGATGGGGCGGACTCGCCCAAAAACACGGATGTTTCCTTGGAGGGGAGAAGCAGGGATTCAGCCATCAAACACCAGCTGGGCTAAAGCATCCTGCAACCAACCCAACCATCTTATGGGGATGCTCCCCTGTCCCTCCTGTCCCACCTCAGGGACACCACACCCTGCACACCTTTCAGCCGCACCAGCTCATTGTGACACTTCTTGCGGAGCTGCAGCTCCCGCCGGTACTTGCGCAGCAGCTCCCGGTTGGTGCTGTGCACCTCCTCGATGGCCTGGCTGATCTGGGGACAGTGGAGACCAGTGGGTCAGCGACCACCCAGCACCTCCATCCCGCATGGAGGGCTGCTGGGCGGTGGTCCTGGGGGGGCTCACCTCGGCCCTGGCGCTGCGCAGGGTCTCCTGGAGAAGCAGGGGGAAGTCACGGACCTGACGCTTCAGGCTGTTGTAGTCGTGGGTGAGGGTGCGCAGCGCCGGCTGCAGCGTCAGCAGGTTGGTCCGGACACCTGCAGGCACCAGGCAGGGTGGGGGGCAGATGATGACACCCCAACATCAGTCAGGCAACCCTGCGAGTCCCCTGCACCCTCCTCACCTGCCAGGTTCTCGTGCACCGCCTTCATCTCCACCTGGGCGCGGGAAAATGCCTCTTCGATGGCGTGGTTCTTCTCCTCCTCCATCGCCTGCATCTCCTCCAGCATCTGCCCATGGGCTCGCTCCAGCTCAGCCTCGTACATCATGATCTGGGAGAGGAGCAAGTGGGGGGTGACACTGAGTCTGTGCCCACCTGCTGCCACACTGTGTCACCTGCCAAGCACCAGGCAGGCAGAGAATGTGGGGTGAGTTCTGATTTAGACCTGTCACACTCGGACCTGAGCTCGGAGCTGAGCCTCCGTCTTCTGGGAGCTCTGCAGCTGCTGCTCCATCTCCTTCAGCACCTGCTTCTGCATCCCCACCTGCTCCTGCAGGTACTGGTTTCGGGACTGGGTCTCGCACAGGGCTTGTTTTGCCTTGGTTGACTCCACCTCCACCGTCTTGATGATGTACTGCAGGGGAAAGCATCCACAGATCGGATGTACTGGGGAAACAGCACCTGAGGGGCCTGGGATGAAGCTGTTGCTGGCCCAGGGGGAGATAATTTAGGAAATCATGGTGCTGTGCTGATGTGCTCAGGGCAGAGAGAGAGGTGGCACTTGCAGGACACCCACTGGGCACTGTAAGGCACCCAGCTCAACCAGGAAAAATGGAGAGCCCTGTGGTGCTCACCTTTATCTGCTGGGGCTGGGACTTGAGGCTGGCAATGGTCTCCTGGCTGTCCCGCAGCCGTCGGCTGAGCCGCTCCTCCTCCTCGGCTCTCTCAGCCAGGGAGTCCTTGAGCCGCAGCTCCACCTCAGCCAAGCGGTTCGTCTTCTGCTGCACCTCCAGGTCCAGCTCCACCAGCTTGGCCCGTGTCTCCTCTGCCTCCCGCTGCAGCTGGGACAGCTGCTCCTGCAGCCCGGCGTTCTCCTGGCCAAGGACAGGACAGCCGGGGCCATGTCACCCGTAGGTGCCCATCACCCTGCCACCACCCTGCCACCACCGGCGACTCACCTGCAGGTGGGGGCAGTCGCGGCACGGTGCCTGCTGCTGCTGCTGCCGCCGCAGCTCCCGCAGCTCCCCCTCGCACGCCTTCATCTCCTGCCGCAGGCGCTCGTTCTCGGCCGCCAGCAGGTCCCGGTGCTTCTCCGCATCTGTGCCGCCCTGCGCCAGGAGCGGATGGCAGAGGACATGGAATCTCCACGCACCCCAGGGAGTCCCGGCCTGCTGCCCTCGTGGATCCCCCAGCCCACGGTGTGGAGGAGCCCTCCGTGTGCTATTCTCTGTATTTTCATGCGAAGCCCCAGGTGCCCATCAATCTGCCTGCCCCATTGGGAATCACTCAGCCTGCTGCACTGAGGGGCCTCCTGCTGCCCCCAGGGAGCCCCAACCCACAGAGGGGCTTTCACTTCCCACCGCAGGGTGACAGCCCCAAGGTCACCAGTGCGACACTGCATTGGACAGAAAATCCCACACCCTCGCCCCTCAGTGTCTCTCGGCTGGCACGGTCCAAACTGTGACCCTGGGGAGGTTTAATCCATCTCTGCCCACCCTGTGTTCCCTCTTCCTCCTTGGAGACCCAGAGCTCCAGCGTCCCTCAGACAAAGGGCGGCTCAGTCCCATCCCAGTGGCAGCTCACCAGCTCTGAGCGCAGCCGGCTGATCTCCCGTGCTTGCTCCAGGAGCTTTTCCTTCAGCGTTTCCACCTGTCAACACAGACCGGGTTAACCAGGAGGCACCTCAGCAGCTCTCAGAGGAGACCCCACGGTGCTGCCCCAGCCACCAACATCCCGTCTGGCTCACACTTTCGTTATGCTTTGATTTTCCACCTGGCTCTGAGCGCCTGATTCACACGAGCTGATTAAAATGAGCGTTAATGAAAGCTTTGCTTTGACCTTGTTCAACCATGGGTATAATTTGTCCATGTTGAGCACTAGCAGAAACCATTATTAAAAAAAAAAAAGCATCATCTTTGGAGAAGGGAAAAAACAAACCTATCCATAACTGTGTTTGAAGAGCCAGAAGTGCCTTGTCCTGCCCTCACAACCAGCTTTGCTCTACCTTCTCTATTTTTCTTTCTAGGAAAGTTTCTTGGTACAAAGAGGGATCAAGAGCTCTTCAAGAAGGCCACATGTCTGAGCCCACTGGAGGATGCTCTGCATCAACCCCCATCTGGGCATCTGCCCATCCCAAGGGACCAGGCTGCCCTCCCTGCAAAACCAGGTGGATTTCAGAAATCCTCAACCTTTTTTTGTGCAGAGACCTGTGAGGGTCCCCCAAAATCTGCAGTTATTGGAATAAACAGCAGCAGTGAGCGCTTGGTGAAGCCGGCAGTCTCATGGGCTGTGTTTTAGTGGGGTTTGCCCACCTGCTCTGTCCCTTGCTTGACCACCATGCCTGAGCACCATCCCTCAGATCCCTGCCCAGCTCCCAGCTTCCCTGCTCCAGAAAGCCGCCAAACCCCTCTCTGGGACGCGCCTGGATATTGCCCCATCCCAATAACCAGCAAGCAACCGGCCCTCCATGGACCATAATTTAGGAACTGCTGATTAATAACCAATGCAGATGTGCTGACATGAGGCTGTAATTAATCTGGTAAGTTATTCAGCCGCACCCTTGCAGAGATGGCAGCAGGGCGGGCAGCCCCTCTGTGTGCCCTGTGCTTGGCACGGCCGGGAGCTGGAGCACGGCCGGAGCTCCCCAGCTACAGGTGGGGGAAGGCTGCTGCTCCCAGCCAGGATCGGGATCCCCCTCCTTCCACAGCAGCCTCTCCCGCTCTGGCTGGGAGCCGAGGGAGCACCGAGCGCTTGAGTGGGATAAACCCCATTTCCATATCCACTGAGGGAAATTATTAAGCTATTTTTATAAGTATTTTTAAGGGAGGGGAGGTACTGAGAAGAAAAGAGTCGCGGCTTGTTCCGGGAAAGCCGCCAGCCCAATCAGTCGGCGCACACGCCGGAGCCTGCCCACCATTCCCTGTGCCGTGGCGCCCAAAAATGCCAATGTTCCTCCATCCCCTACCTGCTCGGGCATCTCCAGCTGCATCCTGCTCTCTGGACGTGACAGGGACTCCTTGGCAGCCGGATCTGGCTCGAGCCATGGCCCGGCCATCCCAAAGCTTTGGAAGTTTGGGCCAGCTCTTCACTCCAGCCGGCGTCGGCTGCGCTTGCTGCTGAACTGGCCAGCGCAGGGCCAGATCCTGCTGCGCTCACGCTTGTGTCATGCAGAGCATGCCAACCAAATGCAGGACAATTACCTCCTCCTTTTTGACACCCGTGGAACAAGCAGAACCTGACTGCAACAGCTTCCACAACAGCCACATGCAAATCCATTTACAAGCAGCCAAAATTTCCATGTCCCTGGGACGACCCAAGTACTCGTGCTGAGGATGTGCCTGCATCAGTGCAGGAGATGGTTCTGGGGGGGGGGTGTCACAGTGGCCAAAACCTGTCCCTTCATCAGACAACTCTGTGCCTTCTCATTGACTTTCCACCTGCTGAAAGTCACTAAAATTAAACTGCTAGGTCGGTCTAACGAGCTGATCCTGCAGCAGCTGTCCTGTGCTGGGTGGATGGATGACTGGTGCAGGGCTGCATCCTGATGCCCAAAGCCCTCCTGGCCATGCCACGTCCACAGAGCCACACACCCTTGTCAGCACTACTGCGGTGTCACTGGGGACTGCAAGCATCCCAAGGGAGGCATAGCCAAAGTCGGTGCTCAGGAACACCCAGCGAAGAAGATGCTCCATGATGGAGATCCTGCACTCCTTCCAAGCACAGCCATCACTAACTGCATGCCACAGTGCTCCAGCCAAGCCACAGCCTGAGGCTGCAGACCCTGACGGACCCCCTTGTGTCACCCTGTCCCCACCATACCTGGCCTTGCAGCTGGAGAGAGAGGGAGAGCTCATCGTTCTCCCGGGCAGCGAGCTTCTCCTGCAGCTCCAGCAGCTCCTCCTGCAGCCGCAGCTTCTCCTTCTGCAGATGTGCCATGGAGGCCATCACCTCCTGGATCACAGGGAAGGGCCGGGCCGCGGGCAGGCTGGCGCGTTTCCCACCGCAGAGCCTCCCTCCTGCAGCGCGAGCAAAGATGGAGCTGGTCAGGACGCGGCCACCTCGCTGGGGAGCAGAATGCCAGCCATGGGGAGTCCCCAAGGGCCGAGCTGGAGATGGGAACGCAGCAAACGGGACTTGCACAAGTCCCAGAGAGTGCAGTGACGTGTCAGAGGCGCATCCCGAGTGCCAAGGTGCTGACCAGAGCAGGCCCAGCTAACGGTGGGGTCCAGTTGAGTGAGAGCCAAAGGGATCTGCCGATGCCAGCAGAGCATCCCAGGCCGCAACACACAGCACCTGCCCACACCACTGCACTGTGACCCAGCCCCATCACAGCTGAGATGCTGCTGCCTCGCTCAGATAACGACCGCCCTTAGCACGGCGCTGATTCACCCCGGCATCCTTTCTTCTGAATGAGCAGGTGCCGGTGGAAAAGCAGTGTGTGATCATGTCATTAAAGTCTGCGTCATTACACACAAACATAATGGAAGCAAAATCAAAATTATACAGGTACCCTGAATGGCCATATTGCCTAATCCTTGTGTGTTCGGCTTTCTAACCTTCCTAGTATTATTTTAAACATCGCTTTCTGCATGTTAATAGAGCCACCAGTGCTGACAGAAGCCAACCTGGCCATACATCAGAGCCTCCCAAATGACCTGGTAGTTCCCAAGAAGCAATGAGCTGGCGTGACTCATTCCCAATGTGGGGATGAGGCACTGCGGCGGGAGAACTGACAGTCAGGATCCCGGCTGCCCGGCGCCCTTCCCTGCCTGCCGTGGATTTCATCTGCTGCCACCAGAAACCTGAGGTTTCACAGGCAGGAGCTGGTGCCGGGAATCACCGCGCTGCCTGCGGGAAGATGCCACCTGCTTCATGGGAAATGTCCTGAATGCAAAAAGAGAGACTTTTGTCTGTGAATCAGATTTTCTACCCTTAAATGGAGTTAAGGAGGCAGGAGAACATGCAAAAAGATGAAATGCTGGGACCAAACCACAGCTCTGCTGCTGACTGCACACCATGGGACTTATCCAGCAGCGGTTGCAGAAGAGATCACCAGGTTTTGTCTTCCTGCCATGGGCTGGATACCCCAACAGAGCACTGTCAGGCGCTGGCTTTTGTTTCTTTCCATGCTGAAAGCTCAGCCCAGCTCAGGCAGGGGACTGTGGACTTCTCTTTAAAATCAATGCACAAAACCCCCCTCCCCGAAATCTCCAAAGCTGACAGGAACGCCAGCTTTCATCCCTTGGGGAGTGTGCAGGGATAAGACAAAATTACAGGAAGCACCAGGCTCCTGTGGACACACCGCATGTCTGCACACATCATTCACACTAATCCTGGGCTGGGACCCAAGACAGGGCCAGGTTCAGAGCCGCAAGTCCAACTGCCAGGCAGGAAAATCCCCCACGGATGGTGCCTTCCTCCACACTCCAGCACCTTCTTCCTGCAACAGCATCCATGGGAGAGGAGATGCCGACCAGCCCTGTGTTACATCTCTCCCTGGGCCGATGTGCTGGTGGTGATGTGTGGTCTGAGTGTGGCAGGCAGGGCACAGTGACCCTCCCGCTTTCTAAAATGCTCTGAAAGCCATTTGGAAAGATACCTGCTCCTTGGCTCTGCCCTGTTACCATTGCCATGCAGACCCCCCTTCTCCTCCATCCCTGCCCCTTCCCAGCCACCACCCTGCACTGGGAGCTGCTCTGGGCTGCAGCTGGGGACCACGCCAGGAGCAGCTCCCAAGATGTGCCCCGACAAGCTCACACAATTCAATCCTGACGGAGAAAGGCAGGAAACCATGGGATTTCCCCACCCTGGCACAGCCACGCATGCTGCAAGCGTTTCCACACACGTTATATTTTCCTTAAGAAGCAGGAAACAGCAGTGGGTTCACCAGAGCTCACCTGCTCTGTTCATCCAGCTCAATAATTCATCAGTCCCTGTCACTAGCCAGCAGCTGGCTGGTGTTGGATTTCTACTGTGACCTGTTCCCCACAGTGAGCACAGTCACACATCTGTGTGCACCCCAAAAGAGGAGAGGTTTCCTCAATACCCACTGGCAGGTACCAAGCCCTCATTACATCCCATCCCATCCCTCCTCCTGAGCGCCCAACACTGCATCCCTGCTCTCCCCTTACCTGCTTTCTCCAGGTTCATGGTGGAGGCTGCCTGCACTGCTGCGGCAGCCGCTGGCTCATGGGGGGACGCAGGCGGCTCCTCCGTGGCCGGTGTCGGGGCGCGGTGCCGGGCCTCCTCCTGCCGCTTGCACGTCGTGTCCCGCAGGGCCTGTGTCCGTGAGGAGAAACAGGTCAGAGACTGAGACAGTGACCGCCCACACCATGCTGGACACGGTGCCAGCAGCTGGCACTTCACCGGGTTGGCCAGGAGGAGTGAGCAGGGCGGGAAGTGCAGAAGACTGCGGAGCCTGGGGAAACCCTCCCTCCCAAGGGATTTCTGTGTTGGGAAGCCGCCACAATGAACTTAACACATTTTTAGTTCTCCCCATAAGCAACTTCCCTCAGCTTGGCCATGCAGTTATACTGAACGTTTCCCATTTTTCTCTCTATGGCCTTAAAAAGAAAGAGACTCTGACTTGCAGGCATGGCTCATGCCCTGTGAGATGGAACCCAGCTCCAAAACAATCAGAAGAAATCTGAAAGGAGCTTTCATAAGGCTGCTATAAAAGATGATGATCAGCCAAGCTCACCCAGCTCAAGAATGCCTTTTCTTTCTTAAATCTTATCTCAGAGCCTGTGGCATCACCCCACAGGCCAGTGATGCTCAGGGAACCTCACCCCGGCAGAGGGGCAAATACTCGGTACACGCCAGTAATTTGGGAGTAATTTGGAAGGAGGCGGCAGCATCCTCCTGGAGAAGCCGCGTGTCTGCGGTGCCTCTACATCTGAGACTCCAGGAGGGTTTTGCCGAAGGGAATTCATCGAGGCTGGTGTGTGATAAGAAGGTGTTTTCCTTCTTTTCAAAGAAGGGGAATTTGAATGATTTGCCTGAAGCCTGGAATGAACTAGTGGCAGCTACAGCAGTATATGGTGTCCTGACACTGTCCCTGGCCGTGGCACCCTTCCACCTCCTTCTCCTCCATCCCACAGGCACACACCACCTCATAGCACTGCATTTTCTTATCACACTTCTGCCTTGAGCTCTCCTGCCAACATGACCCATAAGTGACCCAGAAAATGCTATCTTGTTACGAACACTGTTCCCCATTTTTGATGCCTTTTCACTCCCCAGAGATGCTTTTCCCTCCCCACCCAGGCAGCAGCTCTGCTTGAGGCAGGCACTGCTGGGGTCGAGGCAGAAACTGGTTGTGGTGAGGGAAGGAACCAGTTGGCTCCCACCTGAATGGCCCAGATGGGTGCGGGGCATCCTCCCCACCACCCCAAAACTGCCCTCCCTACACAAGCCATGGCTGGCTCAACGCTCCTCACCTGGAGAGCCCGGCAGAGCCCACGGGGGTTTGCAGTGTCCGGCCAGCTCACGCTGAGGATTTTATGTTGAAGCAGTGCTGGCAGCAGAGGAACCCGGGGAGAAGTGCCTGCTCCGCTCCCCGTGCCGAGCCTGTCCTGCCCACGGCCTGAGATGGAGCAAAGAGCATCGCTGGATCCACCTGGGAGCCCAGGATGGACACAGCCCAAATTTGGCTAGCTCAGCAAACCCACCTCCTCCTCCCTGCTGCCGCCACCGCACCAGTGTGGCAGAGACAGTGCATGACTTTTATTAAAAATGTTAATTAAGTTAATTAGAAAAATTAGCCCTCCGGGGGCCGGTTGCCAATGACTAGCAATGAGAATTCAGGGTGTAGCATCCGTCTGGCCTCTGCAGGACCAGATCTGTCCCCCCACCAGGGAAATCCCAGCTCTACCCCTTGCCAAGCTGCTCCGCTTCCTGCGATCCTATCTCGGAAGAGCTGCCAAAGCCAGCTTGCATCACTGAAACCAGACGGACGGACCCTGACGGCGTCACCTCCCTCCACTGCCCCCAAATATTTCCTTCATTTGTCAGGCAGCCAAACCTGCAAGCAGCCAGGGCAGCACTTCCCTGTCCTGCTGAGCTGCACAGAAGGAAAACAGCAACTCAAGAAGCCTTCTCCCATGGCTGTGTCCTCCTTTGTTACAGGAAAAGCAGCTGGTGAGGGCTACATCCCACTGCTCAGGGACCCTGTGCCTCCTCCACCTGTCTGCCACAAGCACTGCCACCATCACGGGTGGCCAAATCTCTTCTCCAGCTGGCAGGGAAAAAAATCAATCACTCACAAATCAAACCTCAATAATGCAGTTTTTTCCCCTAAAACCATCCGGAGGAAGTTGGGCCAGAGGTGGAAGCAATGTCTGGAGGGAGATGTGCCCTGATGAAGTTAGTCCACCACTCTGGACTTCTTCCCAGCCTCTAATTATCCATAACATTTTGCGTTACCCGTGAAAATTGAGCGCTTCCAAAGCTCTGGCAAATGCCCGGATAACAGGAGATGCGTTCCCCATCCCAGCACAGGCAGTGGCAGCCGTTGGGGAGAGGAAGTGCTGAAAAACCCTGGTTTTGGAGGCTTTGATGCCAACCAGCATTTGGCTGGACTGGCTGGAGCGCCAGAGAAGAAGCCATGCCCAGAGAAGTGGCTGCCAGCACAGAGGGATGGCAAATGCTGAAACCAAGAGCAAAAAAAAGTCCAAATAGGGGGGGTTCAGCCTCCCCCTCTGTCAAAACCCATCTGGCACCATTGGTGAGGGAGGTGGGAAGGGCTGTTTCCCAACAAGCGGCTGCAGGTTGGGGCAAGAAGCTGCCCGCCTGCCTGCAGAGCAGCTCAGCCTCCTCAGAGGAAAACTCCGATTAAACTCACCCATGGGGTCCGTGGAGGGAGCCCTTCCAAGGAGCCAAGGCTGGGAAGAGGCAAAGGCTCCACATTTGCCCTGCCATGCAGTTCACTCTGTTTTTCTTTCTTACATGTTAAATTTTAACCTTTCTCCCTAAGTTTCCCGCTCGGAAGGGTCAGGAGGGAGATGGAGGCAGCCCTCTCTTCTCCCCAGCTGGCTGCCCAGAGCTTTGTGCCTGCTTCTGAGTCCCCGTTTCTCAAATCTTGACCTTCATCCGGAAAGAAATGTGAAAAATGCAGGCTGGCCTGTTCCCAGCCTCTCCTTCCCCAGTGAGCAGGGCGTGAGCGCGGCAGGCTGAGCCCCAAGGGGCAAGGACAAGCCACCGTGCTGTACTCACCGTCCGGGGCAAGGTCCTTCGACTTCCAGGCGGCTCGGGCGGAGGGCCCGGATCCCAGATCCCAGGCGGTGCGGGATGTGATCATGGCACGGGGGTCCCGAGTACAGCAGCACCTCTGCGGAGAAGCGCAAGGACGGACATCTCAGCAGGTTTTACTGCCCAGCTGTAAATCCCAGCGCGACGTTCTGGGGCAAACCACGACGGTAACACCGGCTCCGACTCCCGAAACCCGCAGGAAGTTGCATCAATCCCGTTTTTTGCTCCCGAAAAGGCGACAGCCCCGGGCTCCCTCCGTGCTCCCGGCGGATGTGACATAAACCGTGTCTGTAATTAATTTACTCATTCCTGAAGCCTCTCCAGGCCCCTCCTAACCTCGGGCTGGGGCTGACTTTAGGGAGTTAGGAACTCCGGGACCACGGGCAGCCCTGCACCCGGGCGGCACCGCACCCACCACATCTCCCCGCACACAATGCCCTGCACTGCACCGCTCCGCACGGCACCGCCCGCTCCGCTCCGCTCCGCACACACCGCACCGCACTCGCCGCACCTCACCGGGGGCCGCTTCGGCGGGGGCGGGGACGCGGAGCCGGCGGC
>VZTE01005256.1:3723313-3774425 GCA_013397775.1 Eulacestoma nigropectus | reverse complement strand
GGGTCGCGCGCCCGCCGCCCCGCCGTAGGGTCCCTTGTTCTCCCGACCGGCGGCTCCGGGCGGGCGGGACCCGCAGCGGGGCGGTCCCGGTGCCGGTGCCGGTCCCAAGCGAGCAGGAGGCGCAGCCCCGCTCCGCGCACCCCCGGTGCCGGTCCCGGTGCCGGTGGCACCGCCCGCCGCCTGCTAACGGGGAGCCGCGCTCTCGCCGCGCCCCGGGCGCTCCGTGCCAGCGCTCCCAGCCCGCAGACAAAGGCAGCCCCGGTCCTGCCCGGTCCAGCCCGGCTCCTCCGCGCCGGCGGTGCCGGTGCCGCCCCCCGGGGCCACTCACCGGGCGCGGGGCGGCGGCAGCAGCGGGGCACCCGGCACCAGCCCCGACCCGTCCCCGCCCTCCCGGGCACTTCGGTAACGGAAGCGCCGAGCTCCGCCCCGCGCTCGTTGCCACGGAAACCCGTGAAACCCCCGACGGGCGGCGGAGGCGGGGCCCCCCTTCCGCACCGGGCAGCGGCGGCGGCTCCGGGGGCGCGGGGCTCCGGAGGGGCGGCCCCGGCCCGGCTGCGGAGAGCTCCCGGGGCGTCCCCGGGGCAGCCCTGGCCCCTCTGGCCAGAGCCCTGGGAGCAGGGGGTTGCCCCGGTGTTCCCCGTGCCCTTCCCGGGGCGGTCTGCCCCCGCCGCCCTCCCCTGACCCTCCCTTGGCATAGCCTTGGGGGCTCCCGGTGTGTCCCGGGGGCTCCCGGTGTGTCTCTGCCATTCCCACCCCAACCCCGGTGCTCTTCAGGGAGTCCCAGCGTAACTGTGCGCCCCTCCTGGCATCACTCATCACGGTGACCCTGGGGGACTATGGGGACAGTGGTGCTGGTGACCTGCACACCAAGGACCTGCCTACCCAAACTGTGCCCTCCTCACGCTCTGCCACATCCCCACTGCTCCCACACACTGGTGCATCCACTGGCAGCAATGCCAATTGGCACCCCCGGCTCACCAGGCCCAGGGACACAGATTTCACATGGAAAACAACCTGTTTCTAACCCAGAGGCATGGGGAAAATGGCCTGACATGCCAAGACCTTTACAAAGGCCCTGGTGTCAGAAAGGCAACAGAAAAGCCTGCTTTATTTATAATATATATGCATTTTTAGGGTGTGATTTGTATCTGCCTCCCTGTATTGCACACACAGCCCTCACGGTAATGGCTGGTTTGGGTGACACAAGTCACTCATGACTTGTTCATGGTAATGAACTGGCAGTACCGGATACTTCCCATAACAAAGCTGAACTTGGCATCCGTGGTGGTGCCCTGTGCTGATGGCTCACATCCGCACGCCTGATGGCAGGCTGACCTGTGTCCCATGTGGGTTTGGGGATGCAGGACTGGCTGTCCCTTGGGAAAGGAGGGTTTGATGCCAGCCCTGCAATGTGCTTCCCTCAGAGCATGTGTCCCTCCACCTCCGATCTCGCTGCACTCAGTCCCAGCCTTTTGCTCACTCCGGGCCAGGTTTGGAGCAGGATTCAGCCTTGTCCTTTCATCCTGGCATGTCCCTCTTGGACATCCTCAGAGACCCTGCATGAGACACTGCTCCACCCTCTGTCACGAGCCAGCCACATGGGTGAGGGGTGATAGGGAGTCACTGATGTGGTGGGACAAGCTGCTTTAGCCACGCACCCCAGAGAAAGGGGGCTGTGAGGGTCACCTCCATGTCCCCAAGCCCCTGGCACAGAAACTTGCCCCTGAGAAGCCAATGCCACCCTGGCCTGGCAGCTGCCTCCAGTTCTGCACTGCATCTGCCATTCTCCTGCAGCCAGAGAAAACCTCCCAGCCTCTCCTTCCCTTCATCAGAGGTTTATTGGCATTCCCAGCATGGATCCTGGCATGGATGGATATAGGCGTGTGTGCCTATAGACAGACGTCCATATGTGCATACATTTACCCACAGAGGCCCTAAGCAGTGTCTAATTTGCATCAGTACCCCATTATCTGTGCAGCTCCTGAGGCTGGCTTGGGGATAATATTGACACACATAAAGTTACTTTCCCCTTTCCGATAGCAACTGTAAAGCCACATCATCGCTGACTTCATTTATGAGCTGTAAAGAGTAAAATAAATGTTTATGTAAATTACTTTAACTGGTAAGTAATTTCCTGGCTTTTGAATGCTTCAGGTTTTTAATGGTATTGCAATTATGCAAAGCACATAAGTTGTATCAATTACATCAAGTAAGTCTACATTAAGCAGGCACATGCGTGAATTCCCCAGTTTAGAAGAATAACTCAATGAATAAGCATGGAGCAAAATCTGAGATGCAGCAAGGGTTCTGTGCCAGCAGCCCTATTCAAATAGTCACCTGTGAGCATTACAAAACCCACCCCTCCCAGCTGCTGGGCTGTTTTTGGCAAGGACAGCGTGGCTCTCTGGCAGCACACCAGGAACAGGCTCTCCAGGGACCCAGAAGTGGGGTTACTCTGGATGCACGCTGCTGACCAGGTAGCAGCTCCCTTTCCCTACACTGCGATGCTGTTTGGAGCACTGTGGATCCCACTTGCTGTGGGACAGTCTGGGGGGCTGTGGGCAGTGGGGACACATGGGAGCCTGTGCGGGCAGCAGGTACCCTGCTCGTACCCCCCTCTCTGCCGGGATTCACCTCCGCTGGCTGGGATAATCTCAGCCTGCTCCCTCAGCGATGCTCCCATCCTCCTTTTCTTGGCTGTCACGTCTCCGTGACCTGAGCGAGCACCGGCTGACGACATCGCCGGAGGTATTTTTAGAAATGCCGCTTTGCAGGCAGGCAGAGGAACGGCAGCGAGGAGCAGGGCTCGCCGCCAGCAGCACCTCCTGCCAGCACCCAGCAGGTAGCGGGGAGGCTCGATACTTCGATGACCATCAGTGACCATCAGACGCTGAAACATCTGCCCCGCGTGGACAGCACCAGCCCGCCACAGAGCACGCTGCCACGGGACAGTGACCCTGGCACGGGTTCAGCTCTGCTTTTAGCCCAGCCTGTGCTGTAGTTGAAAAGCATCGCTGCTGTGGTGCTGTGAAGTCAGGCAGGTTAATTCGCCTTTTACGTGGATGAAGGGAAGCTCCAGCGATCGAAGCACATCACTGAGTGGGGCCCTTTGTATTGGGTGTTTACTCTGCCCTGAGCAAATATTTAACCTACATCTGTAAGACAGCTAAAAAATCCCCCAAATGCCAGAAAAAATGTAACTCCTCCTACTCTCCCTTCGAGCAACCTGATAACCTGGCCTAGGAATGCAGGCGGGAGCACACCTGATACCTGAAACCTATTGTATGTTGGGATGCTCCCTGTAGAAAATTCCCACCAGAAGCACCAGACAGCGTGAGAACGTGTCCCCAGAGCACGATTAATTATAAACCAGCTCATTATTCTAATTTTGCTCCTCCTTGAGGAGGTGAGGGGATTTCTCGGCTTTGCTGAGGCATGGTTTGCCAAGCCGACATGAAATGCTTTGCAAAGCAGGAACGAGCCCCCTGCATTCCTACATTCCTACATTGCCATTTCACACAATGACAGGAGTTTTAATTAAGTCTTAGCATGCTCCTGAGAAATTTAATACTCATTTTAAAGTTCCCTAGTTGCATTAATTCAACCCTGAGGCTCCGATCCTTGAGATAGGGTAGTGTGGAACTGGGTGGAGAGCAGGAGCTGGGCAGGGGTGTTTCATGGATGGCTGCCAAAATCCAGCACACTGGGATGCTGCTTCAGCTGGTGATGGTGTCTCTGCAGCTCAGCACCTTGGCCAAGCCCCTCGAGCCAGTTAGGCTGGGTTTGGGCAGCCCAGGGCAACCCAGAGCCTGTCCACAGCCAAGGATCTGGCCACTCCAGCTAGGAGCTGCTGCATGCCCAGCTCAGCTCTGCCTGTGTCCCCCATGCAAATCTCCTCTATATCAAGCAAATGGCAAAAGCAACGCCTTTCTCAACCTGCTGCATCCAGGTAGACAAAACCTCTGCTGTGCAGGCAGCCAGGGCAGTGCCGTGTGAGGTGTAGCAGCCATCGGATGGGCGACTCCTCCAGCCTTCCAAATTTCTTATCTCAGACTTCAGTGCACACCATCTAAGCAAACCTCAGCCTCTTTCTCCCTTTTACCTACCTTTTATCTTTGTCATATTTTTCAGCTGGCTTCAGGTACAACTCGGGATTGGCTTTAATGCCTCTGTCTCCCCTAAGCAAAACAGCGCTGGGCTCATCTTGTGCCTCTCTGGCTGCTGGGGACTGGGGAGCTGCTCTGTGGGAGGACTGCAGCTCACCTCCTAAGTCATTAATGTTTCATGGCATTAATCAACACAGGCTCCTGCTTATAAAGCACTTCTTAGAAACAAGGCTAAGAATAAGCACGAGGTGTCCTGGCTGAGGCTAAACCCTCCCTGCTGGCTGGGGGATGCCCGTGCTGGTTGGAGCAGACCCAGAGAAGGAGCAGCTTGACACCAAGTGAATTCCACCCAGGCCATTTCATCCAGCAAATAAAAATTCTGGCTGTACTGGAAGGATGGTTGCATCCCAGGAGGAGACCCTGGACCTCCTGGCCTGGAAGGAGCCCACCAGCACTCCCCCAGCTGGTACTTACAGGGCACCCTTGGGACCATCTGCTTGGGACCTTGAGTGCTTTCTGCAGTTCTTTTTAACTAAAGAAATGTCTGAAGATAGAAGCTGCAGGTGGGCAATTGGGATCTTTTCAGAATTTTACTACTTCTCGTGCTCATTTTCTCCTTGAAGCCAAGCCCCCACAGTGCCACTGAACCTGTTACCCTGGCTGGGTGACACTGGTGACAGGGTGTGCAAAGATAGGCTTCCCTCTGCACAGGCAGAAGGGAGGGGAGCCATCTCTTTAAGAAATAGATTCAGTTCTCAACAAACCCATTTATTTTTAGTGCCCTCCAAAGTGTGCTTGACTTTGGAGAAGAAACGAAGCAAAAGCAGCAATTCTGAATAATTTACAGAACAGAGTTTTGGGGCTGTAGTGTCTGTGCTATGCTGGGTCAGGGGCTGGAGGAATGCAGGGCTCACCAATAACATCCAGCTGATTTAGGCACGGGCAGAGGTAAATCAGTGAGAGCCTCTGCAGGGAAGAGGGAAATATCCCTGTGGTCATAAAGCAAAAGCACCCATGCGAAGGAAAACACTGTGACGAGTGATGGGCTCAGCTGCATCTCGGCTGCATCGCGAGAGCTGCGCCCAGCAAAGGGATGGATATGCAAACGAGGGGGGATATTCACGGATGGAATTAAACAGCTTTCCTGCTAACCGGCTTTGGCTGCTCGATATCCAGCTGTCTGCAAAATCCCACTGAGAGTCCATCCTGGCACGGGTGCAGCACGCTGGCCCCTCAGGTCCTCAGCTCACTCCGTGTCACCTTTACGTGCCCTAGGAATGCTCAGCAGGCACGGTCCAGCTGTCCCACCACGTCTCAGGGCTGGTGTGTGTGGGATGCTGGACCAAAGCTGCTCTGCAGCTTTGGCACCAGGGGCATGGAAACATTATCCTGCTGTGGATCACTGACACCCGCTATGTGTAAAGGATATCCCAGGGCTCACACCGCCCCGCTCGGAGCCCCACAGCAGCGGGGCATCAGCAGAGATCCTTGGCTACAGCCTGGGCCCAGCCGTGCCCAGGTGCCCATTTGCATCCAATCCCCATTTCCCTGGCACCGTGGGGATGCTCCCACTGCCTCCACGCACTGCTGGGTGATCTCTTCCCCACTTTTATCTGCACTGAGCTGGAGCACTCCAGCCCACCCCGTATTATCACAGCTTCCCACTCACCCAGCAAAAAGGCTGAGGTCTTCCTAGTTTAACTTACTGGAGCATATTTCGTGGTGATTTAATTATTATGGACCTAACTGGGACCAGATTCTCTTTTTTTTTTTTTAATTCTAAGGTGCAATTGAGATGGTGAAGAAAACTGCACTCAGTTAAGAGTGAGTCACCAAAGAGATCTATGAATCTACCTGCCAAAATTTTACAGGAAAAACTGAGTTTTCCTGTTAGCACAAAAATAGATGTACAACTACCACAGAAACTCATCCTGTTTCACAACAAAAGCAAAATTGCTTGTTCCTGTGCTGGTGCTTCAAAGATTCTCTTGCAGCAGACTATAGAATTACAAACTGCAAACACAGTGCCAGGATCTGTCCTCAAAGCAGGCTTTACACCCAGTAAGGGTCTTCTGCTTCCTGGCTGAGCATGGGGAAGTTGGGGAGACAAGCAAAGGAAACATTGAATTCCAGCCTCCTGCTAAGGTTTAGGGAAAAAGGAGCAGCACGGCGCTGTGCAAGACTATTTTAGAACAGAAAAGTTTTACATCTACGCCCAATGAATATTAAACAGCCACACGCTTCAGCTCTGCCGCCTGCGCTCGGCACCGCGTGAGCAGATTTAATTTCTCTTTATGGAGAGGAGCAGACCCACACCCAGGTTTTCATGCATGTGCCTTAGAGGTGAACGGGATGTGAAGGGTGAACCCGAGTCTTCTCTGCCAGGAGATCCCTTCAGCCATCACTCACAACTGGAAAAACAAGGAGACATTAAGGAAAAGCTGGCAGCGCAGGCAGGGTTTATGCAGACTGACGTGGAATAACTGCCAGCTTGCTGGGAACTTCATGCAAACCTTCCTGGGCTTTCACATCTATTTGCAGATCCAAGAGAGGTGTCAGGTGAAACAATAAGGATGAGATGGAGAAGGAAATAGTACACAAGGTGAGAGCAAGGCATGGCCGGGGCACTCAGAATCCCAGGTGAGGTGAGACCAGGGCTCTCTGGGGCTCAGGCAACTCTATTCAGTTATCTTCACCTTCGGCCCACCAGACAAAATGTGCTGCTGAATTAACTCCCTAGGAAACAACAGCAAAATAAACACAGAGCCTATGTGGAAACATGCGGGAATGTTTCACAAAAACAACTCCAATCCAAAGGCGTTGTGCTGGTTTTACTCCTCAGCCTTTGATTTTGACACAGACTATGTCCTGCTTGCCCCCAGCCCCCTCCACTGCTCTCACCTGTGGAGCCATCCAGGCCAACCCTGGTCCTGGGCACTTTTTCTGGAAGCATCCTCCTCCATAGGCGAGTCTCCTTATGGTGCCCACGGGTCTGCAGAAATAGCCCTCGGGGCTGCAGCGCTCACACTCCTCACAGTGGGCAGGGATGCTCTCCACAGCCTGCATCCCGCTCCTTCTGCTGCTCCCCTTGCTCCAGCCCTGCACCGACAGTCCTGCCAGCACCCACAGAGTGTGCATGGCTCAACACAGCCTGGGAAGGGGTGCTGAGCTCTGGATATGGTCCGTGGGAACCCCTCCTCAAGCCTCTCTCAGACACCAGGAGTGAGCTGGGCTGGCCAAAGCTGGCAGCAGCTCTCTGGGGTGGGATCCTTCACTGTGCTTTTCCACACGTGGTGCCACAGGGCTGGCACGCCAGCATGAAAAATCGTTGCCTTTTTTTCAAGGGCTTTGTCGACTCTGTCCCAGCCTCAGGGGTCCCTGAGTGAAGCCCCCCTGCAGTTCTCTTCTTCCTTTATTACAGACCAGTAAATGCTGTTGTAAAGATGGTCCCAGTGCTGGTGCAGAGGCAGTGGTAGGACTCCCCAGGGATGCTCCACTTGCTGCCAGCCTCCCCAGCAAGCCAAGGCACAGGATGGCTTCCTGCACCCAGCGTTGCCTTCACCACTGAATTTCTCAGCCCATGCAAACTTCTTGTGGCTCTGTCCCCTCCGTGGCCAGAGACAGAGATAGCACCGTCCCCTCCACTCCCATCTGCCAGAGCATTAAGGAAATGAGAGCTGATTAAAGTCCGTCCCCTCCTGAGCACCATTGGTCCCCAGGAAATTGCTGACACCACTGATTTAGGGGCAGTGGCAGACAGGTGGACTTCCCTCTGTCCGCAGACATCCAGTTTTAGATGGGTTTGGGGTTGCTTGGGTCTGAGCATTTCGTATGGTCACAAGAAGTGCTTTAGTTGAAGAAAATTAATGTGTTAATTTGATTTTCTTTTTCCTATCGCCTGTTAAAAGGTTGGTTCAGGCAGTGCCTCTCCTTGCAGCCCTGCTCCTCCATTGCACACCACGCAAGGATGCCGAGATGGGATGGGAAGGAGCTTCTGTGTGTCCACAGCATCCCATTAACCCACAGCAACTGGAAGGCCCCTGTAGCACCAAAAACTCTCCTGTTTCTCAAGGCAGGCCAGCTGGAAAGCCCCATTTCCCTTCCATTAATCTCCACCTGCCAGCACTTTCTAGAAGGCAGTTAAGAACATTGAAACTGGGGAGATTTGCAAAATAAACAGCGATCAAACGCAAAGCCCTGGGTTCCTGCTCTGAGGGTGTCTGCCAAGACACACAGATCGTATCAGGCTAATTTACAAAAGGAAAACCGCCCTAATTAGTGTTCAGGAAAGCACTTTAATGAGAAGAGCATTAGTGCAAAAAGCAAGAGTGCCAAGAGGTCAAGCTGTTCCTAATGCCAGAAAAACAGGAAATGGGGCATAGCTGATCTCTGCCCACCCAAGCCGCAGCACCATTTTCTCTTTTTTTTTTTTTAGTAATATCTCAGGCTATTAGTGAGGAATTTATAAAACCCAGAGCCTAATGCCCAGTGGCAGGGCAGGGCCCCTGCAGGCAACAAGCTCTGAGCATCGTGATGCCAGGTGTGGATAGGGCTCCCTGCAGCCACCTGCCCTCCTTTTTGGGGCAGAGTGCAGGTTTTACAGAGTTTCCCCCTGTGAATGGAAGAGCAGAAGCCCTGTCAATGCCACAGCCCCCTCTCGCCTCGCCGGCGGCTCTGACGGTGGCCAGTAACCATGGCAGCGGAGAGATTTGCACGTGATATTGGTATTTCTGCAGCACAAAAGAGCCTCTTATCTAGAATGAGTAACTGGTCTGGCTGGTCTTCATTCCTCTGGTTATTGCTAAGGCAGAGCATCATGGGGCAGCTCATGTGATGCTCACCATGGGGCACATTCGGACCATCCACGGGATGCTCATGCTGGGATACATCCAAATCATCCATGGGGAGACATGTGGGAGGCTCCAGGATGCCCTGGATGCTCACACAGCCCCACAGCAGCAGTCCCACTGTGGGAGGCAGAGCCAGCCCTCCCCACCACTTCTGGCAGATAAACCTGGGAATGGAGCAGAGGCCGTCCCAGTCAGCTCAGGTTTGCAAAATGAGCATCTGCAAACCGTGTGAAGCAATTTGGGCCATGCTGGTTGTCCCCAGGATGTCACAGCCCAGAGCTGGCAGGGGTGTTCCCTGGCAGCCCCACAACCTGACTTATCTCACTTCTCCAGTTGTTTACATTTCTTCTCAAATTCCTTCCAATTTATCCAAGAAAACAGTTTTGAGATTTTAACTGTTCGTCTTCCAGCTCTTCTCATGCATCAAGTGACTTCTAAAAGAGGGGGAAACTGCATGAAAGGACATAGGTTTCTAGGCTTCAATTCTTCAGATGACTCAAACCCAGCTCACTGCTATTGCACATCCTAGGGCATGAACCAAAGAGGGCAAGAGTCATCCCAAAACCAGAACAGATAAATGAGGGAAGAATGAGAAAGGAAATGGTCATGGAGTCTGAGCTCAGCCTAAGCTGCTGCTAATAGGTGCTGTTGTGGGCATCCATAGGTTTGTGAACCTCTATACGGCCCCTTCCCAAATGGTGGTCTGGCGTTTTTTCAGTGTTAACTCCAGTGGGACCATTACTGCACTTAAAAGGAGCTGTGTGCTCAGAGCAGAGAAAACCAGACTTGTATTAGCTCCATTTTAGGGGAAGGTAAAAGGGATTCAGAGAGATTTATATGCAAGTGTCACTCAAAGCAGAGCTACACAAAAAAAAAATATATATATAGACAGAAAAAGTGGGTTACAGACTGTTTCCAGAACTAGGAGTGTGTCCTGTTGGTTAAGGTCTGCAGGTTTCAAGGTTGAAGTGCTTAATTTTATTTCAAGCTTTCCAATTAAACACCATTTAACTGGGCTTTCCATTTATCCTGCAATTTCTTTCTGGACCTGAGTCTAATCCCCAAACCTGCTTATTTGCTTTTACTTTCGTTACAACCTTATCAGTGATTAACCTGCAATTGCACTTAATCTTTTTAAAAGATTTCTCTGGCTATAAATACAGAGAAGCTACCTGCCCTGTTTCTGTCCAGGGGAAAACAACTTCCTCCACTGTCAGATGTCTGTGGTGCGTTATCCTATTGCTTCTGTCAGCTGGTTTTTCTAATGGGAGACATTTATCTTCTCTAACTTCGTACAGAACACTGAATCAGTATCGGTTCTCTGAAGGACACAGGCCACAAGGAATATGAATACAACCCCAGCATAAAAAAAAAAAAATTATATATATAAAAATATAAATACAAGCAGTATATATAAAGTCTCCTGTAAAGATGCTACTGGTGACAGTGAGGCAAAACCTACCACATTCCTACAGCTCCAGCAACAAGCTCTGCTTCTTCCTCCAGCACTTCTCTGTTTCACTTCTTTCACTAAAAAGCAGCAACAGCTAAAATATGACTGCAAGAAGACCTGGTTTCTATGGCAATAAGCAGCTGCCCGTCAAGATCCCCCAAGTACTGCATTAATATTAAGAGAGGATCTCATATCGGATCGACCCAAGTCTTAAGGACATCAAGTGGAATGAGCAAAAGCTGGTAAGAAATGCAGTAAAGGTACATGGAGTGTTACCAAATCCATCAGGAATGTTCCAAGGGCAGTGGAAGGAGCACCAAGCGATGAGTGCCCTCTGCAAGATATTTATTGGAACCAGCAGGAAGGAAGCCCATTGCAAATACAGCAAAACTGGTAAATGAGTGGAATTTAAAAGTTCAACAGAAGAAAGCCAATCCATGGCAACCCCCAAAACAAGAGGCACTAAAGTCTCTGTCCTCTGTCATCTCTAAATAGTCCTGCAGAGCAAATAGACCTGAGCTCAACTCCCCAGCCCAGCCTGTAAGCCTAGCCCTACCTTGACCTTAATTATTACCTGGAGAATAATCTCTCCAAAGAACTAAAGCCATAAACAGATCACAGAGAAGGATAATTTCAGATCTCCCCATGGTTCCAGAATTACCAGTTGTGTATCCATCACCATCTCATGCTGTGTGTTTAAAACTAAGATCTTCAAGCAATCTTTGCTATTTAAGAAAGTTTTTTCCCTTCCTATTGGTGATTAAAAGCAAATTAAAATTCTACTACCAGTATTATGTGACCTCCGAGCCTCTCGATTACTTATTGGGAAATCTTTGAACTGCATGTGAGGATTTTCTGGCTCTGTCAGTGCTTCAGTGAGCAAAAAGTTGGAAAACAGCTGGAATGTTGAATAAATCCACAGCAAATGAATGGTAATCTACACAGTGTTTATTGTAGATACAGTGAATTATGAAAGCAATTACAGCCCACTATTTAAATGCTTTTTCTAAACAATATTAAATCAGAGCCTTAGCTTGATTTTTGCACATTTCCTGGTTTGATTATATAAATATTTAAAGAGTGAAAAAAAAAATACTTTGCACTCCCCACCAAAATCTTCTACCCAGCAGGAAACCACTTGCAAATGACTGAGCATGAGAAGCATTCAGGGAGGTTTGGGTGAGTGCAGGCTCTCCCCTGCAATGTGATGGCTTCAGACCCTCCTGCAGTATAGAGGGGCTCATTACATTTGTTTAAAAGAAGCAAGACATTGTTAATTAATGCTAACATCTATTCTGGGGGTTGGTTTTTTGCCATAGAAACCCACCTATTTTGTGAGAGAGAGGGAAAAAAGCAACAAAAGAAGATCCCGAAGGAGGTGAAGGTCAGCCCCGGGCTGCTGATGGGAAGAGGGATCACCCAGGGGGTGACGCCAGCGCTGCCACCCTTCACAGAGAGCCCGGCTGTGTCACAGCCAGACCTGTGGAACCTGCAGCACTGCTCACAGCATTTGCTGAACACCTGGGAAGTCCCTTGGCTGTGGTGATGGGGCTGCTCCCTGCAGCAAAACCTGCCCCAACTTTTCCTCCAGAGGATGGAAAGTGGCTCCTCTCGATGGAGCCAGCGGTGCTGTGGGGACATAGACAACCAAAAACTTGGGGAGGATCTGCAAAACCTGATCCAGCGCTGCCTCACCCACTGCTTCTCACCACCTCTCAGCTCACCAGCAGCTGGCTCTGCTTGGTGCTGGGTTTGAGGAAGATGAGGAAGGACCTGGTGGTGCTGGAAGAAGATGGGATACCTTGAGCCATCAGCTGGCTGCTGACCAGATGTTCGCCTTCCCCTCCAGCACCCAGTCCCAGCACGGCTGGGAGAGCGACTTCATGACTTCAGTGAGAAGCAGTACCAGAGTGGCTTCTCTCTCCATGGGAAATGTGGCCAAGAGCCAGTCAAGTGACTGAAGGGCTGGAAATTGGCTGCTAGAAATGTGGATGTCACTGAGGTCCAGCAATGAGTGCAGGGGAGAACCTGCATGCTTGTGCACACTTGTTGGCACATTACAGGCTCTGAGCTGATTCTGAAACACTTTCTGGGAGAGAAGAGCACTTACTACACCTCTCTTTCCCCTCCCAGCTGGGAACTAACTCAGCTTCTCCCTTCCTGCTCTCTGTTTATCCCTTCCAGCAGTGGCAGCACAGAAAAGTCCCAAGGCTGGAAAGGAATTCCAGGAACATCTCATCAAGGATTGTGTTTCTCTGTCCTTGAAAGATGCTCATCAAATCTCTCTATAACAGCCCCCAGTAATGGAGTGTCCACCACCTTCCCAGGGTGGACAGCTGGCAAGAATTCTTTCCAGTGGCAAAGCCAAGGAGGCCTTGGCACCACGCAGGGACCCTCAGGCACCTTGCAGTCTGTGCACTCGGGGACAGAGCTTGGCATTCTCATGACAGCTTGATTTGCTCCATGCTTGGCCTGTGAGCATAGTCCACATCCTTTTTGGATGAATCTCTCCCCACTGCTGCTGTCAACCTTGAGCCCAACAGAGAAACCTTGTTGTTTTTTCTTCCTTGGTTGTTTCTAGCCAAGCGGTGACTCAGCTGTCAGAGGTGAATAACTCTTCTCGCTTTGTCTGAACACTCCTTAACCATCCAGAGCCATAAAAAGCAATCTTTCCATAGCTCTCCCTCCACAAGGCTGGATTTCAAAGCAGGAGGGCTGGCCTGAGATTTAGTGGGAAATTCATGAAGGTGCTCAACAGATCTGAGGAGCATAGGAACCTTATATGGTTCTGGGTCAAATGGCAGAGGGTTTTATCAGCAGTGATTGAGGGTCTGGGCAGAAAAGAGAGGCAGATCCTACCCACAGCACATAGCAAAGCCTACAGCCACTGCATGGAAATCATTAACAACAAAAATCTGCTACCTCAGGCATTTGCCTGACCCCTATGCCTGCCCCAGGACCTGCTGCTGTTTCATTTCTCTTCTTTTTTTTCATCTCTCTCTGAAATCTCAGCAACAAGGATTTCCTCGTCTTTTGCTGTGGATGTCACACGAATGGTGACTGAATGATCAGGAGATTCTGAGGATATTTCTTCTCCCAGGCAGGTTTGTGCTTTGTGGGACGTGACAGGTGAGCTCTGGTGCACTGGTGATTTTGGTGGGGTTGGGCTGACACTGGAACCCTGCAGTAAAAAGTAAAAAAAAAGAGACAAAATCAACCTTAGCAGATCCTTGCCCACTACCCCTAACATGGCAAAGCCAGGCAGGTATTCTGTGGTTCCAGCACAGGATCTCTGCATTAGGATCCAGATTGCCAGAAATGCTCCCTGCAAGAGGGGCAGCTGGGTGATATCCTGCATGTCTTGAGAAACACAGAGAGAGGAGCACAGCAGAGCTTTCTCACTCCTCCTGCACTAACTCTTGTTTTGCTCCTGAAGCTTCTGGAGGGGCTGATCTTGGCCAAACATGGCAGAAGTGCTGCTGTGAGAGAGCAGTCCCAGACTGCCCTGTCCTCCTTTAGAGAGGAGCCTTAGAAGCCTGCCCCATGGATGTGCCATGGAGATGGATGTTAGCAGGGTCCTGCTCGCCCATCAGAGGGATTAGTTCCCAGTACACGCACCCTCCAGCAAGTGGGCTTGTTTTCACTCATTCTGAGCCCTCAGTGCCACTGTTCACCGCTGCTGTTAACTGGTTATGAATTAATGTTAAACACCATTGTTTGAAGCCTCTCATGCCTCTGAAGGACTGCAGAAATGCAGCTATGCTTGGCATCAACCTGGTGTTTACCCAGCCCCAAGGCCACTGCTCTCCCTATCAGCTCCTCTTTCCCCTCCCTCCACACATCCCGATGTGATAAGTGTGCATGGTTCCACGCTGAGAAGAGTAACAACAAGGTCTGCACGGAGACAAAATTTTCTTTACAAGTTTAGTGGAGACAATTGGGGGAAAAATGGGGAAAAAAAGCACAGGGGCATTTTTTTTCAGCTGTTCATGACAAAAAGAAAGGGGGTTCATGCAGAGCTAAGAGGATGGTGTTGCCTCCTGTGGCAACCTCTGCCCCAACCACATGGGGAAAGCTTTGAAATATCAACTGGGCTATGGGTGCTGAGTGCCAGCATCACCCTCATCCTGCCAGCACATCGATTAATTATGAGGGGCTCTGTCCTTTCAGGATGGAAGAGACATTAATTTGTCTGTGACTATAGCGCAGCTACAAATTAGACTCAGACTTAGCACAGGTAGGCAAAAATTTACTGTATCTCCCTTTTGTATAGCAAAACAAACCCCTGTGGGACACTGGCATTCCCCCAAGGGCCTGTGCAAGATGTTGGGTCACCCCTTCCTGTCTACCCACGCTTTTGACAGACCCCAATGTCCTGAGCTCACCCTTTTAAGGCACCTTAACCACTCCAGGGCTGGTGGGGGAGAGCAGATTTGGCATCTAAGGAAGCAAAGCCAAATTGCCACGCTCCCCATGCTGACCTGTGCCTCCTGCATCGCCTTCAGCTCCTTCAGCCTCCAGCGGAGCCGCCCCAGTGGCCCTTTGCCCCCCATCCTCCCCGTGGCAGCCAGGGCAGCCCTGAAGAGCTTGGGCGTGTCAGCTTTTGGGGGGATGATCAGTGGATCTCCGGGGCCTCCCTTCTCATCTTTGGGTTTGTTGTTGTTTTTCAGCATTTTCCTACAGCACAGAAAGGGAGAGGTGATGTCAGTCCGGACACATGTTCTATTAGCTGGGTTTTATAATGCAGAGAAACCAAGCGTTGAAAGGACAAGGATCTTTGTATGTCCTGGGGAGGGCAGAATAACGAATCTAAGCAACGCTAAAAACTAAACCGAACCTTGTCACAGATTTTTAAACGAAGGCACTTCGGCCACGCTGGTTCCCCAGCTCCACCCACGTTTAGAGGCGAAGGTTCGCAGCCGGAGCCTCCCCAGCGCAGCCACGAGGGCCGGGTGCCCTCTGCCGAGGGACGGCAGCTCCAGCGCGGAGCGGGAGCCGGCAGCAGGAGCTTTCCCAGGGCTTCACGCAGAGAGAACCCTCCCCTGAGACTGCCAAGCCCAGGCTCTGCTCTTTTTAAACCCCCACGGGTTAGAAAGCAGCAGCCCAGCACGCACTTGGCCTTCTTACGCAGCAGCTTCTGAGACTCCGGGTAATGCACCAAAATCTCGTTCAAGTCCTTCTTCTCCAAGATAAAAAGGTTGGCGAAGCCGTGGGCCACGACGTTGGCTGTCCGGCGATTTCCCCCTCCTGCTGCCAGCAAGCTGGGAGAGACAATGCAAGACATCAGCACCTCTGCAGGCTCAGAACGTCACATCTCCTTTGCGTGTCTCCGTCTTTCTTTTTCAGGGGACTCAGAATTTAATTTTCACTCCCGATGGAATTTACCATGCACAATTTTTAAAGAGTGATAAAGGGAAACCTTGCATGGAGCACTATATAAAAAATTATTTGCATGTTTGGAGGGTTAAATATTGCATTTTACACCAGTCTAATGTCTGCTGGGCTGTGGGGAGGCCGCAGTATTGCAGTGTTACCAACTGGTGCGGGGCTTTCCATGCCCATGAAATGGGTGGATTAATGACTGCGACACTGTATTTGTGAAACACCTTTTCTTATCAATTTTCCCATTCCTCCATCCATATTCCTCTGTTTACCATCACCAGCTCCCCAGGCAGAAGACAACATGATGACAAAAACAGCAGGAAAGCTGTAATTTGTGTATCAGCTGCTGCCCAGTGTTCATGGCTCTCAGTCACAAAGATTAACTGGGGTGCGGCTGATCCTTCCACTTCCCACCCTCCTCACCCAGAGCCCACGAGCTGTATATCCCCAGCTCCCTGAAAATGCTTCACGCACCTGATTTCTCCAAAGACAGATCCAGCTTTCAGAGTCACCAGCACGGATTTGCCGTCGGGTCCCCCCAGCACCTGCACTTGTCCCGCCTGGATAATGTACATCTCACGGCCTATTTCCCCCTGCAGTGAAGAGGGAAGCTGGGTGGGACGCCCAGAAACAGGGAGGCCTTATGGATGCCCTACGCAGCATCTTGCTGGAAACCCCCGTGACCCTACTGCCCTCTGCAAGCTCCCAAAATGTCTGGATGGTGCTCACTCCTGAGCATTCTCATCTAAGCATCCCAAAGGCTCCAACAAGCTTTCCCCTGCTCTCCTGCTGTTCAGAGCTGCAGCAGAAGAGGTCAGTCTTCCTTCAAGACCAACTGCAACCGAGGATGTTTTTGCTCCAAATTCCCTCCCTGTGAAGTGGCTCACCAGGGTGGTGGGCCAGGCCTGGCTTTCCTAGTGCCCTGCACAGCCTGGCCGGGACTCCAAGCATCTCGTTACCTTCTTGCACACGTAGTCATTGGGTAGGTAGACCACTGATCTGAGCCGCTTCAGCATGTCGAAGATCATCTGTCTGTCACAACCCTGAGCCCAAACAGAGCCAAAACACGCCGGCATTAGTCTGTGCTGGCGTGGCAGGCTGTGCCAGCCAGGGCCTGTGCTGCAGAGGGTACCTGGAAAAGGGCCACTTTGCTCACGATGTTGTAGTTCACGTCGATGGCGATGTCCAGCCTCATCTTGTCTGGCAGCTGCACCAGCAGCTCTGACTCATCTGTGAGACAAAGCGGAAAAGTGGCTGCTTCCAACACTTGATCCGAGAGCGTGTCCTTCACATGGCAGTGGGACAGCAGCCCACGTTCTGGTGGCAGAGGGCAGGAGCTAGCTCCCACAGAAGGGTCTCCTCCAGCCTCTGCCCGCCAGGTCTAAATCTGAAGTGTGATGGAAAACCACCCTTTGCATTATCCCTGCCCTGATGGTGCTCAGAAACAGACCACTGAGCCCAAGTCAGCATTTTTCTTGTCCAGGAGGGTGGGCACAGAGGTTCTGGTCCTGCCTGATGACTTAGTGGTAGGGTGAGCTGGTGGCTTTGCTGCTGGACACACTCTGGCCAGTGATTGACAGTCACTGTCCTCTCTCCAGGGCACTTGGGACACTGGACTCAGTGTGCTGTGAGTGATGCCAAGTCACCAAAGTGCTGTGACCCAGTGGCAGCCTGTAAACTCTATAGGTGGGCAAACAAGCCCCTATACTAAAGAGTAAAATAAGCCACCCTCCATCCCCAAACTGTAGTGCTGTTTGACACTGCAAAGCAACCACAGTAAAACATGAGATTCAAGCCTTGACCCTCAGAGTGGCTGGATCTCACCTAGCATGCCTTGAGAGTGCCACGTGTACTCATACCACGTCTTCACCCGGTTCTGAACAGTTTTGGGGATCTTGTAGAAGTTCATGTATTTAATGGTGCTGTCCATGCAGCTCCGATAGTAAGTTTGCCCTGCAGTAGCGGCGCCGACCACGTCTCTCATCTGAACGGAAGAGGTGGAAGAGAACTTTTAGTTGCTCTCACTTATCCATCAGCAGGTTAAGCATGTAACAGCCAAGCCCTAACAGCATCTGCCAAACCCTTTTTGTCTTGCACCAATTCTGAGCAGGTCCTCCCATGGGAAAAACAAACCTGGAGATGCAAACCTGTGGATCAACCCCACCAACATCATCCCCACTCGAGGCTGGGAACCCCCCCTGACTCCCACTCACCTGCCCTATCATGACAGAGAAAGCGAAGACGCCTGTGAAGTAGTTCAGCAGCTGGAAGATGATCTCAAACAGTGTCTTGGGGTCTGGCAGCCCCCCGATGGTGATGAGGGTTTTGACTGCCCAGTAGTAACAGCGGATGTAGCTGGGAGAAAAGGAGAAGAGGAGAAGAGAAGAGGAGAAGAGGAGGCAACTCTGAAGGCTCTCCCCTCTGAAGGTTTCACCCCTCAGCACTGAGCTCATGGCCTCTGGCTTTGGCAAGCCAGAGCCTGCTGAGAGTAATTATGGATGACAAAGGGAAAACCTGAAGGGCTTCAGACTCCCCACCACACCTGCAGGTGCTTCTGGAGATGCTACAGGAGCAGGGGGACCTATGGTCCCTCCAAGAACCTCCACTTGGGAGGCTCATCTGCTCTGGTTACTCCTGTTTTCTGCCATAAACCAGCAACACATTTTCAGCAACATTTACACTTCTAGAAATCATCAGGGGAAAAAATGTGTTTGTGAGCAAATTGTTGGCGTGGGATTTAGGAGATGCCAAGTGAATTCCTGATTCCCTGGTCTTGGGCATTCCCTTGGGTGTTTTGTTTACACCTGGAGTTAGACACAGATTTGTATATCATACAGAATAAAGAAAAAGTAGCAACATTAACACAGGTGTGGGCATTCAGTTTGTGAGCCAAGGACTCTGCCTGTGGCATCAATCACTGACAGCACAGTGGACATTTAACACATGTATTGCTGTGGTGAGGGGAAGGGCTGGCCACTGTCCCCATCCCACACCCTGGGAATGAGGGCGCTGGGTTGTCTGAGGGGCCTGACACAGGGCACAAGGACACACAGTGTCACTCCTCCATCCCAACCTGGCAGCAGGTCAGTGCGGACAGAAGCAGGATTCATACTTCAATCCTGCTTGGCCAGGGAGCATTCCTTTGCTTCCCAGCACCAGGATCCCACTTTTTCAGCCACTTCAACCTGCCACTGCTTTCCACCTGTGCCCAGCTGCAGCCTCTTCATCTTGCAGCACTGTGTATCACTGCACATCCCATCCCTCCCGTCCTCGTTGTTCTCCCTTCTCCTGGCACTCCCAGCCCTTTGCTTCAGGGGTTTTTATGAATCCAGCTGCATCCAAACACCTCCCTTACTGCTCCAGCTCATCACAGCAGGCTGTGCTATGTGAGACACCCAGGCCTGGCTTGTACCTGTTTCCTTCCCCATCATAGACCCAGGTGGTGGAGCCCAGTCCTTCGTAGGCTGAGGCCCAGTAGTAGAGGCAGGAGTTGACGTGCAGGCTGTACAGTAAGTAAGCAGTGGTCCGAATCACTCTGCAGGAAAAGCCAGGAGAGAGCAGGAAGGGAGAAAGATATCAGGTCCTCCCCGGTATCAGTAGGAGCCTTGAAGTGATGACCATACAGGTCCTGCCGATGCAGGAGTCACAGAGCACCCAATCCTGCTGCTGCCTCCTGCAGCCCTGCAGCTCCAGAAGTGCCAGAAAAAGCTTTTTATCTGCTGATGGCTCCTCTTCACTGCCAGCACCTCTGTCCCCATGGGTTGGAGAGAGGTGATCCTACCCATGCAGGCTTTGGGACCCCCCTGTCCCACTGCATCAGCCAATGTCCATGTCAGCCAGCCCAGGGACCCTGAATAAATCAGGGACCCTGAACAAGTACAGGATGAAGTGAACCTTCCTCCCAAGTGGCAAACAGCAATTCCATGCTCCCTCTTTCCCCCCATGCCTCTCACCTGTAGATGTATGCCTTGGTCAGGATGGCCTCCAGGCGGTTGTTGAACTCGAAGAAGGCCATGTACTGGGAGGAGAAGGAGAGCTGCATATTCCAGGTTCCCCATTGGGAGAGTCACCTCCCCATAAAACCCCTCTGCCTCTCCACTTCCCTCCTGCAGCCCCTCTGCGGCATGGACTGCCACAGACAGATTTGTCTCCATCTATAAGTGCCCTTCTAGTCAAACATGAGAGTGGTTTAGGACTGAAATGAAGTGTTTGACCAACAGCCCTGCAAAGCCTTTGGGACAAAACTTCTCTTCATTTTATAATCCTGTTGTCATCATCAATGAGTCTAACCAGCCACAGCTCACCCCAGCCAGCACAGGACTCCTCCACGTCCACTGCAGCTGCTGTTCTGCCTGATTTTGTAAGCTCTGACTCACCTTCAGACAGCGAGGGAAGCGCAGGAGGGGATTGACACCGACTTTGAAGTAGAAGAAATCCAGGGGCAGGAGGCACAGCACATCCATCTGAAATCCACACAGGGAGAAACTTCTGTGGGGACCTGCAGCAGCACTGCAGTGGGGCTGCAAGCC
The DNA here is from genome assembly GCA_013397775.1 of Eulacestoma nigropectus. Lineage (NCBI taxonomy): Eukaryota > Metazoa > Chordata > Aves > Passeriformes > Eulacestoma > Eulacestoma nigropectus. The sequence continues at coordinate 3,754,105 of VZTE01005256.1, read as the reverse complement.
ACAGGGCAGATTAAAGATTCAGATGAATAAAGAAAATTATGACAGACCTTGAAGCGTTGTGACCGCAGGTAGTTTTTTTTCATGGCCTTTTTGTCAGTCTGGTCGGGAACAGGAAGGAGAGAGAGAGGAATATTGATTATTAGAGAAAGCTTAGAGAAAGGAAAGCTAGGGCCAACATGGTCATGCCTGGCTTTCCTGCTCCGCACCACAACAGGGAAGATGCTCCCTTTGTGCCTGGAAAGGGGAGCCGAGCAAGCGGAGAAGACCTGGCTGTATTCCATCTTCCCATCCTGCCTTGGGACGTCCCGTGTTGATTTTGCATCCCAGAAAATGCACATCATAGTGCCAGCACCACAAAAATCAGCACTTGCAGGGGAAACTGCCTGTCTGAGCATCTGCATGGCCATGGGAAGGCTGTACCCTCAAGGTGTGATTTTTCACAGTTTGTTTAATTGAATATGGAAATGAAATCAAGGGCTTCCCTTATCTCAGGCATGTGATCTACGTGTTCAGATTGCAACTGCTAATGCATCCTGCCTGGCGTGCTCCTGAAAATTAACCCCAGAGTTTGTTACTCCCATGCCCAAGGTTGGCAGCGCAATGAGCACCTCGCCATGGGCAGAACCACCCATGGAGCAGCAGCCTGCAGGCATCCCTACCCAGGAACAGGGCTACCACAGGCCACACAGTTTCTAAATGGGATGGTATTGATTTTATAGGAAAAAATGGTGTGTTTGGCAGACAAAAAGTCTGCCGGCTTATCCAGTCTGTGTCAGGAGAGATGCTTGTGGTCTCTGAGAGGGGACAGAGCCCTGGTGGCCATGGCCATGGTGGGAGAGCTTGGAGAGCTCAATTCAGAGACCAGCACCACCCATGTCACTCGGGGTGATGGGGATGGGAGGTCCCCAGAGCTGGCCCCCAGTGGTGGGATGCAGTGCCCTGCCACTCACTATGATGTCTCCCCCCTGAACAAACTGCAGCCGGGTCTGAAAGACGAGGATGTCCAGCAGATAAATGAGGTCACACAGGTAGTCCACCAGCAGCCAGTAGTGGATGTTTGCTGGAGTCTGGTAGGGGAAAGCCCAGCGGACAGGGATCAACCAGCAGTTCCAGTTCCAGGCCATGACAACGAAGAACAGCCACAGCACGTACATCAGATCTGCACACGGGGAACAGCACCAGATCAGCTGGGCAGACATCCCTCCCCAGTGTGAATCCTTTACACAAAGGGGTTTTCGTCCCCTGACCTGCCCTGAGCACAACAGGAAAACCTGCAGGAAGTCTCTTGGTGACAGTGTTTAATTGCAGATAAGCTGGGCTCTAGCACAGAGTGAACACCCCTGGTCACAGAGCACACCACGCTTTATCAGAAAGCTTCTTCTAACTCTGCTCATTCAGCTACATTTGCTTTTGCTTTGCTCCCACAACACCAGCTTCCCTGTTTGCTTTTTCCCCTGCAACCATGCTGAACTGGTGGCCAGCTGCCTCAGCCCGGGGGCTTCCAAATTGAATGGACTGAGGAATTTGAAAGACTAAAGAAAGAGCTGGGCTTCTGTGGGGTGGCCACAAGGCAGTGGATTTTTCTTTTGTGATTTTAATTTTTTTGGGGGGGTATCCACACCACAGGGAAAGCAGAATGCCTGGTCATGCTCCTGACACCCACAGCTGTAAGTATTTAGCAAAGCCTGTGCCTTGCGGAGGAATTTAAAATTCTGGGCTTTAGTGAAAACTAAGTTGCTTCTCGCTTAGTTCTCCTCCCCTCTTTACACTTCCTCCTCTCCTCCCTCTCTCTCCCTCAGTCCCACCAGCTTGCCCCCAGCCTGGGCACGAGGCCGTGCTCCATCACTCACTGGTGAGGGGGTCGATGCTGCTGGGGAACTGGTAGCTTTTCAGGCGGTCCAGCCAGGGCCGGGACTTGAATGTGCAGCACAGCATCTCACAGTAGTGGTCACCCCCTGAAGGCTTGTCCCCCTCCAGCTCCCCTCCTGGGGCAGGCAGCGCTGCTGCAGGTGCTGGCTTGGTGGGAGCTGGGAGAGGACACACAATTATTTCAAAAGGCAGAAAAATCTTCTTACTGCAGTTTGTTTTGAGGTGTTTAAGCTGTTGATAAAGCAGCTGTCTCCTAGACAACACAGAGTGTGTGGGGACCCACCAGGGAAACAATCCCAGCCCCACCTGAACTCACATGCCACAGGGCTCTCATCGTCCGAGGTGACATCGGGGTCAATCAGCTTCTCCTTCACCTTCTCGGTCCTCTCTTTGAAGAGCCTCACCAGCTCCTGGAGCCGGGTGTTGATGACGGCGCTGCTCAGGCTCGTGGCCGAGCCGATGCGCTCGGGCAGGCTGTGGGGAGACCAGCGAGCATTTCATACAGGTAGGAAAGCCCCAGGGCAGGTTCATGGGATCATAGAATCCTGGAATGGTTTGGGTTAGAAGGGGCCTTAAAGATCATCTCACTCCAACCCCCTGTCATGGGCAGGGACACCTTCCTTTAGACCAGGTTGATCCAAGCCCCATCCAACCTGGCCTTGAACCATGACCCAGTCACGACCCATTCTTTAGCCTACAGCATCTGAATTAGGATTTACCTGTATTTATTTGGGTACTGTGTAACGAGAAGAACATGAAGTGGCATGGCTCCCTCTCCTTTTGGTTTCCCAGCACTTCTAGGCTCTTTGCTATCTCCACCCGAGCCCCAGGATGTGAACCCCTGGCTAACCTGGAGCCCCTGGGTCCCATTACACACCTTTCCCTCTGCTCCTCGTCCCAGCCCAGCACTCGGGTGGGGGACTGGCTCCCCAGCCCCTTGTCCAGACCATCCTCTGAGAGCAGTCTCTTCCTCCTGCAGACACAAACACAGCGGCCAAGGATGGGCTTCTCTCCCACCCTCAGCTGGTTCCTCTCCCTCCTCTTCCTCCTCCTCCTCCTAGATGTCATCTGTTTTCCATTCCCCCTTCTCCTACTAGGGTCAATTTACCCTAATTTTTGACATTCCCTGGAGTAAATGGGACTGAACTCCCCTGCTCCTTTCCTGTTAAAGCTCTATTTCTCCCTGAGCACCAACAAGCCCTTTCCTCCATGGACATGCGGCCACCTGGCCCATTTTGCAACCCAATTTGGGTACCTAGCAAAATGCACGGAGGGCAGGCATCACCCTGTGCTTGCCCCCAGTGCCACAGTGTCACATCACTGCACTTCAAGAGGCAGGCAAGCAAAGTGCAATGCCAGCAATACCTAGAATGTGTGTCCTAACACAGCTGGGGGCTCCCTTTGGCACAGGTGGGCTTCTCAGATTACTTCCTTTCATGTGGGCAAGCAAGGTGTCAGAAGGGAAGCTGAATATGAAGATAGCAGTCCCAGCAAAATTCTGGACTGGTTTGCAAACCTGCAGCCAAGTCCAGAATTTTAACTGTGGTGAAGAAATGGTCTCCTGCCACCATAGCTGCTGATCCCCCTGGCCATGGCACAAAATGTCTCAGTGCTGTGTGTGGAGCAGGAGCAAGCAGGATGCTGAGGGAGGTCATCCTGCCATCACAAATCTCCCAAAAAAAGCCAAATGCTGTGAACCCACCACCTTCAGCCTCGCTGGCTCTCAGGTGTGTCCTGCTGGGAGGTGGAGCAGGTGAATAAGACTGATGAACCTTCCTTTCCCAAGTGCCCAGTGCAGGGGTAGAGGAAAACCACAAACCCCCCTTTTAAAGTGCTCTCAAATGTGGATGAAGGAGTTCCCCAAACCATCAGTTTGGAGAAATAGTCGTGCCAAGGTCCATATTGTCATTAACACAACATCCATTGCCTCTCACCAGTCTCTAGCTGCTCTTCCCCTGCCTCTGTCCCCTCAGGGCACCACGCTGCCCCACTGGCCTGTCCTCATCCCTGAGCAAGCCCAGATGCCTGCACTGACAGCCCCTTGCTCTGTGAGGGGGACCATGCAGCACCAGCCCACACACACCCTGCCCTGAGCATCCAGCTGGGGTGGAAGGCCCCATCACAGCCTAAACATTGCTCTGGCTTTGGTGCCGTTGGAATGCTGCAGTCCCAGGCCATAGGCACTAGGACCTGTGGGATGCACAGGGTCCCTGCCCATATGGCATCAGCCAGAGTATCCTGGTATTTATCTGCAGGAGATTGCTTCCAGGCTCCAGTCAGATGTGTGCCTCATTTGCCATGAGTCTTTTATGGTTCTGTCTAAACCATGTTAACTCAAATCCTTCACAGAGCCATGTAGGAAATAACTCAAGACTGTGGCCAGTAGAAGGGATTTAGGGATAACTGGGTGACTGCTCAATGCATTATGTCCTCTTCCTCTGGAAACACCAGCAGGAGATGAGCATTTTCCTTCTGGTTCACAATAATTAAATTTATGTAGGAGAACATACAATCCTTATGCGAGGAGTTCCTTGCTTTTAAAATTACCCAGCTCTACCAAAGGACCTCCAGTGTTGTTTTGAGACACTCCCTGGAGACCCATCAGAAAGGTTTATATGCTCACACGTATAGCTGCAAATATGTATAATGCTGTCAGTATTTTCACTGCAGGTATTTCACATGAAGCAGTGGGCTCTGCTGTCCCAGTTTCAACAGCTGTTTAACAGACTGGATTGTGGACATTTTTGCCATTTTATTTGCTCCTTCAGGAGCTTGTTGACTAAAAGATCCAAACTATTAAGTGAGAATGACTGCAGCACCTGGTTTTCAGCACAGAAAAAAAAACCCAACGCTTTAGTTTTCATTTTGAATCCTCTGCAAGAGTGAACCTCAAAAAAAATGCCACAACAGAAAAAAATCTATCAGCTTCCTCCGGCCTATATTTTAAAGCTCAGTTTTAATCCTCCCTCTCTCTAAGCATAGAATCACTGAATGATGTGGGCTGGAAGGGACCTTAAAAGACCATTTAGTCCAGCTCCCTGATGTAGGCAGGCACCAACTAGACCAGGTAGCTCCAAGCCCCATCCAACCTGGCCTTGAACACTTTGAGGGATGGGGCTTCCACCACTCCTCTGAAAGCACAAACCCAGGGGGAGATGCTGCAAACCCTTGCAGCAAAAATACAAGAAGAAAATTGTTTCTTTTTAAGATGAAGGCTCATATCCAGCACATGGACCCTCTGTGCTCTGAATCTGGGAACACAGACATGTGGACAACAGACAAATGGGATTTGACCATGGCCTGGGGATTGAGCCCTCTCCAGGAGGACACTCAGACAGGGCTGTCCCTGGCCCACAAAAGCTTTAAACAAAAAGTAACCATTTAAATAAAAAACACAAACAAGAGGCAAGGCTTTCGCCGTCTCCTCTGCTGTGCACTGGGATGACACCCGCCGCACACACATCACTGTCCAAATCTGCTGGAAATGGGTATCTCCACATGGTTGTATCAATTCTCCTGTCCTGGCACCCTCAGGGGGAGCCAGGGACCGCGCCTGGGCAGAGCCATACCTGGGGGATGCTGCGCCGGGCACTGCCAGCAGGTTGGGAGCACCGGCAGCAGGCACCGGTAAAGGGGCACCACGGATCTCCACAGCATGGCCTGGGCTGTCCACATCCTTGATCTCCAGGGTGGGGTAATTACCTGCTCCGTGGGGAAGGACAATAATGGCAGGTGAGGGGGGTGCAGGGCCCTGCCTGCAGCCAGGATGGCTCCCCAGACCCCATCGCTGCCGCAGAGCTGCCCCCAAGCCCTGCAGCGTGTTGGGAGGCCTCTCCTTCTCCCTCCGTTCCCTTCTTGCCTGGCACGCCTTTCTCCCAAGCATTTGGAGCACTTCTTCCTCTTTTTTTTTGCCTAGTTTTTAGCACTCTTAAGAACTGCCATCTGCTCCCCTTCTGCTTGCCCAGCTTGCAGTGATTGCAGCTACTCCATCTGAGTGTTGGGTTCCCGTGGTTTGGAAAACAGTGGAGATCAGGATTCCCAGCTGTGGGTGCTATGCAGGAGCCCAGGATTTCCAGGAGCAAACCTGCCTCCCAGGGTGTAGAAATTCTCCTGGTTCTTCTGAATGTAAACATATGGATTGTGACAGCTATGAATCACACAGTGTTTGCTTTTCATGCAGAATAAGGCACTATTTATATAAGCATTTATGGCTTCTTTCTTTTGCAGAGGTAATAACTGCTTCCTGCCACAGGCAAGGTTAGAAGAAGGAAGGTTGGATGTTTATAGTGGGTAAAGAAAGATGCCAGCTGTCCAAAGGAAAAATGGCACTGGGGGTTACCTTGGCCAGACCCCACAGTTGCTCAGCTGTGAAGTGTGATCTCTTTTCTTAGTTATTTAACAAAATACAATGAATTCCTGCAGGATTTCTTCTGTGGGAGGTTTTCACACATCTGAAAGTCCCCATGCACACCCCCCTGCTTCACACTGATGTGGAACTAGTGGGTCAGAGTGTGACTTGATTAAATCCCTGAGAAAAGGCCTGTTTGGGTTGCAAAGTTAAAATCCTGTTGCATGTAAGGAAAAGCAGCAGAATTCGGCTTGCTGGTTAAAAACAAAGCAAAGCAAAGCTGCAGAAAAGGCAGAAAGTCGTGAACAGCAAACCTCCACCTTCCTCTCCTCTTAGGATGAGCAGGTTGCACAAATGCTGGAGAGAAAACTGTGTGCAGTGATATTGCACCCTCTGCCTGCAGGTCCTTAGGAGAGCTTTTCTGAGCAGCTCTAAACACACAGCATTTGCAAACACCCTCTAGGCTTAGCTAAAAAGGCACATAGTGATGAGGCAGAAGCAGAAAAACACATGGGTTTTGTTCCCCAGCCTCTGTGCTGCAACGTGAAGCATGCTTTTATTTTTTTAATTCTTTCCCCCCCGAGAAAGCAACAAAAAAAGCAACTCCGGGAATCCCCCCTGCACCCCTCTAATTACACAAGGCCGTCGTCAAAGCCAACACTTCTAATACCTAATGGGGATTGCTCCTCAGTGCAAAAATTGGGGTTGACAACTCCAGCCTTTGGCTTGCTGGCGGCAAGGACGGGGGTGCGGGCGGCAGCGGTGGCTCGGTAGCTGGGGACATTGGGGAGCTGCTCTAGAGCCCCGCGGCCGGGAGGGGAGGGGTCCCCGCCAGCCAGCGGCTTGTCATGCACCAGCCGGTCTAGCTCGACGTCCCGGGCCCGCCTGGCCATGCTGCTAGGAGCCTGCTAGGTGCTTCAAGCAAAGGACAAGGCATCTGAAGCTGCAATAAAACACAGAGTGGTTTGAGAAGGGATGGCTGTGTCACGGCGGAAATGCGGGGCTGACGGGGGGTTTGGGGCTGCCCGCCGCTCACAGGGGTTGGTAGCACACGGCTGCAGTGGTGGGCATCCTACCACGTGTTTTTCATGGAATCATGGGAGACTAAGGGTTGGAAGGGACCTTAAAGATCATGCCCCATGGGCAGGGATATCTCCCACTAGACCAGGTTGCTCAAGGCCTTATCCAACCTGGCCTTGAGCACTGCCAGGCTTGGGGCATCCACAACCTCCCTGGGCAACCTGTTCCAGTATCTCACCACTCCTCACTGTGAAGAATTGATTCCTAATAATTTAACCTAAATTCCCCCTCTTTCAATTTGTACCCATTAATCCTTGTCCTATCACTACAGTTCCTGACAAATTCGCATTTTCTAACATCATTGCCCCTCTGCAAGGGTGGCACGACAGAGAATCTCAGGGGTCAGGGTAAGCCATTCCCTGTGCAACTCTGATGTCAGTGGAGTTATGCCAGGATGTGCCTTTGCTCAATAAGGCTGCAATGGGAACTTGTCACCTAATTTTCATTGTCAACCATTGCTTCCTAAAACATTATATTAAAATGTGCTTTATGCCACTGGTTGTTTCCCGAATGGAGAAAAGTGGTAGAGAAAATACTTTTTATCCCTGTACATTCTCCAGCTGAAGGAGAAGCTCTTATTTCACATCAGGGACTGCTTAATCAACAGGACTCAGCATTATCCATTCAGAGCCGGTTCCAGACAATGCCAATATTGCCATCATGCTGTGCCCACAGGATGCTTCACCCCAGTGAAAAGCCCTGACTGCCCATGCAGGCCCACGCTGCAGAGAACTCAGCTGCCTGCTCCCTGAGAGCAGGAAAGGAGAAGCTGGATTCTGCCCCCGCCAGGCACTGCATACCCTGCTTCACTTCATCCCAGTTTGGCATCATACTGCTACAGGTCATACCTTCAGCATCGGTTTCAGCAGCTTCAGCTGTCTCCTCTTGCACCTTCAAAATGAAAAAAGCCATTTTAAGGAGAAAAAGCCCCACTCTGTCAGTAAAAGAGCAGACTTTGCAGCTTGACTGGATGCCCCATATCCCCCCTACCCGCCAGACTCTCAGCTCATTGTTCAGTGCCCACTTTATAGGGTGAAAGGAGCCCTCCCTCCATCCACAGCTTCTGCTGCTGCCCTCACTTCAGGGGTGGGGACATCTTGGTGGGAAACATGTCCAGTGCTCAGCCCAGTCCCTGCTCCTCCCAGGGCACTGCATCCCCTTGGAGAAGCTCTGAGCCCCCAACACTTGCTGGGCAGCAAGAGCTCACTGCATACCCGAGCCCAAGCAGGGAGGGATGCCGTACCTGGACAAGAGCACCTTCGAGATTACTTATCTCAACTTCTTCCAGCTGCTCAACCCTGAGGGCCTCCTCGGCAATCCAGGCTTCATCCACACCCTTATTAACAGGGAGACAAGGTGGCTGCAGCAGAGGTCTGGAGGGGAGAGAAAAAGTACTGCCTGGGAGACCAGGTGAGAGGCACATAAATAAAATAGGGCATTGCATGTACATAAGCAAAAATTGCAGAGGCAGAAAGATGCAGGCAGAATGTTTCTCCTCCTATGCATAATCATTTCTCCTATAATTAAAATGGGCCAAATAAAAAGCCGAAGCCTAATTTCCAGGCAAGGCTTTCCCACAAGCACTATTCAAATCTCATGTTTGCCTGTGCAAGACACCACTAGGACACATAATTCTCATTTTCCTTCAGCAGCAAGCACAGACCTCAGCTCCACCATTCTGACAAAGGGGCTCTCAAGATTGATTTTATTGTTTTAATATAACTTCATAACTGAAATAAAAGCACCTTACATGTTGCTCTGTGCATTATCGCTTGATTTGCTCTTTCCTGGCAATAAATGCCAAGCAGGGATTTGGGATAATGAGAAGAATTTTAACACAGCTAAATGCATGAAAATATTTGTTTTATTATTTTTATTAATTTCTCCTCTTAATTTTTTTTAAAAATTACGCTCGCTTCAAATGCGATCCTAAATCTTTCCATCCTAAACTAGAAAACCTGTTGGTCTCTCTCTCTTTTCCCAATAAACAAACACATTGAAAGATGGAATAGCATCTCATTCACCCCACAACTGAAGCTCAAGTTTCTATAGTGAAGCTCCAGGAACAGATTTTGATGAAACCCAAACATATGGGTTTGACACTGAGTCATCATGTGTTTTCAGCTTCTTCCTGAAAATCTAGCTACTTTAGAGGAATTAACAGTAAATAATATTATAGTACTAGGTAATAAATCCCTAAATGTTTATCTCATGTGAAATCAGAGCAAACCACTAAACTGAGCAGAAAGATGTCCCTCAGTACCATCTAGACCAAAGTCACCACAGCTGACAAGAACTCGGCTATTTTCTATAACAGGAAAAAATGTAAAATTGTACCTACTTGTATGAAGCAGCATTTGCAGACACAACACATAATCCTGTCTTTACATTCAGCTCTGTAACACCCAAAATAATCCCGAGCGCCCTGAATTAACGGATATGGTTTAAATAGCACGGACCATCTCCCGAAGCTGGGTGCTCCCGCCTCTCATGAAGGCACAGGAGGGGCTGCTGTTGCTACGGGCAGCCGCGATGGAGAAGGAGCCCGTGTCACCAGGAGACACTCGCCTGTCACCAGGAGACACTCGCCTGTCACCAGGTGCCGCGTCAGCAGCGAGCCCCGGGGTGAGCCGGTTTGCCAAAGCATCCCCCCCGCATCCCATCCCTCCCCAGCACGCCCCAGCCGCCTGCCAGGCTGGGAGCTCTGCTCTGCCGTGGGTGTTTCAGCCCCTCGAGCTGGTGAACGCAGTTGAAACAAAAGCTGCAATCACGCTCATTTCCAACAAAGCCATAAAGGCAACGGGAGCTACTCACTCTGCACTCTCCTCCTGCTCCTCCTCTTTCTTATCTTCCTCTTTCCTCTTTTCCTCTTTCTTATTCTCTTTCTCTTTTTTCCTCGCTTCCTCCTTCCTCTCCTCTTCCTCTTTCTTCCTGTCCTCCTCCTTCTTCCTCTCCTCTTTCTTCCTATCCTCCTCCTTTTTCCTGTCCTCCTCCTCCTCTTTCTTCCTCTGCTCTTCCTCTTTTTCCCTGTGCTCTTCCTCCTCTTTCTTCCTCTCCTCTTCCTCCTCTTGCTTTGTCTCCTCTTCCTCTTTCTTCCTCTCCTCTTCCTCCTCTTGCTTTGTCTCCTCTTCCTCGTTTTTCCTCTCGTCCTCCTCCTCTTGCTTCCTCTCCTCTTCCTCCTTTTTCTTGTCCTCCTCTTCCTCCTCCTCTTGCTTCATCTCCTCTTCCTCCTTCTTTCTTTCCTCTTCCTCCTCCTCTTGCTTCATCTCCTCTTCCTCTTCCTTCTTCTCTTCCTCCTCTTTCTTCCTCTCTTCCTCCTCCTTTTTATCCTCCTCCTCCTTTTCCTCTTCCCCCTTTGTAGTGTTTGGGGAGCACAAACATAGTCTGGAAAGGAGAAACTCATTAGGTAAAATCCCCGGAGTATGTGTGAGCCTCACACGAGGAGCCCTGCATGTCCAGTGTTTTCTGGCCGAGTAGAAGAGAGCTCTGCCGAGCCAACGTGGCTCAGGGCATCGCTTGTGCTTAGTGAAGCTGAGCACTGCCCGTGTGGGAGGTGGGAACCGCTGTGCTCACCCAGGCGTGCCGGGCTCAGGGAGCGTTCTGGGGGGCTCAGAAACCCTTTGTGAGCGTGCATGGACACCTCTCACCCCCCTGCTGCAACACAGCTCGCTCCTGGCTCTGAACACGCTGCCCAGCCCTCAGGAGACCTCAGCAGGGGTTTCTTTTGGGAGAAGTAAGGGTGGATTATACAGAGACAACTTCCATTTCTGAATGTCATCACAGCTGGGACTGTAATGGGAACAAGGTCCAAGGCCTCTTGCCTTGGGCCCAGAATCTACTTACAGGAGCCTAAGCAGACCCTCCCTCACCTGTCCTTTGCAGGGCACTGTGATCATTGCTCTCATGGCTCTGCCACCACCTGCCCTAACCAAAATCAAGACACTCAAAGTCATTTGCTCAAACACCTTTTGGATCCTACTGGGGGATGCTCCCCTTTTTGGAAACAGGCACCTCGGCCACCAGCTCCACCGCCAGCACTTTCAAGGATGGATGCCCAGGGACAGGCTCATCCCCTCCCACGGCCACCACGCTGGTGACTGGAGAACACAGAGACCTGCCTATCAACAGCATCTCACTTCCCCTACCTGTCTTCTTCTTCCTGAGGTTCCTCCTGTATGGTGGGAAGGGAACGAGCATCTGCCTCCAGCTCAGCCTTGTGAGCCCAGGCCGTCATCTCTTCGTTAATCTGCTCATCATCGATCTCTTGCAGGACAAGATGGGTCTGCTCCTGTTCCCCAGGGGCTACATGAACTGAAACAGGAATGGGGAAAGGGAGGTGATGAAGTGACAGTAGCACATTCCTGAGAGGCCAGGGCAGAACCCAGGTTTCTTCTGCTCGATGGGGCAGTGCTGAAGCAGCTCTCAGCCTGCACAGAGATGGGCAGCCCTGCTGCCCCTGAATTATGCTGGACAGATACCTTGGACCCCTTTGCCAGAAGGAAAAAGAAAATTCACCATTTTGTGCCAAGCGCAGCCAAAACCCCACAAAGCCCTCGAGCAACCTGGTCTAGTGGAAAGTGTCCCTGCCCATAGCAGTGGGGTTGGAACTGGCTGAGCTTTAAGGTCCCTTTCAACCCAAACCATTCTGGGATTCTATGAAAGCCGTAACCCTCTGCACACAGATGACTGCTGGCTTCCCTGCACGTGTAGCCACCTCCACCAGCAGCGACCTGGCCCATCTCCAGGCCACGTTTTGTCCCTCCTTGCAGTCTGGAAGAGCCCAAAACCTTTCCCCTTGTGAACCCCCAGTGAATTGTTGTCCACAGCCCAAGGGCCCTGGGTCTGCAAGGCCCAACCCAGAGCCCACATCACAACACTCAAGCACCATGTCCTGTCCACTCCAAGCACTCTCCCAGGCAAGGAACATCCCGCACCCCTTGTCACTTCCTAGCATCACTGGGACAAAAACCATAGCAGGTTATTGGGGGGCTGCAGGTCAGGCGCAGAGTGAGGAGTCTGACCCATGATGAGCCCTCTCTGTGTCCCAGGAGTACCCATCCTGCCACGTCAGGCTCACACCAGAGAAACAGGAGGAGGAAGCACATCCGCTTACTGTAAAACCAGTTTATTTTGAGGTCTGCCTGACAGCAAAACTTACATTTCCACAGCAAAGCTAATAGGAAACGTGCAAATTGAACTACAGAAAGGCAGGAAACCCATGCAGTGTCATATCTGTGGCTTATTTACCCACCCCATGGTGTCCACAATGCCTTTAGCCCGTTCCCTCTGGATCTCCATTAATTAAAACATGGGACAGCAATCAGGGAGATGGCTTTCAAAACACACCATGACTTTTGGATATATTATATGAAAATGAGGTGAATACTAAAACTGTGTCCTGGTACAAGCAAGATTCATTATAAACAAAGGGGATGGATCTCAGGGTGGTCTCTTGGCTCACAACTCATTGTTACAGTTGCCTGGATGGTCCTAAAGAGATGCAACAGTGGGAGATCTTAACCTGGCCTGTCAATACATCAGGGGCTTATACAAAATATGAAAGAAGATTTTTTAACAAAGTCTGTAAGGACAAAGGGCAAGAATTTTAAACTGAAAGAAGGGACATTCATTTTGGACATAAGGAAGAAATAATGTACTGTTGCTGCCCATCCCTGGAAGTGTTCAAGGCCAGGTTGGATGGGGCCTGGAGCAACCCTGTCTAATGGAAGGTGTCCCTGCCCATGGCAGGGAGGTTGGACCAGATCATCTTCAAAGGTCCCTCACAACCCAAACCAGTCTGCTATTCCAAGGTCTGTACCCAAAACCGGGGGGTGTAGGGGCTCTCATCCCCCTGAGCCCAGTGTGCCTGCACTGGCCATGCCTGCCTGCACACCTCTGGGCTGGAGACAGCCCCTGGAATCCCGTCCCTGCTGGGACATTCCTGCTGCTGCAGTTAGTGCTGCATCCATGGAGATACGAGCTTTAGGAGGGAGCAGCCGTAGTTGGGGGTAAGGAAAGTTTGGGGTAAGTTCTCTTGGAAGAACCCAGGCAAATATTTTTAACCAGTAACTCTACCTATTCACCTAGAGATTAACCTCACCCACCTGATTTGCTGCTGCAAATCAGAGCCCTTTCCACTTGCTGGGAGGAAACACTCAGTTAAGGAAAAAAAGCAACAAGGAGCTGACAAGAGCTTCAAGAGGTTTATAATGTTAAACCTCAGAGGCAGGAGTTGACTCAAAGAAGCCTGGAGATTCAGCTGGGGGTTTCAGGGTGAATATTCAGGTGTTATAGGGGCATTGAGAGGGCCAGGAGTGCTGGGAGACTGTAGCAAGAGGCTTTCTGCCACCGAGGCGCCCTGAGTGATGCTTTTCTACCATCCTATAAATTATAGCTCCCATCTTATAGACATCATCCTGCAAAACCAATAGCTCCAATTCCCAGAGCAAAGAGGGAGCCAAGTGGGACAGCCCTGGGACTGGGTCCGTGTGCCAGCCTTGGGTCTCCACTGCCCCAGCTGGGAAGGAGCTAGAGACCATTTGCAGATTCCCCTTTGCTTTTCCTCCCCAGCTGCGCTTTCTCCTCAGGTTGGTCTCATTTGGGTGTGGGAAGGGCTGGTTTGCCACGGTCTTCGTTTTCCGTTTGTTTCAGAGGCGCTAAGCCCCTTTGCCCCCTGAAACAAAAGGAGAAGGAAAACATTAATGAGCGTACTGGCAGTTTGGTGCCAGGGCAGATCTCTTGCTTGACCCAATCGCTGCCTTCTTTGGGCAGGTTAAGTGACCTGGAGATGCCTCAAGGCACCAAAGCCAGCTGAGCACCAAGGCTGTGCCCACCCAGCACAGGCAGCAGCATCCCTGGCTTTGCCTCTTTCTGAGGTCCACGGCAGCACACACATCTCCAGCTTGTACAAACACATGGAGAAATGCCTTGCCCCAGGATTTCCCTCTCTGAGGTTCTGCCAAGGGGCTGTTGGCCTGGCGGGAGCAACTTCCCTGCATATCCCTGGGGGTGTGCATTTTCCATGTGCCTCAGCAGGTCCGTGCTCCCATCAGTAGCTCCCACAGCCCAAGCAGCCACTCCTTTCAAGGAACAGCACTTGCACAGGGGTGTGTAACCCTGCCCAGACCATCCACAGAGGCAGCTGTGGCTCTGCATTTTGTCCAGCATCCCCCAAAGTGGCTGGTGTGGGGAGCCAAGCCCCTCTGCCTGCAGAGCTGATGCTTGATCCCCTCCCCAGGCAAGCAGCAGTGTGAACCCTGCAGGTTTTCCCACAACCATGCAAGACTCCATTCTAAGACATCTAATCCCAGCATTTTGTTTTCCTGGGGTACCTTCCTAGACATCTCACACCAGGCTTGGCAAACACTGAAGGAGGGAAAGAAAGCAGCAGGTTTGAATTCCCTTGTAATCCTTTGATCAAATCTCTCTAGCTCCAGCACAGCTCTGGACAGACCTTGATATCAGCACTAACCTCAAAACCTGGGGCCTGAGGATGTGGGATGCTGCACTTGGAGACTCCCTCAGCCTGAGTTTTACCAAGCCCACACCACAACTCTGCAACAGCTCCCTCTTCTCAAGTGTCAACAACTTCCCATGGCTTTCCTGGGGGATTCCAGGGGCTCTTGAGCTGGCACCCAGGCCAGACCAGGGAATAAAAGCTGCCAGTGACCCCTCTTCCCAAGAACCTTCCTGACAGGCTTGGCAGTCAAACCGTCATGAAGAGATGGAGCCATCACTTACTTTGTTCCACAGGACTCAAGGTTGCTGTGGCCACTCCCTGTCAAGAGGAGAAGGGAACCATGAGATATTGCCCATTTTCAGTAACCCTTAATTTTTACCCTCAATGTCCCAATTTCAGTAAAGGTAGCCCTTTTACCCTAAATACCCCGTTCTTGTGGCAAGTTGGATGGCTTGGCCATGGGCACCCCACACTCAATGGTACAGGGCAGGAGCACATGAGTGAGTTTGCCTGGGGGCCAGGGAAGGAAAGGAGAGCTTTGTAAAGCTTCTCCTTAGAGCTGGGACCACCCCTGGGTGAGATGCCAGAGCCTGGACATCACCCAGTGCTGCACAGAAAGGCAAGGAAACAGTAAAGAAAGCACATGCTATGGGATCTCTTGCTGCTTAGAAGCCAAATACTGGCTTTCATCAGCTAAGCAGGCCATGGGGAATTGTTCTCTTGACGGAACTTGGTGACAGCCCAAACCACAGCAGGTCCCAGCACTGATCTAGTGTCATCTGCACAGCAGGGGATGCCCTGCTCACCAGGGATGTGGTGTTCCCATGCTCTTTCCCTGTCCACCAGACAGCATACCTGTGTGTCCTGCTTCTCCCTGGTCACCGGCTGTGGCATCACCTTCTCCAACCCCTGGACAAACCAGGTGAACATCCTGGAGACAAGAAACCACTGTTAGAACTGGCAGCCAGAGCCTTTGCTCCCACATCAGCCATCCCTCTGGCCACCAGAGCCCGGCAGAAGGTGCCACTGCAGTTACCTGCCGCTGTCCACAGCCACGGACTGAGGGGTGAGGGCGGTCACCGGCTCCGGCTGCTCCTTGGCTGCTGCCGCTACTGGGGTGCTCTGTCTGGCTGAAGTGCTGGATTTTGACTTTGCCTGGGTTTTAGTCCCTTTTGTGCCTGCTCAGGTTATTCAAAAGGAGGAGGAGGATAGGCAATGCAACAGCCGTAAGTCGTTGGGAAGAGGAGCAAGCCAGGAAGGGGACAGGCCTCGGGGGCTTCCCTGGGGACCCAGCCTGGCATGAGGACATGGGCAGTTTGGGGACAGAAGGGGTGTAGGGGCGGTGCCGTGATGGCAGGACCCCTGTCCCCACCCCTGCCGGCACAGGGAATGGGAATCCTGGGCACGGAGACGAGGGGCAGTCGCAGCCCCTCTGCCCTCAGCCGGGCTCTCAGAGGCACCCAGGGGAGGGGGGTCGGATCGCTCACCTTCCACCGCGCCTTCGCTCTTCTTCGGCTCCGTCTGCACAGGGACAGAGGGGCGGATGGAGGAGGCAGGACACTGCCTGCGGCCTCAGGCCACCCCGGGTGGATATGTCCCCCACCGCAAGAGGACCCACATGCTCAGCCCCACACACCCCCCGCTGTGGTTTCAGCCCCATTTCCCTGACAACAACCATTAAACCCAGACCCCAGCGGGTCAGTCCGAAAGGAAGGGTCCTCCCTGCATGCAGCCAGGTTGAGGAACACCGGGACAGCACCGAGAGGTCTCTGTTTGCTCTGCTGAACGCCTTCGGGGTTTTCCTCCCCACGGTCCCAGCTGGGGTGTGCAGGAGGATGAAGGCAGGGAGCTCGCCCCACTCTCATCTCTACCCGGTAGCCCCCCCAGTCTTCCCAAGCTGGGCAGTGCTCACCTCCGGTTTTTTCATCCCCTCTGGCTGCGGCACAATCCTCTCGAAGCCCTGTGACAGCCAGTTGAGCACCCGCTTTCCTGCCCTGCGGGGAGAGCGCCGCGCTCGGGGAGCTCATCCTGCGCCCTCCTGCCCTCCCGCGTCCCCCCCAGCCTCGCTGGGCACCCACCACTCCTCCGCGCCCGTCTCCGGTTCGCCCTCGGAGACGTCCTCCTCGGGATCGAAGGGGGTTATCTCTGCAAGGAGAGCACTGCTGTGGGCATGGGGAACCTGCACTGCTGGGAGCTTCAGGTCCCCCCCATCAGCCAGCGCAAGGGGACAATAGTGCCGGCATCACCAGTCAGGGAGGTGGGATGTGGGAGTCCCAAACTACAAACTCCCAGCTCTCCTTACCCAGGCCATCGTCGTCCTCATTCCCAAGGAGCTGGACCTCTGTCTGAAAAGCCAAACAGGCTATCTGAAAACCCGTCAGCCAAGAGGGGCATCATCCCGCTGAGTGGGGAGGGAAACCTGCCCTTTCCCCAGGGATGGATGAAGGCAGAAACCCATGCAGGGCAGGTTTAGTGCTCCCAGTTAGCACTGGGAGAGTGATAAGAAGGAAAAAGGAATAAAAGGTAAAAAGAGGTAGAAGCTCGAATACAAACCATTGCCCAGATCTGTCTCCTACCTCATCAGCAATGTCGATGCTTGTCTCGAAGCTCTTCCCAAGTGCCTGCAACCCTGGGGCTGGGGCTGGCTGGGGAATCATCTTCTCCAGCCCATAGGAGAGCCAAGAGAGCACACTACTCCCCACACTGCCAGGGAAGGGTGTGAGTCAAGCTGGGAACGCCATCCAAGGCATCCAGCCCCCAACAAAAAGCAAAATCCCAAGCAAATCATGTTGCACACTGAAGGGTGCAGGAACCATACCTCTCAAACACAGAACTTGAGTCCTCAGAGACCACAAAGGCCACTTTCTTTTCTGTTTCTTCAATGGCAGCAGGGAAAAAAAAGGCAAGCTCCTATCACCACTCTGGCAGCCCCCAGGATGCCGGGCAGGAGTGGGACAGGCGGGTAAAGGAGCGCTGATGTGCAGCCTGAGCCAGTGTGGGGCTTACCCTCAGTGCATGCCCCGTCAGCAGCATCCGTGGGGCCGCTGGCCTTTCCTGTTGGTGCCTTCAGGGCAAAAGGCAGAAGGTGTCAGAGAGCAAGGCACAGGGGACACTGTCCCTGTTAAGAGGTGGCTGCAAACCCCAGGGACTCCCTGTCCTTTCCTGCTGCTTCCCAGCAGCTCCGAGTAGGAATGCATCCTGGCCCACATCCCTCCTGGGGATGCTGTGGAGCATCCTTGGGCACCGCAGTGCTGGGGATGGATGCAGAGGCACCAGGCATCTCTCATCATGCTCATGGTGTCCCCATTACCCTCCAAAGTGGCTCCCTGCTCACCTTAACCGGCTCTGGCTCCCGCACAGGGGTCTCCTCTGTCACATGGGGCGCCGGGGGCTGGGGAACCACCCGGTCGATCCAGCCCATCATCCCGCTGGCTGCGGGCAGTGCTGAGGGGTCTCCAGCTGGCAAGAGGCCAGCAGCAGGGGTGCACACTGCCCAGGGAGCACCGGCTGCACCCCCTGCTCACGCTGTCTCCAGAGCAGCCCAAAAAGGTCCTTGGTGTCCCTCCGTCTCCACGTCCTGCTTGGGAAACACGGCACTGCAGCACAGCCAGACCAAACCCGGCTCAACTCCTCATCCCTCACCACTATTGTGAGCAAATTACACTCTCATATTCTCATCATCTCAGTTAAACTTGCTTTTCCTAAAGGTAGCTCCTCATTTAGATGTCTTATTTTCACAACCTGTCTGGATTAGGAAGCCATTGCAGACAGATCACAGAAGTTGTGATGCTCTGCTCAGGGTTCTCTACTCTCCCCATCATTTTTCATTTGAGAGAAATTGAACAGTAATTTGAACAGAATTTCTTTATGACGAAGTTTATGTCCCAACACAAATAGCCCCTCTTTTTGCCCCTACAAAACAACTCTGCTCCACTGCCTTTCAGCCACATCCCAGGGACATGGTGGCTGCTGGGGCAGGTACCTGCTGGGGGCTCTGGCAAGCGCAGCAAAGGCAGCTAGCACCGGCTGCTGTGATGTTGATAGGGTAGGTAAAAGTAAGATGTTGCAGAGCAGGGATTCAGCTGTCCAGGCTCTGGTAGCTCGGTCTTTTTGGGTCCCTTAGTGAAGCAGCTCCAGGCTGGGATATAGCACCAGTGAGCCAAGTGATGCTGGACATTCCCATTCTTAGGTACCAGACAAGAGCTGGGGATGGAGGTGTCTCCTGCTGTTGCCCCTCCTAAGAGCTGTGCTCTGCCCAAAATGCCCCTCTAAAGATACCCCACTCTGCTCAATGAAGGGCTCAGGAGCACCTCAGACAGCCCCTAGGTGATACCTGCAAAGGGCAAAAGAAAGCAGAGCTCCTTCCAGCCCGGCCAGGAGACTGCACAGGAGTTTCAATCCCAGTTGCACACATGATCCCAGTCCCACATGCAGCAGGTAGAGGCTGGAAGCTGCTCAGCACTGGGCTCTTTGAATTAACCCCTCATGCAGCTTTCAGGCATGCAGGACACCTTCAGTTCCCTTGAGATGGCTCAGTGGGGGCTCTCCAAAGCCTGGCTCCTTAAATCTAAACAGGCTGGGGTTCGCAGGAAGGGTGATGTGTGTCCTCAGACCTTTGCTTGCCTGCACCTTGGCAAGGCCAGGAGCCAGGTTTGGATGCAGCCAAAGTATCGCTCCATGCAGCACTTCCAGCCCCCAGCACACCACGGGCAGGGTCAGCTCTCCTGGAGACCCTCACACCCCAAAACTGGACGGTGTGGCTGTAAAACACCTCCCAAGAGGCCTGACAACCAGAAACCAATTAAATTACCTTTTGTCTCTCACTGGGTGTAAGGGATAAAGGAATTGCAAATGCCCCGGGAACAGCAAGGAAAAGCTGGCAGCACCGTGCAGCAGAGGCATTTCCACCCATGCTTTGGCACTTCACAGGTCTCAAAGAAGCCCAGGGTCCACAGACACAACCGAGCCCAAACAACCCCAGAGAAAGCCCCCTGAGGCTGCAGTGAGCCCCCCTTGTCAGTCAAGGGCTCCTCCTCCCTCCACCTGAGCTTGTGCAGCTGTAAAAGGCTGGACCTTGGTCTGGGAAGGAAAGTGGAGGGCAGAGGCTGTTCCTCTGCCAAATCTGAACAAGTAATGGGCAGAAATATTTGTGGGTCCCCATAAAACTAGCTGCTGAAAGAAATAGGAATAAGTAGCCAGGATTTGCTTGCAATGGCATGAAAGAGTTGGCAGCCTCATGCATCCTGCTGCATTGCAGGCACCCAGCAGTGCCACCACCTGTTGTGGCAGTTCCTTTTGCCAGCCAGCAAAGGGCCTTAGTCTCATTTCTAAGATCAAGAAGAAGGGCACAGACCCACGGCCCCATTTGGAGCAGGGAGCACCATGGCCTTTCCTTCCCCCCCAGCAGCTGATCAAACCCTCAGCATTACCCAGCCCTCGCAGCATTGCTCCCCATGGACTAGCACAGCTCATCCTCTGCCTCTGTTTTGGAGCACTAAACCCCCCTGTGATGTGCAGAGGTGGCCCTGCAAAAATCCCAGCCATGTCCCTCACCTCCAGCACTGCCACTTACCCCCGTAGGCTCACCACGGCCTCCCTGGGAAGCCACCCCTGGGATGCGTGGGCTCCCTTGGCCACTGCAGCTCGCCACTGACTCCCCCAAACCCACCTCAATCCGCTCAGGGCTCTGCGAGGATTAGCCCTGCGCTGCCTGCAAATGGGATTACTGGCACTCAGCTGTCCTGAGTGCCCGGGCTCCCAGCAGCCAGCCTGGTTTTGGTGCAGGGTGCTGCAAAGAAAACCCCAAAATCAAGCAAGCTTGAGCACCCTCAAAATCCCTGGAGCCACCAAAGCTACCCCGGGCACTCACCGGCAGCGCTGGGGGGAAGGCAGCCGTCTCAGCCACATGCGGCTGGGTGCAGGGATGTGCAGAGGAGCAGCAGTGGAGCTGCTGAAACCCCGTGGGGTGACGCAAGGTGATGTGCAGAGGGTGATGTGACAAAGGTGCTCCACCCACAGCTCTGCCCCAGCTCCAGAGCAACGAGAGCAAATCTGTGCTGGGTTGAGCTAAGCCTCCCCTTGCTGAGCCTGCCAATTGCTGCTTGATCCGTTTACCTCCAGCCCTGCACGACTGCCAGCCTTTCCCACTGCCCCTAATCTTGGCCGCAGTGACACCCTGGAATCCAGGTACCAGCATGGCTTCTCTGCTCCATGTCCAGCCTGTTTCTCTTCAGAGCTCCCTGGAGCAGCGCTGGAGATCCCTGACCCAGTTCCTTCTTCCCTGGCTCCATGGGTGTCTTCATCCTGGTGGGCAACAAGTACCCATCCTGCCCGGCCCCAGCACCTCTGTAGCAGGCTCCTCTCTTGCCATCACAGGATGGGGGGATGCAAAACAAACCCTCTGAAAAAGCCTGAACAGTTGCATGTGGGGCTGGGATCCCCAGAGCACAACATGCATCAGCTCCTGCTCCCTGAACAGCTGCTCCTTTCTGGCAGGAAGAGACTCCTGCCTGCTCCTGCCCTGAAGCTCCCAGGGAGGAGTTGTGCCCTGGGGAGGGATCATTCCAGCTCTAGCAAGGGGCAAAACCACACTGCAAACTGCTTGCATTTGCTTTCAGCCTCTGGAAGCCTGCTCGTATCCTGCATCTTCTGATTACCAGAAAGGTGAACCATCAATTCTACTTCAAAAAAGTTCAGGGGAAAGAAAGAAAATATGAAAAAAAAAAAACCAAGCAAAGCCAGACAGAGCACAAAGACAGATGAGGAGGCAGTGCTTGGCACATGGTCTCCGGTCCAGAAATCTTACACACCCACAGAAAGGTATAAATAACTATAAATTTATTAGTAAAGCAAAACCATTTGACACTCACACAGAAGAGCGGGATGTGTTATTACAATATATATACACACATACATGGAGTATCATCTTAGAAACACACGGAGAGCAGTGTTAAAGGCACTGCAAGCCACACAAACCTCAGCAACCTTGGCTGCAACTTCCGACAGCCCTGGGAACTCTACCGGAGTCATGACCACAGGTTGGGAGGAGCCCAAGAACCTCACTGACCATGAAGTCCCTCAGATCCACGGCTTGGAGGCACTCAGAGACAAGCCCATGGTCCAGCTCCCACCTGTGGTCCTGCTCTCCCCACTGAGCATCCCAGGCACACTGTGAGAGCAGCATCTTCACATCCAGGAAGTGTCAGAGGCAGCTGCCAGGAGATGCTGCGGAAGAAGCTGGGCAGCTGGGGAGAAGCTGGGTGCTCACTGGGCCTGGGAGGAGCTGCCAGCCCCAAACCTCACTGGCCTGCCCTTATTGAATCTCAGCATTCCACCTGCATGCACAGGAACCTTCCCACAGGTGAACTCGCCACCCAATAGAGAAAGAGTAAAACTCTGAAGTGTAACAAGAGGGTTTTGCCTATTTTTTAGTGGCCAGGCTTCAGCTGCAGCCTGGACTTGATGGTAAATACCCAAGGGAAGTGCAGAAAGTGTTCTCTTCCCTCCTCTCCTCCCTGCAAGGGCAGGCTTGAGTGCCCAGAGATGGTCCCAACACTCTATCAGAGGATGCTTTCCCCCTTGTCCCCCAGTCCAGCACACGGGCCCCAAGACCAGAGCATGCACATCTTCCAACCCAGATTGCAGAGATGGCATCTGCTCTCTGGGAGCTGGCAGGGCCACCTGGGCATACCCATGGTCCCAGGGGTGTCCCTGCCACAGCTA
Organism: Eulacestoma nigropectus; assembly: GCA_013397775.1. Classification (NCBI taxonomy): domain Eukaryota; kingdom Metazoa; phylum Chordata; class Aves; order Passeriformes; genus Eulacestoma; species Eulacestoma nigropectus. Next base: position 3,731,627 of record VZTE01005256.1, on the reverse strand, counting down.
ACGCAGCTCAGCCGCCTGCTTGATGCACAGAGCTGCTCCCCAGGCACTCCCAGGGGAACTAACGGTGCCGTCTGAGCCCACCCCAGAGCCATGACGTCTCCCCAGGAATGTCTGACAGTCCTTCATTGACTTAATCCCCAGCCTTGGAGATGTGACAAAAGGACCCGCCACGCAGATGGCTGCTCCCACCCCAGCCCCCATTTCCTACAGTTCTGTTCTGGCCCTTGGTCCTGGCTTGGACTTGCTTGCCAGAGCATGGACAGGATCTGGCTAAGCCAAGCTGCCAGGCCACAGGCATTGCCCATGCCCAGCGAGATGGATGGCCTCTTGTGGGGAAGGACCAGAAGCACCCACTGAATTCCAGCAAGATTCAGGTCCTAAACACCTGATCTCACCATCAGTGGTTTGGTATCACCTGGATCCAGCTTCAGCCTGGGAAAGGAATTTGGGGCTGGGGGGAGCAGAGGGAGGTGGGAATGAAGGAAAGAGACTTCACAATCAGTATGGAAAAAGGGATGAAAAACAAACCACTGCTTACAAATAAAGAACTGAACAAAGAGAAAAGAAGCTGAGAATGTCTTTTAAAAGTATAAGCTGAGGAAGGCAAGGGGCTGAGAAAGCTGAAGGCATCCTGTAGGTAGGGTAAGGGGAAGTGAAGGTCAGTAAAAGCCCAGGTTACAGACTACGTTTTCCTGGACCCAGGAAGCCAGAGGAACAGCCCTAGAGAGCAGGATTTCTGTCCTGGACAACACCCACACAACCTCTGCCCAACCTAACCCTCCCTGCTGCCTCCTCAGCAGCACCCTATGCTCAGACTGCCTGCCAAAGAGAACCACCCCTCAGGAGGGATCACCCACTACCCAGCCCCACACAGCATCCTCAGGTGGTCTGGCAACCAGGTCTTGAACTGCATGGCACACCAGCTCCAGCACAGCATCTTAAGTGCTGCAGGTCTGTGAGGGATGTGAGAGGCCAAGCAGAGGCAGAAGCCTGCAAGTAGCTTGAAATAAACACCAGAAGCGAAGTGCAACAGGTGGAGAGTAGAAACATGGTTTACTCCCCAAAGGGCTTTGGCCCCAACTGCTCTTTGGTTTGAAAAGGAAACACCAGCAGTCAGCAGAGAGCCCTGCAGTGTGATGCCCCATGGACATCAGCTCCCAGGCCAGCCCCTGCCTCCCCACGCAGCACAGCGCTCCTGACACTCACGTGCCTCCTGCTACTTCCACCACCTCCCACCTTCCCAGACAAAACATGACCCAAAGGCACAGCAACAGAGATGGACCTGCTTCCCCTACCCCCTGTAGGCAACACTGCTGCTTCCAACTAGAAAATGCTCCTATAAAAATATACTCAACGCTCTCGGTGGCCACGCAGGTGCCTAGCCTGCACAGGTCCTCCACCCGCCAGCTCCAGCTGCATGTTCTCCATGGGCTTCTTCTGGATTTGGGCTGTTGCAGGGCAGCAAATGAAACAAGAGACTGAGTCACCATGGACTCATGGCCAGTCCTAATGATGATCTTCTGATCCTGCAGCATGATGTTTTTGAACCTGGAGGCACCTATTCACAGGCACCAGCTGATGACCTGGACCTAGGCTCATCCCCGTTGAGCTCTCCACAGCATCCCCTCTCTCCCTGGCATGGGGCCCCATGCACACAGCCCTGATGAGTGTCTCTGCCCAGGGCACTGCTTGGCTGTTGCCACATCCTAGGCAGAGCCATAGCTCCTCACTGGGATATCCAGGGCTTGCCCAGCTGCTCAGCACAAGAGAAACATCCCCAACAGTCCCTATGTCCAGCTATACCAAGAGGACAGGATCTGGCAGCTCCGTGGCCACCGCTCAGTGTGGAGCTGTGTCTGGGGCTCACCACCATCCTCCTCTGCCCCAAGCGCCAGGCAGCCCCGCCGGGCTCCTGGGAAGGGAAGAGAGCAGGGCACAGCCAGTTAATGATTTCTCCAAACCCTCCTCTAGCCAGTAGCTGCCCCAGAAAGAAACAGCAGAGCCACAAAAGCCCATGGAGGCTGCAGCTGCCTCCATCTCACACCCTCCTCCTACCGAAGATGAGCCTCTCTGCAAGCTCTGAGCCCCTGGCAGCTGTGCTGGGCAAGAGCAGAGTGAACCATGGCCCAAAGGCGGGAGCAGAGCAAGGGTTCAGGTGGGTGCCACAGTCCTCATCTGGTCCCACACTCTCAGCCTCCATCACCACCAAGCCCTTCTGTAAAGACAGGATTAGCCTTCCTTGGTTTGGACTCTCTCCTACTCCTACAGTAAAGCATACACTGAACTTACTACATATTAACCAGCAAAACCCAGCTACCTAGAACTAAAGAGCTCTTTAAAAATCCAAGTTACCACATCTCTTTTTTTTTCAAAAGATCCAGTATGACATCAAGTTAAACTATACAGTATTTTTAATGAATTTTAACAAACTGCTTAAAAAAAAGGTAAAACAAAAAAAGAGGAAAAAGAAACACAGATGGAAAACTTGGTAGGAAGTTCTACATCTTTGAGGCAGCACAAAGTAAGATATGGGTCCCTCTTCCTTGGGCAGCAGAGAGCACAGTCTGTTTTAATCTCCTTAAAGTTGCACATGAAGAAGACTCAGCCCCAGGGTCTAACCTGTCACTGCACTGTCCCAGCCCCTGAAAACGCACCCTGTTCCCCCTCACCGTGCCTTTCTCCACCTTTCAGACAAGTGTCCCCCACCAGAGATGCAGACCCAGTCCAACTCTCTGCAAGGTTAATCTGTCTACACTTGCCATGGACAACAGCTATTAACCTTGTCCTAATCACTTGTGCAGCACGTGGGCAACTTACTGGCTGCTGTTCACTACTTGCAGCTCACTACAACCTCACAAGAGCACCAGCCAACACCACAGAAGAGCTGAGGCTGGCAGGGACCTCTGAAGACCATCAGGTCCAACTCCTTGCTTGCACAGGGTCAGCTACAGCAGGCTGTCCACGACCACATCCAGTCAGGGATTGAACGTCTCCACAGATGGATACTTAACATCTTAGTATCTCCAAAGATGGAGAGGGGAAGGCTGGGGGGCAACCTAGTAAGCACATCTTCAACCTTCAAGGCATCTAACTGACATGTAATGGATCTCTTGAACATGAGAAGCCAGCAAATTTCTGCAGAGGAAAACACCTGAGGCTGCATCAACCTTGCTAGGGGAGATTTATTTTTAAGTGATGTTTACAAGAAGTGTGCAAAACCTGAAAAATACAGACGAGGTAAAGAAAGGGCAAAGGGGTAAAACAGGACTCCTGCAAGAGGGGAAAAAATAGACTTCTCCTTTAGCCACTGCTAACCTTGCCCTCCCCATGGAGCCGAGCCTGCAGTCCAGAAAGGATTCTCCTGCCTTGCTCTGGTCCATCCAGCAAATCAGACACCAAGCCCCCGGCACGTGCCATGGGTCACTGCTGGCCATGGCAACACCTCTGCAGTTGTAAGTTATTGTAGTGTTCATCTCACCCGTTAGTGTTGGAGCTGTGGCAGCCCTTTGCCTGACCCTGCTGGAGGTACCACTAACAGCCCAAGGGGTACTCAAGGGGCTGGGGGCTGGAGGCAAGGCTCAGCAGGAGGGCTAGGTCCCTTGGGAAGCAGCTCTTGAATGCCAGGCTCTTGGCCAGGAGCAGGGTATGAATGCTGTCACAGAATTATGGAATTGTTAGGGTTGGAAGGACCTTTGGAGATCATCTAGTCCAACCCCCCTGCTAAGTTAGAGTCACCTAAAGCAGGCTACGCAGAAGTATGTCCAAGTGGGTTTTGAATGTCTCCAGAGAGGGAGAATCCATGACCTCTTCCCAGGCAGACTGTCCCAGTGCTCCTTGCCATGCTTTCTGGTAGCAGCACAGTGCTTCCTACAGTTCCCTGTGCAGCTGGCAGGGACAGTGGGCAGGCAGGCTCACTCAAAACCCTTGCAGAGTGTGACAGCCAGCGACTGCAAAAGCAGCAATGCCAAAGTGCTTTTTGGAGCTTTGCAGCCCCATGGCTTTTCCCTTTCAACACTCTAGAAGGAGGGAGAGCAGGGGAGGTTGGAGCAGTTAATCAACACTAACGATCTGAAGTGGTGCTCTCAACTGAGCTTGGACCAAGGTGGGAGACCCCAGCAGCAGAAACCTGCAACCTCCATGCCAAGCAGCACACCCTGGGAGAAGGGAGGGCTGCCTCTGCCTTGCTCCTAAGCCCTCTCCAGGAGGAGAGTCACCCCACCCTCCCCACCAACTGTGCCAGGCAGGGAAGGGGAAAAAGGCTGCACGCAAAGAGCTGGGGCCTGCAACGGGCAGCTGAGCTCCCAGGACTGGAACTGCAGGTACAGCATGAACTACAGTCCAGGGAACACCAGGCATCTACAGCCATAGTTTCCTCTCTCCACCTCCCTCCTTTCCTTTCCACCCCTTTGAGATGTTCATGTCGTCTGTTGCTACTTCGATATAGGTGGCATACCAACCACTGAGGCCAGAGGAAAGTTTACCTGCCCACACACCGTACCTCCCCCTTCCCCTACACTCCCTGGAGGTTGCTTACAACCGAGGAGAGGGAAGGGGAGGCTGAGGCTTGGGAGCGTCCCATGCAAGCTGAAAACCACCGCAGGGCAGGAGGCTCATGGCAAGCAGGCAGCCACCTGGTAGGCACCCTCGGCCGTGTGCTGGACGCTGTGCTCCTGCAGCAGACCCAAGTCCAGGAACCGCTCCCCGCACCACATGCACTTGTACTGCTGCTCCCGGGCATGCACGCTGTGGTGCTTGTTGAGGTGCTCGCGCTGCTTGAAGGCCTTCTCGCAGGAGGAGCACTTGTAGGGCTTCTCGCCCGTGTGCACGCGCCGGTGGCGCTGCAGGTCCGAGGCGTACTTGAACCGCTTTTCACAGTCGGGGCACTTGAGGGGCTTCTCACGGGCCGGGTCGCAGCGGTGCTGCACGAACTCCGAGGAGGAGAAGAAACGTCTCTCGCAGAGCGTGCACTTGAGCGGCTTCTCGGCGCAGTGGGCCAGCTGGTGCTTCTGCAGAGCCGAGGCCCGCTTGTAGGACTTGTTGCACACCGCGCACTTGAAGGGCCGCTCCGCGTTCTGCACGCACTTGTGCCGCAGCAGTTCTGAGGACTGGTTGAAGCCTTTCTGGCACACGTTGCACTTGAAGAGGTTCTCTATGCCGTGCACGTGCTGGTGGTACACCAAGTGCGAGGGCTGCACAAAGCCCTTCTCGCACAGGTTGCACTTGAAGCGCTCCTCGGCCTTGTGCGTGCGGCGGTGGCGCATGAGCGCGTACTGCTGCTTGAAGCTCATCTGGCAGAGGTCGCACTTGAAGGGCCGCTCCTCGCTGTGCGTGCGCTCGTGCTGCCGCAGGTCCGAGGGACGCTTGAAGGCCTTCTGGCACTCCCCACAGCGGAAGGGCCGCTCCCCGCTGGGCGTGCAGGGGTGCTGCAGCAGCTCCGAGGACTCCTTGAAGTGCAGCTCGCAGACGTTGCACTTGAAGAGGTGCTCCCCCGAGTGAGCGTACATGTGGCGCACCAGGTGGGAGCGGTGCTTGAAGGTCTTCTCGCACACCGTGCACTTGTAGGGCCGCTCCGAGCTGTGCGTCCGTTTGTGGTGCACCAGGTGGGAGGACTGGCTGAAGCTCTTGTCACACAGCGTGCACTTGTACGGCTTCTCACCCGTGTGGATGCGCTCGTGCCGGGACAGCTCCGAGAGGTGCTTGAAGGTTTTCTGACAGATGGAGCAGCTGTAGGGCTTCTCCGAGGGGTCGAGAGGCTGTGAATGCTCTACCTCGGGAGGCTTGTAGGTCTTCTCACAGATAGAGCACTTCATGGCATTGCCATTGTGGACATTGTGATGCTGCGCCAGCGAGGTCAGGAGGGAGAAGCCCATCTTGCAAACCCCACACACAAAGGGCTTCTGCTCAACCTGGATACACTGATGTTCGAGGAGGTCAGTGGCCTGGTGGAAGATCTTCAGGCACTGGGTACACTGGAAAGAGCGGTCATGGCCTGGCAAGCACTGGTGCTCATGGGGGTTGGAGAGGTGAGCAAGGTCATGGCCACACACACCGCATTTGTGGGATGGCTCTCCAGCCTGGATGGGGGCGTGCTGGTGGTGCTGCAGTCCGGGGTCCGGCTGGAGCAGGATGCCGTAGACGGCACAGCCCAAGGGGTTGTCAGCAGTGCTGGGAGGGATGGAGTGCTCTGGGAGGGCGGCTGCCCCAGCGTGGTGCTGCTGCGGTGGCGGCGGCTGCTGTGGTTGCTGCTGTTGCTGCTGCCAGCTTTCTGACATGCTTGGGAAAAAAAAATGGGATTTTAGCAGTGATAGCTTCAGCTTCCCAGTTGAAAAGGTTCAAGTAAAAGCAAAACCAAAAGATTCTGAGATCCTGATTCCCTGTAACTGATCCCCTGAAGTTGAGGACAAAATCCAGCCCACAGCCAGGATCCTGGGAAGAAAAGAGGTGACAGAGACTCCAGAGCCTCCTCCTTAGATCAGCACAAGTTCTTTATGGACTGATTTGGTCTGGCTTTTCCTTCTTTTGCACAAAAGAACAGGAGGCAGAGGCAAGCGCCTTGAAGATGAGAGGAGGCCCTTTCCCGTGCTGGCTGCGATGTGCTCACACTTGGGAAGGGTGCAGGAAGCAACCCAGGGAGCAGCTCTCTCTGCAAGAAGGAAGACAGATCATGTCAGGTCTTAGAAGAAACATGGGCAATTCTCTACCAACCTTGCCCCACGGCTCTCTTTGAAAACTCTCCTGCATCCCTCCTACCAGGAAGCCAGTGTTGGGGAGCTAACCAGAACCAGAGCCCTACTTGCTGCTGTGCAAAGGGCCTGGGACAAGGAGTTCTCAGCCTGGAAAGGGCTGGGCTCTGCCCAGACACAGCCAGGCACATGTTTGGGTGTTGTGCTCTCATGAGAGGCAGCACAACCGCCCAGGGCCCGCTCAGCTCAGCCTTGAGTGGGTCACTGGATCTCCAGCACCGCTGGGGCACTGTCCAAGAACACTGGTCTCTCTGCACAGGCCATGCACCAAACACTGTGCAATCAAGAAGCTACTGGGTTAGATTGTACAGATGTCAGTGCAGATCCTAACATGATCCCACCCTAGCTGAAACAGCTCTGTGAAACATAGGCTCCTCCTGCAGCCTGGATATCTTAGCCCATTACCCAAGCGATGTATGCAAAGCATTTCCCCCTCTCCGGGCAGTGCCTGCAGACTGGAAGAGCCAGAGAGCTCAGGAGAAGATTTGCCCTCATTGTTATCCTATCCTCAGACAGAACACAGAACCCACAGGGATCACTCTGTGAAGATAAAAGAAGAGTTAAAGCAGTGGCTCAGCTGAACCTCCTACCAAACCTTGGAATAAAAGTACACTGAAGTGAAACAACCTATGCCAGAGCTGCTGCCTGGCCTTGCCACAGAGCATCACCAGGCTTGTGCTCACTGAAAAGTTCCAGTCTTTCTAGAGATGTCCAGTAAATCCTGGCACCAATTTAGAGAAGAATAAGACCCACCAGGGAGCAGCAGTGTCAACACACCTAAGAGAGAAGAAAGGTGCAAACCCTGCTGAGCAGCAGCCACCAACACTCCCGGGCCTCGAGCCCCCAGCCCCACAAGAGCACTCCCACGTCTGTGTCAAACCACCTGCCCTCAGGGTAAGGAAATCCTTGATCTACCACGAGAATATTTTTTATGTCTAAAACTAAGCAATAAAGAGCACCAGAGGATCCCACTTCCCAGCATCCCCACCTCCACCGGCACTCAGCTGAGACTGGATTGTGCCCCACAGCTCAGGTAGTGCTGGACCCACCTATGCCCGTGGGGACACTGCATTATTTTGTGCTCCAGCACAGTTTCGGGCAGTAAAGCCCCCAAAGGCTCCATCGCAGCCCCGCCGGCACGCAGGATGCCGTCCTTCTCCTACAGAGCTCACCTTGACGAAGCGAGGGCTCGCAGTGACGGTACCTGCATCCGAGCTCGGCGGGACACCGAACTTCAGCCTAGCCCAGGCGCCGCCTTCCCCCGCACACACCGCGAACCGTGGCAGGATGAACCCACCGGCGACGCATCCCGGCCTAACGGGGAGGGAAGACTGTGCCCCTCGCAGGGAAGAGCGATACCAACCTTGGCTTACCGAGGGCTCTGCGCGGGGACCCGCGTCGGCGCCAGCTCCAGCCTAACTCATCCCTCCGTGGGAGGTGGGAAGCGACAACCATTTAGGGAGCGCGGTCGGGAGCGCAGAGGTACTTTCAAACTGGCGAGGCGGCCTGCTCGGCATGGCCCGGCCCGCTCCCGCCGGGCCCGGGCCGCCTCAGGGGCGCGGTGCGCGGGG